>JADDOH010001633.1:0-123006 GCA_016648135.1 Agrypnia vestita | reverse complement strand
ATATATATTAGGTACTTACATATGAAATTGGCGTTTTTCCGTACTGGCAAATTTGATCTCAAATATCTTCTCTTTGGTTAGGAATTCCAAATCCAAATTTATACAGCTATTTACTCATGTATTTGTGTTTTGAAAATTATAATTCATTTGTTTTTCCTCAATTGTTTTTTTCTTTGCGTCACTCAGTTTACAAAATGAAAAACTTGAAATACCGCGTTATTTACGAGTACGAGTTCCACCGTGGCACCAGTGCTGCAGAAACGGCTCGAAGGATTAATGATGTGTCTGGCGACGGTGCCGCAAAAGAAAACACAGTGCGTTTTTGGTTCCAACGTTTTCGTTCTGGAAATTTCGACCTGCAGAACAAGCCCCGTGTACGGCCGGAGACCAAAGTTGATAATGAAGAATTGAAGGCTATTGTGGAAGCGGATCCATCGCAAACCACATCCGAGTTAGCTGCAGGCTGCGGTGTTAGTGATAAAACTGTTTTAATCCACTTGAAGCAAATTGGTAAGGTGAAAAAGCTTGAAAGGTGGGTACCTCACGATTGAGTGAAGCAAATCAACAAACGCGCGTTGACTGCTGCGTTGCATTACTCAACCGGCACAATAATGAAGGGATTTTAAATCGAATCATTACCTGTGATGAAAAGTGGATCCTGTACGATAATCGGAAGCGCTCATCGCAATGGCTGAACCCTGCCGAACCAGCCAAACCATGCCCCAAGCGAAAATTGACTCCAAAAAAGTTACTTGTGAGCGTTTGGTGGAATAGTGCTGGTGTCGTTCACTACAGCTTTCTTAAATCTGGCCCGACGATTACGGCAGATGTCTATTGTCAGCAACTGCAAACCATGATGGAAAAGCTAGCTGCTAAACAACCGAGGCTGGTTAATCGCTCTAGGCCACTGCTGCTTCATGATAACGCTAGACCACACACTGCACAACAGACGGCTACCAAATTAGAGGAGCTTCAATTGGAATGTCTAAGACATCCACCGTACTCTCCGGACCTTGCCCCAACAGATTACCATTTTTTTCGAAATTTGGATAACTTCTTGCAAAGGAAAAAATTCAACTCCGATGGGGCAGTCCAAACCGCCTTCAAAGATTTTATTGATTCCCGTCCGAATGGTTTTTTTAGTAAAGGGATCGATGAACTACCTATGAGATGGCAAAAGTGCATAGATAGAAATGGTACATACTTTGATTAAAAAATATATTATAATAAAAAAAATCGGCTTTATGTTCCTCCCATACTAAACGCCAATTTCATATGTAAGGACCTAATATATATATATATACTCCTTAGAACCATGTGCAGTACATAGGTACCCTCCCCGTTTTGTTGTAAATGTTAATTAGTAAATTTTTGTAAATTTTAAAAACAACTCTATAGTCGGCAAACAAGATCTATAGTCGGCCAGCGAGGTCAGCAAGGCGAGCATAAGGCATGCGGGTGTGTAAGGAATGTACGTGGTGAGTGACTTTTTAGATAGTGGTATGAATCACTACGCCCGCTAGAATTCGTGGAATCGATGCAAGCATGTACAGCACTAAATAGTGGTGGCTATTAGGTAGAGAGACGCGCGGGGGGACGCCCTCTCACCGCTCGCCTTTAGCTCGTTAGTCTGCTATAGATATATTTTTGAATTTTTTTTATAAATTTTCGAAAAGATAATTGTGCTTAATTAACTGTTCTCATACACCTCACACACAATATTTTACCTAAACACGTTCAACATCACCTACACCTTTCACTTGGTCGCTGAATAATTTATATTGTGGCGAATATTATTCATACAAGATATTGTAATCATTATATTGTAATTTAAAATAGTTTTGTATTATTAAACCAATATAAAATAAATTGCACAGATTGATTTTAAACCGTTGTAAAATTTCCTCAGTTACACTCTAGGTTCCTGGAGACATCCCGTCATCCCCTATCCATAATCACATTGTGCAAACATTATAAGGCCTGCGCAATACAATGGCAACCCCCAACGCATCACCCCTTTCGCATCGCTCCCATGTATGTAATTCTTAAACCCGGGCACTAACCGTTAGGATTTAATAGATGTGCTATATTATTTTGACCCATTTATCGTGACGCGCATAAATGTCATCTTCCAGGAGTTGAGGATTACGTAAACATTTCCGACAACATGAAAAAGATTATTGTATACTTTGGACATGTTGCCAGAAGAAGCGTTGAATGTTTCAGAAGACATGTGAGGGAAACCGAGATAGATGGTCACGTTCTCCTATGATATGGAGTACTAACCTAACCTAATTAAATAGCTAACAAGGTTCTCTATAAACGCTGTGATCGGCATGGTGCAAGAACAGGAAGAATAGACACGTATTGTGTTCCATTCTCAAACATATCAGGGTACCATGAAGCTGAGCATTCAAAGATGATGAAGAAGAAGTTATACGCATTTGAAAATATTATAATAATTTAATATTACTGTATGAAAATATACGATGTTTTTTTAGAGGCATAGAACAAAGAACTTTGAAATATAACAAAACACATAAAAATCGTGATAAAGGCTTTGTTGAAAGATAATTTTATGCCATTAAGTGTATTAAATATATGGTGTTTTTTAGAGGTTTTTTTTTCAGAGACAGAATTTGACAGGTGACATCTGATTTATGCTGTTTGGTTTGATATTTCACCATGAATAGACTTACGCCAGAACGAAACTTACAAACTGTGCAAATTGATTTCGAAAATCCTTGTATCGTAGTCATATTTAAACATTAATGGCAGAAAATAATCTTTCTATTTTATTTCATTTAGAGTATATCTAAAAAATACTCTGTACATACTATTACATTTTTTAAATCTAAACATAAATCTTTTAATGAGGGATGCACCAACTTTTTCTTAAGACCAGGAAATTGGTTTGATAATAATTGGTTATTTATATTATCCTTAAACTTTGCATTATCGGAAAAGAAAAACTTATACAGAAAGGTCAATTTTATTAGCATGGATCGATCGTTAAAGATGCAACCTTGAGATACAGACGAGATTGAAGTCAGTAATGCTGCAATCAATTAAGATATTTATTTATAAATATTTAAATTATTATATTTTGTTAACCATGACTATGAAGATGTTAAAGGTTCTCGCTTTGGACACGCTATATTAAAGGAGAAAGTACGGATATTCACATACGTTTTGTGTGAAATTTAAAAATTCAGATTATTGCGGCAATGTATTTCCTTAGTCCAACCCTGGTTATTTACCTACTTCATAATATACGGGAAGTATCCATTGTATAAATATTGACCGAACGTAACCTTACATATGCGGTAAATGAACTCTAAAAATATTTTTAAAATAAATATGCACATACTCGTTTTTCTAACTATATGTGCATAATATAAGCATTTTTAATGATTCGCAAAGAACGTGGAGTAGGATAGGAATGTGTGGTGCTCCATCCTCTTCAAAAATACGTGGTCGATGGTTGGTTTAATATTGTTGCCAACTTTTTGTGGCAAGTCCCAAACACAAAATATTTACAAAACACATTTTAAAAATCAACTTGTAAAAAAAATATTTTATAATTTGTAAATTACTTGTTATTTTTTATAATTTTTATTAATTTGTGATGACATAATAACTGAATTATGATAATGTATACCAACTGAAATTTCAGTTCTTTGAACGGGTAACAATAGTGTGACCGTAGGTATGCGAGACCATATATATTTTAAATTCATTAACAAATTATGTGCAAAGTTTAACGTCGAATTTAAAATATTTTAAATTAAATTTTAGTGATAATTTACGTAAACTAATAACGGAGCATCATTTTTTTTCGTCGATAAATTGAACCTTCTGTACACAGGTACCCGTGAGGTAAAACAAAAAGCGCTCGAATTATTAGCAAAAATATTATTAAAGCAAAAGCTCACCTTAATATTAAGTGCGAAGGTGTCTCTACGCCTGGCGTCAGTTAAAACTTCGTTCGTTCGTCTATCCAGGTAGTCGAGATCTTCAAAAAAACTTCCAAACCACTATACAAAATAATTCGGTCTTCAAATCTATCACTGAATCATCCTTTTCTAAGCCACCACTATACAATATTTTGTAGAAATCACAATCCAAGGGTCGCCTGCGTAAAAGGACTGTATCGCGCGATCGACGAATTAACAGGTAGGTAGGGTTTTTATGCGCTCGAATAAAAAAATACCCGGAGTACAGAAGTAACAGAAGACAACAACCGCCAGCGGCGGTCGCTCGCACCGAACTGAGACACGCGATACAACACTGACTTGTTGATAGCGGCAATTGACTGCACCGGGAAAGAAAATCTAAACACATTCATGAAAATGTATCAGTCTTTACTATGCGTGCGTTGTTGCTGCAGTGCATCTGTAATATTTATTTTTACTACAGCTGTTATCTGTTCAGGGCTGTAAATGGATCGGCTCGTTTAGCTCCATTGCCTGCAGTACGGCGGCGTTTGCACGGAGTGGCGTGATTTTTTACCTCGCCGTGCATTATGCTCTCCCAATATTGGCGACAATTTATTTCCGTGGGCTTGTGGGCGCTGCTCCAATGATGCTCATTCATATTTTTGGACCAACCAACCGACGACGCTGATAAAAATTTGAAAGATTAAGAGAAAATATTTGTTTGAGCGATGACCCACACGACCATGACCGAATGAACCTTGGGGGTGGTCGCGATAACTACGTCATTTTATTTGACTTATATTAAAGCGAATGAATTTTTATAATTAATTATAAATTACTTTAGTGATGTCCAACGTTTTAAAAATTGTATTTAAAAAAATGCAAACTTTGATCGCTTATCTCCATAACTGTCGACATTTCTTCACTCAAAGTATAAAGAATATTTTCTATTCGAAATTGAATGAAGAAGACTGACTCCCCTTAAGTTTTTGCAACTAACCAAGAGATTTTATATTTAATAAATAAAATAATTAATTAATTATATATTTTTTTAAATTTAATTTGTAACATTTATTTATAGTTTAGAAAAAGTACCAATGCGACACGCCCATACACACGTATGCGATCTAGCCTTATGTAGAGTACCTACCCAGATTATCAAAGCCATTCAATTCAATTCAGAAAAATTTTAAAAAAAACGGTATTATGTACTTATTTATCTTAAAATAAATATATAAATGACCAATCAGCAAATTACCTGGCGTGTGACTGGACGTGCATATATGCTAATAAGCATTTCACGAGTCAAATATAAATTCCTGTGCGAATCTCGGTCCAACGCGTACATCGCTTGTGGTCGACATTTCTTCACATACGCCGGCCGTCTTCCAATTATTTTTTAAGAGTTTCACCAGCGTTAGATTCACAGTCAACTGACTCAGGGCAGAATTACGAAATGATGAACAACGATGCATTTGCACGATTGCAGCGATGCATAGACACGACACCCGAAAATTTCTGTAATTAGTATACCTAGTTTCTGCACTTAAATTGCAAGAACGCTGATTAACATCAACGTAGACTTTTAAAAACTCACAGTCTTTGTGATAATCAACACACCTTTTTAGTAAAGCACCACAAACATAAAAAAGGCATTTTTTTCAGGAAGCGCATTTTTGACTATAAGGTTCCAGACCGTTCGATAAAGTTCAAGAATGTTCTGGATGGAGAATGTTCTAAAAGTTTCCTGAAAGTGCTCTAACATTCCAAACAGTATGGCGAAGTGTGTCTGTGAGTTTAGAAGGTTCCAGAACGTTCGGTAAAGCTCTAGAAAATTCTGGAAGGAGAATGATCTTGAAGATTACTGAAAGTACTAGGTATATGGTTCCAAACTGAGCAGCGGAGTGTGTCGATGTGTTCAGAAGGTTCCAAAACGTTCATGAAGGTTCTCGAATGCTTTAGAAGTTTCTGGAAACAGAAAGTTCTATAAGGTTCCAAACTAAGTAGCGGAGTGTGTCGGTGTGTCCAGAAGGTTCCAGAACGTTCATGAAGTCCTTAGAATGTTGAAGTCCTTAGAATGAATGCCTTAGAAGTTTCTGGAAACAGAAAGTTCTATAAGGTTCCAAATTGAGCGGTGAAGTATGCCGGTGAGTCTAGATGGTTCTAGAACGTTCAATAAAGCTTTAGAAAATTCTGGAAGGAAAAGGTTCTAGAAGATTTCCGAAAGTTCTATAAGATCACAAACTGAGTGGCGGAGTGTGTCAGTGAGTCTAGATGGTTCATGATGGTTTTCGAATACTTTCGAAGATTCTGGAAGGAAAATGTTCAAGAAGGTTCAAGAATGTAGGCGACATTTCCCCCCTCCCTTCCCCCACTAACCCATCCTCTCCCCCAGATATATTTTCCGTACAAACCTGCACCGCTTCACCGATTGGATCCAAATTTTGAGTACATATTCCCGAAGGAAAAATACATATTTCTTCCCTAGACATCCTATCCATCACAGCCTTGATTAAATGGAAACACTGTTTTTATTTAGAGGCTTTGCAAAACAATGCAACCTTTGTTTCCAACCACACGTTTATTTTCAAGTTAATCCTTAACCCGTGCAACGCCGGGTATGAACAGCTAGTTTATGTTTATATCTTAGATTTTTAAATTATTTTTTCGCTTCAATATAATATTTAGAATTTTTAAATTCAAGTTAAAGTACGTAAAATCGTTTATTTATAATTTGTGAGCTCATACTCTATACTCATACGCTAAAGTCATGCATTTATAATTTGTGAGCGTATAACATCATGTTATATAATGTTTTATATGCAACGTATATTTAGTATGTGTATTCTCTTCGGAGTTAAGGAATCTACTTATATACGAATATTAATGGCGGGCAGTCATTACCTTGAATTAAGCTGTAATTAACGAGAACTTCTTTTATATCAAATATGAACATATCTCGTAATATTAGATATCGATGTACACGGATACAATATATGCATACATAACTCATCAGCCCTGATGATGGACCCCGCAATGGAATGCTTTCCGTCAGTCAGTGGGCCACAAACGCGGGACAAAAGGGGCGTATATGCGCGGCAGAATATCCCAGAAAACTTTACCCAAAAGAATATTATGCCACATTTTCTAATAAATATTTGTTACCACCAGTAGTTATGGTCAAACCGTTATTTTAACACGTGGTAATTTAGATTTGTATCTGGTTGATCAGTCAGTTACCAATCATCAATACAATCAAATACAATTTTCAAATAACGGTTATTGTGTAACCGGTTAAAATGCCATCACTAACCACAGTTGTGAACAAAAACAGTGTCAACAAAGAACAACACAGACAACAAAGATTTACCAATATTCTTATTATACCGCGAACCTACTAAAAATTGTTCCTAACCATCGAGACAACAATGTTACGGTTCTTGTTGAGAAATCCATTATTTAACAATGTTCAATACCATCATTAAAAATCTTTGAAAGCATTGTTCAGGACTATAAAAAATTGTAGTACGCATTTATTATCTTGTTTGAAATCCCTCTCAAAGCTCTCGAAGAACTTTTACGACCTACTTAACATGGTAGTGAAGGATAACTCAACATGTACCCACATGCAATGGTCAATTGTTTTTAGTCGGGTCGTTTTCATCTAGCGATAGAGTTTTTTAATGTATTAATTTTTATAACATCATCATAGTCATATTTTTAATGTATTATTTTTCATCAAATCTAAGTAAATATAATTTTATATAGTACATTTGTTCTTGATACTAACTAAATTCGAAAGTAACTGTACAATAACACTAAACTTATAATATCCAATTTTCTTAAAAAGATACGGATTTTTCCGTCATATTCCGTATCATACCAAAGTCGAGTTTAAGTTGTGTTGGTTAATGAACAAGGCGACACATAATATGGCGCCTCTGTATCTTCAAGAGCTCTGCATCCCAAACGACTTAAATAGTAGACGACAAACTCTGAGGTCAGCCACTACTTCAGCTGCAGGAAGGGTTATAGAAACGACCGTCCACTACCAGAAGACAAAGTTTAGTGAACGGGCATTTGGAGTGGAGGGCCAAAGGCGTGGAACTCTGTTCCCGCCGTAATTCGGAACAGTGCATCTGAAACAGTGTTTAAAAAATATTTAAAACGCACCTTTTTGTAAAAATCCTTTCCATTAAATTAAATACTAGTTTAGGACTAAACAATGTTAGCGTAAAGCGCCCTTGCTGTGATTTTTTTTACGAAAATGGCGCTATTTAAATTATCAATTTTTATTATTATTATTATTATTATTATTATTATATTATATAATATAGAGTATGAGCCAGCGTCCGCCATACTTTCGTTAGAGTATCAAACCTGATATATTTTCTGTAGGAGTATACTGTAGTAGCTAAGAAGGTTCGGATATTATAACATTTGAGTTCGGAGGATTTTGGCAGATAACAGATACAGGTACAAAAAAATGTGCAAGTAAAACGTTAAATTATTAGGTATCTGATAATATCGTTAAATAGTGGCCGAATAGAATATATAAAATTTAGATTTGTTACTATAACGTAAATGACATGATTATTTATAGAGCTTCAAAGCGTCTCTTAGAAGAAATGTATTGCGAAAAGCATCTGGCAATAATTAATATGTATCTTACTGTGCCGTTAACCATATTTAAAAAAATGGTTTACATTTTTTGTGCCTGTATTACCTGTTGTCTTGCAAAATCCCCCGAACACAAGTGTCATAATATCCAAACATTCTTTCCTACCATAGTATACATGTATAAAAAAAATCAGGTCCGATACTATAACGTATAAAAGTCTGGCCATCGCTGGCTCTTACGCCCGAATGCAGAGTCAATCAAGTCATAATTTTCAGAACAAAATAACACTTAGGCGTACCTTAACTTTTAAACCATCTTAGTATACCGACTCTGAATTCGGGCCTTAGGCGTCTGATACACATGCTTCTTTAGTGGCACGTGAGCATGCGCAGTATCGACTTTGACAGTGGCATGCTTATTAGTGGCATGTGTGTACGCACATTGCTAGAAATGAGCATGCCACCTAGTGGCATGCTCAAAAATCAACCGCCAGTTGATTTATAAGCATGCCACTGTCATTCACCATAGAGAAGGGGTATCTTTGGAGCATGTGTGAACAGACTTGCTTATTTATGAGCATGCTTATGTCATTCGCGGGCTTCGCGGCTAGTATTATCAATGCGATCTTCTCAGTCGGGCGACAAATGAAACAAATATGGCGCGTTGGGGAGATGATAAAACATTACTTTTCGTGACTTATTATAGGAATTACGAATGTCTGTGGAATACTCGTCACCGTTGTGTAAAAATAATATAGTGAGAAATAATGTTTACGAAACTTTATTAATAGGCAAACTAAAATCAAAAATGTGAAACTGGGGAACTTTTTTGATTTATTGGTTCACTTGAATTTTCTATTTCAGTTTGCAAAGTTTCCATTTTGAACAAGAGCGTCTCTATTCTATGACAAGAGCATGCCACTAATAAGCATGTGCGTTTGATTGTTAGCTTTGGGCATGCTTATTTATGAGCATGCCACTAATAAGCATGCCAGTAATGAGCAAGTGTGTACAGTTGTTAGGGCATGCTTATTAGTAGCATGCTCATTAGCATGCCAGTAAAGAAGCATGTGTATCTGTACCTTTAGTCTAATACTAGACAGTACACGGAGACAGTTGAGAGTATCGTCCTGAGATTCGGCCCCGAGGCTAGAAGTGGAGTACTGCTGCCACCTCTCGTTGGAGATGACTAACGAGAAACTGGTTTTTTGTGTCTATTCAAATCACAAGGTCGCCTAAATTGAGCTTGCATGCAAATTCTCAGACGCGGCTCGGCGATCCGTAAATCTGGTATTGAGACAATTTTATCTTGTGTTCCGGTCCACTCTCATCACTAAAACTAATAACGTTTTCGTGATCTGATTTTTGTTGGAATACACTCCCTGTTTCTTCACGATAGATCGCAGGCAGAGGAAATATCAGGAGTACCCAAAGGCACTGATACACATGCTTATTTTTGGGCATGCTCAGAACTAGCATGCTCTAACAACTGTGCACACTTGCTCGTTATTAGCATGCTTATTTTAAGCACACTTATGAATGAGCATGCTCAAAGCTTAACAATCAAACACATATGCTTATTAGTGGCATGCTCTTGTCATAGAATAGAGACGCTCTTGTTCAAAATGGAAACTTTGCAAACTGAAAATGTAAATCAAAATAGTTTCCGAGTTTTTTAATCATTACTTCCTTTCTTTTAACTCGTGGCGTCTGTTTGCTTGACGAAAAAACTTTGGATCGATTTTTAACCCTTTTCCCGTGATCCAATCGAGCTGAAACTTTGCTAGCAGACTCGTGGCGACGATCAAGAAGATCTATCAAATTATCGTTAAAAAATAATAATAATTATAGTATAATTTTGGATTTTTCAAATTTTTAATGGTTTTTTCATACAAGTTGTATGGAGATTCCGACGCATATGGTAGACACGAAAACCGAAAATGAGAAAGGGAGTATTGCAAAAACTTGGTTTTTATGGGTTACTTTTTTTTTCTTTTTAATTTTAAACCAACTTATTCAAACAGCGAATATCTTACCAGTAGACTAAACAACGACGCCAATTGAAAAAATCTATTTCCTTCTTATTATCTGATATTCTTAGAAAATTAAATGTTTTCACCACTTGAGAAAATATAATACGCAAACAATATGTACTGATAGATGCGGTGGTGTAAGCTGCTGGCGGGGGTATCCAGGGGAGGGAGGGGGGAGTACCGCAATAAGTCAGCAGAGTTGGCATAGGCGGATGCGACCTGGGAACCCAGTACCAAGGTAATAAATCCCCTTAATCCTACACAAGAACTCGATATATCTCTGTTTATACATGCATACAATATTCACCTTCTGTATCGACACCTCCTACGCAAAATGTTATAGCTAACATTTGTACGTACATATTTCGAATTTCAATTACCCCTTCATTCAAAATTCCTAATAATTTTCACAATATTTCCCCTCTTTCATGCCCAATGACTAAAGGTACTGATACACATACTTATTTTTGAGCATGCTCTAACAACTGTACACACTTGCTCGTTATCAGCATGCTTATTTTGAGCATGCTCATGAATGAGCATGCTCAAAGCTAACAATCAAACACACAATAATATTTTGTCATCTCCCCAACGTGCCATATTTGTTTCATCTGTCGCGGACTGAGAAGATCGCATTGATAATCGATACTAGCCGCGAATGACATTAGCATGCTCATAAGCAAGCCTTAAGCGTGCTCATTACTAGCAATGTGCGTACACATATGCTACTAAATGCGCATGCTCACGTGCCACTATTGAGCGTGTGTATCAGTATCTTAAACCTGAAGAGGTCAATTTTGATTGCATTTAATTTACTTTTTTTTGTTTTATTATTAAGTATAGCGTGAAACTAAGTTTGGTTATTAAGTAAAAAATAATCATAATAAGTTAATTAAGTAATATAGTTCAAATACAAGTCAAAATACTAAATGATTCGACAGAGTACATTGAAAATTTATATCATATAAAATTATTCATAATTTTATGTTATCAAACTGACTTATTTCTTATAATATGTTTGGTTTGAGTTTACTTTAATTCAATCTCAGAGTTTAATTATAAATTAATTACGTAACGCTTTACACACAATTCCGATAGTCAAGAATAACTGTCATCGTAAGACGTATTAAAAAAAATCTTAGTAAAGTAAAACGATAAATATGTTTTATCAATAAATAACTGGATAATATCACTTAACTAGCTGCAACCCGTCAAAAATGACGGAAGATTGGTTCGTGTCTTTGCTAAGCCCTAGTATATATCTATAGCATCTTTTTGGCAGTCCACGGAGAGACGACCGTAGCAACATGCGTTGAGCGGCCGGTTTGGGTTTTCTGGCCCGGAGTTCAAGCCCCATCTCCGGCCGTTTAATTTAATTTTTTTAACTTTGAATTTGAAGGAAATTACGGACATTACACGAAGTTACGGGGACAGACATACAGACGGACAGAAAACGAAATTATTATATTTGATCGTTACCTGATAGGTACTGGTTCTGTGAATAATGAATTAACATTTAATTTTAAAAATTTCTTTAATTATTTTAAACTAGCTGTTAACCCGTCAAAAAAGACGGTACTTTTACATGTTTTTAAATTTGGAAACAAAATATCGGAAGAATGTTCTTTTTCGTACAGAGACAGACTGACAGACAGACAGACAAACGGACGGACGGTTGGACCGACAGACAGACAACGAAATTATTATTACAATTCCGACCAGTCTTCCTGGACCAAACTGTACACTTCATGGTTACTTGGAGCCGACGTAAAAAATTTTCACCCTCCTCCTAAACCGCTGTCTTAAATTACAACTAAATCTTAATCCCGGGCAATGCCGGGTACGTACCCCCCAGCAGATAATATGACAAACCATATTTTTATCTGATTTCAACGGTTAATAGTTGCAATATGAAAAAAAAACTAATTTTTCAACATTTCGATTCGCATTATTTATACGGTCAATACGTAAAATATTTATAATATTTAAATTAATTATAAACCCGTTATAATACCCGTCCTGAAGCTGGTTCTGATCTTGGGTATAACCGCATCTCGCGTACCATTTTGCATTCTGCGAGAGGCGAATAATAATTATTTTTACTGCAAATTCATTTACTATGAAGTAAGTCCACGGGTGACATTGCTGTATCATGTAAAAGATTTATAAAAGTTATAATTATTTATATTTGTTCCTAATTAGGTGATTGGGTGCTGAGTATTTTGATAGAAAAATAAAACAATTCATTCGTTGCTGCCTGCTATATTAGTATTTTACTGCATTATATAATATACTTATTTTCCTGGTAGCTAGGCTAATTTTCATGAAAGCAATAAAATTTATTTTATAATCAGTTTAAAAAATAAACTAAAAAAATATATCTAAATGTTAAGGAGGAAATATGAACAGAATAATGCAAAAATAGTAGTGTACGTGTACAGTTTATATTGTTGCAGCAATTTTCATATTTTATATAGACTTATAGCTATACTTAAGCAGTAGGCATTTGTCGATAAAGCTTGGTATGTGTAGGTCTTTTAATATGAGCTTGCAATTGAGTTAATTTGAGTACAGTGCGTAATACGTGCATTGTTTCGTTGTGCTAAGTTTACGCATACGCCCTTCTCGTATACGTTAACGCAACACAACGAAACAATGAGCGTGTAACGCACTGAACTCACACTAACTCAATTGCAAGCTTTTATGAAAAGAACTATACCTACAGGTTGCATCGTTCTACTCCGCGGATAAAATATTTGCGGTAATGAATTACAGATCCCTTCTCGCCCAACGTTGAACTGTCCTTTACGAGTTTCGGCACGAATCACCGAGATAACTCTCATCCGTGTATATACGCGACATTTAAAGTTAATAATATACTAGCCATACACACGTGAAAAATAACGGGACATAATTAATAAATTAACATAAAAATTTCAATACCGTATAGTTTGGCGATGCCACCCTTGCATATTGCCTTAGCCACGCGCTGATTGACGCATCACACTCGGTTACCCGCGCCTCATTAGAGGTTATTCAGTGCTGTTGTTGTAATTCCAGCAAATTGCGGAGGGACATTCGAAATTTGATAGTTGATTTTTTTAATATGGGTATTTATTAAATACACTTGAATGCAAATATACATACGTATTATAATTAATTAGGTCAAGACGTGATTTTCTTGATTCCTGAAGATGCTGAAAAGAAAAAATCAAAGAACGTGGACATGATATGAAGAAATATCTAAATAGTTAATAAAATATATAAATTATAGTAACCTGGCAAGAAATTCTCAGAAGTGATAGTTTTAGTTAAATTGTTATTAAGTTATTTAAAATTTTAAGTTTTCAGCTGTCATTTAAAGCGCAGTAGTCGATACCTACACCTACTATACTCAGAACAATACTTTCCGTGTAAATATATTATGTTTACACATCCTTTTAGTATAATTAACCCCTAAACTTGTATATTTTATTATCGTACCTTTCTCTCGGGGGTAAATGGCACCATTAAGATCATTAAAATATACAACAACATACATATTCATATATTTCTTTGAAGGGGTACATTATATTGTAGGTACCTACATAATTAAGGGTGCATTACGTTTCTGTAAATAATTAGTGGTATAAGGTAGGGTGAAGAGACAAATTACAACATTTTTATTTAAACATGCCTTTAAAGTTTCACTGATGACAAAGGTGGCCTAAAGTGCCAAAATTTTGGGGATTAGCTACAAACAGAAAACAAAATTTGTTGCTAAAACAGGATTAGATAGAAAAATGACCGAAAATTTAATCAAGATTAAATAAAGTACGTTGAGAATAAAGGATAAAAATATCGAAAATCGGGGATAAAAAAAAATAAAAGCGAAATTCAATATTATAAAATATAATCAAATATCAGTATCAACAACGACTGAATTATGATGTAATGTAATTTTATATCCTTATTAATATTAATATTAACGATATCCTGCGTGTACAATTTCCTTATGAGATACTTATGATCCAATTTTCGTATTCGAAAATGATTATTTTTTCATTTTTCGTTTTGTAGGTACTTCTTAATTATAAAAATATTTTATATTTCTTTGTTTTGTATTTGGAATTCTCGTTCAACACATAAAGATTATTGTTGAGAAGCTGGGTCAACTTTTTGGAACATTTTTTGTTAGTTTCATAAATAGTAAAATTTAAAAAATGTCATCGCGTTCATATTACAAGACAAACAATTAATTTACATAAAATAAACAAGATCTGCTGTCAAATAGGCCTTCGACAAGGTAAATCAATCCCTTCTCGTAGAAAAATTAGCAACACTTGGGATACAGGGTACCTTACTAAAATGGTTTAAAAGTTACATCACAGAAAGAACCCACATAGTTGTCATCAGCGGCCACTCAAGCACCCCATTTTTCACTACCTCCGGTATAAGCCAGGGATCCCGCCTAGGGCCTCTTCTCTTTCTAATATTTATCAACGACATAAAAGAAGTCATAAAATACTACAACCTATTACTTTTCGCTGACGACCTCAAAATATACAAATCAATCAACACTATACATGACTGTCACCTCCTTCAAATTGACCTTAACGCACTCCAAAAATGGTGCATAGACAATGACCTCTACTTCAACACAGAAAAATGCAACTCAATATCCTTCACCAAAAAACGCAGAACCATACAATTTGAATACAGTATCAACCAAACCACGCTTAATCCATTAACAACTATTAAAGACCTGGGAATAACCCTTGATAACTCCCTCAAATTCAACCACCACATAGACGATATCTCTAGGCGAGCATCCAAACCTGTCGGCTTCATCCTCAGAGCAACGAAAGAATTCCACGACACAGCCGCACCAATTGCTATCTATAAATCCCTCATCATAAGTCTACTGGAGTTCTCATCAACAATTTGGTCACCCAACTACGAAATTCACAACTACAGAGTCGAAAAAATCCAGAAAAAATTCCTTAAATCACTGACATACAGACAAGGCCTAAATGAATTGCTCGATACATACGACAAAGGACTCGAAAATTTCCATATAATCTCATTAGAAAAAAGACGAAAAATCACGGACCTTATGACACTCCACAAAATAGTAAACAACAAACTAGACTCGCCCTCAATACTCTCGCAAATTGATATTAATATACCTGTCCGGTCTCTGAGATCCCAAACACTATTCCACACAAAGGTCTACAACACCAATATAGGTTATTTCTCTCCTCTACCTAGAATGCTAAATCAGTACAACGAGGTAACGTCATGTAACCCCAACATTGACATATTTCACATGACACAACCTCAGTTTAAGAGAGAAATTATATCGCTCCTGACCGAAAATAGTTTGTAAGACGGACTCTTCGGAAATCAACCTAAACAAATATTTTATAGCCACAAAGCGCGGGTACACATTTTCAGACTTAGTTGACCTGGGAGCCTACATGCCTATTATGTCGTGCGGAGAATGTGAACTTCGTTCATTTTATAATCACTCACTGTAGTATAGGTACTTATATTGTATAATGTATTAATGTTTTATTTCAATGTATCATCGTAAACTGTAACTGTACTAATCACCTTGTCTTAAATGACTATCCATTAGGGTCATTCTGACCTGTCGATAGTCTTTAAATTAAAAAATTAAAATAAAATAAAAAATAAAATAAATCTTATCATGTGAAAATTTGCGGTTATTGCGTCAAATAAAGTAAAGATTTATTAATTATTACATATATTACGTTTATATTTATTTTTTAACAAATACTTTATTGACCCTGATAGTTGGTCCTAGTGTGACGTATACAGTGAAGTGTAAAAAATGCCTGGTACTGATACCACTCTCTTTTTATTTGTAAGAATTTAGGTATTTGGATGATATTGTGCAATACAAAACTATTTTTGCATTATTGCAATACAAAAGTATTTTTTTATAGAATCCAGCCGTCCATCACAAATTTAGAGCAGGCTTAAATTCCAGACACAATCCGAGGTGTTGAAAAGAAATCATTTAAGATTCCGGTAGAAAAAATATTGGAACTTGTGCATCCTCCTGAGCTGCTGTTATCAGGAGGTCATGACCCGCGACCTTTTTTCCAGCGCTCCTGGCAATCTCATGTTATAAAAATAAGTTGTATCTTGACAAACATTTCTTTATATGTGACCGACGGGACATTACATTAGGTAGCAACCACTAGAAAACTTCTGGGATATTCTGTCGTGTTTACACAACGTTTCTGACCGACGAAAAATCATTTTATTAGACACTTAACTTTTTAATGTGACCTTTACTTTTGTACATATACGATTATATGAGTACTATATTGTAGCAAGATTGTGTGCCTACTAAATGTTGATAACAACGATGTCACGCAACGGCGGTCAGTCAACCGTGAACGCAGACTGTTACGCACGCAATCCAGAGTCACTCATCAGTGACCGCGTTATCTCTCTAGAGAATTCTTTTTTCATCTTATAGTAAAATATACGTCAGAAGAATCAAAAATTTAATACAAGCTTTTCGTTATCTATAGAATAAACCTTTCTGAGGAATTTTGTTGTAAAAGGAGACATGCGACGCGGGCTCAAGCGACAAGCGTAGCGTAAAAAAGTGTGATCAGTGATTTGTGATATTACAACACGCGATTTTAGTAAGCGAGCAAACACAGTGTGACTACCAGTGAATAAAGAATACCGAGGCGAAAAGTTTTTCGAGCGAACATTGAACGGAATTCATCAGAAGTGATCTAAGCAACAGAAATTGCGTTAAAGGAACAATTCAATAATAAGTGTGTGAAGATATTTAGCAACTGTAAAATTGAGAACGGTAATACAATTTAACTCGTGTTCGTGACATTTTTGGCAAATTAAACTAAATTTAATTTCCAGTGTTTTCGTTTGCCTCCCAAAGCCACGTCCTGTGACAATATGTATTAGTCAAAACTAAAAATATTTATAATAATCGGTCCTGATAACAGTTTATTTAATGTCGAGGCGATAGTTATATCACCACGCAAACCAATCGTTGCAATCTGGAATTTTGTCTAAAATATAAGTTTTTAATGAATATTGTATAAAATATGTAGGTACTAATATCATTTTAAAAGTTAGTAGTAATTAAAGAAGAAATCATTTTGTTTCACACATATCTACGAAGTCACTTTTCCAAAGAGTTCAAATATTAAATCAAACCCTATATTTTTGTGAAAATAATAGTAATATTGACATTTGACAGATCTTTTGACGTTTCTCTATTTTTGAGTGATGGGGTATAATCACCAAATAGTTATTTTCAGAAAACGGCCATAAGAAATATTATTTTTTTAAATACCAAAACACACATACTTGTAGACAAAATCATATCCACGGGTTATTATTAATTTAATATGGAATTTTAGGATTAAAGTGTTTATATGATTACACCGCTGCGCTAAGGTGAAATTTGTATGAAAATGGTGTTGTACAAATTATCCAATATTAATATTTATATTACGTTCTCACTTTTGATGTTTCTTTAAAATTAGTTCTTCGTTAAAACCATTTCCCGTTTTATTCATTAGCTGTTTGATAACGATAACAGATATTTTTTGTTGAAGCACGTGTCAGATATTTTGAATTAGTACAGTTTCTCAAACTTTTCATTGAACTATATTATTGTTACAATAAATGAAACAAAAATTAAAAAGAACCATTCAAAAGGGGGCTTTCTGAAGGGTTTGAAGCGTCCTCGAACACTCTAGAAAAGTGTGTAATGGCCAGAACATTCTAGACAATGGCGAAGGCGGACGCAAACGCGGGCCGGCAGCTATATATAAGTCCCGTAAGCAATATATTACGAGGAGATCTTTTTTTCATATGATACTTGATGTGATAATACTAGTGAGTTCAGATGTATAAAAATGTTGTTTAATGTTTACCGTATCATTTTCAAAAGTGTTTTTTTAGAGAAGCCGTCATGGAAAGCGCGTCGCATCAATATTCTTGCTATTTTCAAAATAAGCTAAACACTTGTCCTATGAAAATAGGATTAACTTGCTTGTATCCTGGAATGTGGCTCTAGCCACCGACCACCAGATCACTAGGCAAGCGTCATGACCACTACACCAACAAGACACACAACAAAAACAACAACAAAAAGGGTTTAAAGTAGAACCCATAGCGTCAAATACGTGACATTATTGTGAATAATAAAAACTACTACACAACGTCAATGCTAAAAATACGAGAATAAAACAGGTGAGTACCTACATACCCATATTTTTATGTTATCAAAATACTGGCTCGTCCCATTTGTTAACTGCGTTAAGAAATTTACAAAATTCTGTTTTCTAAATTTCTAATCTTTATACACTATGTACTTAAAATTCATGCGATTACTATAAATGTTAAACAACACATCTTTAATAATACACATTCTCGAACATAACATTTTATAACATATTATTATAAGCTATTAAACTTAGCACCAATATTACATAAACAAATCTTCAAAACAACTTTTATATGAACGGCAAACGAACGGCAAAAAATTACATTTCATTTGAGTTGTACAATATTTTCTGTCGAAGGATTCTGTCGCATATTTTATCTACAAATATAATTAGTTTTGTTTCTCTTATAAAGACAGACTACCACAATATTATCGGTCCATGCTCAAAGATCCAAGATCAATGCCGTCAACATAAAAAACCGGATTTATCTGACGAATTAATTATAAGCGCGTGGATTCCATCTTATTTTATAAACAGAAGCTTCAAAAATATGTGATTGGTTTTTCATACATATTATGCAAATACTTCAAGAACTGCAGATTAAACATTAAAATTTAAAACAAACATAAATATAATTAGTAATGGTTTCACTATTCATTTTTGTATTAAATTTTCGTTACACTTAGTTATAATATGTCCCCACTATAAGATCTTTATTCCTATCTTCCTAAAAAAAAGTTTTATCAAAATTATTTAATTAGATGTTATGGATGACGTACATATATGTTATCTAGACTTCTAGAATTCCGTAGATCATTTAATAGGCATAAGCGATTTTTTTCATAAATCACAAAGTGACGATGTGTTGTTAGCTATTGTAGGTGAATTGTGTGAATTTGTGGAGTGATGTTTTTGCACATAAATGAATCCATGACCGTATACAGGTGTCTTGTATCTAGTAGCAAAAACTTCTGCGGGAGTCTCCTTCATTAAATTTTGAAAAGAAAATATTTTTTACACTTTGCGTGAAATGTCTAAGTTACGGAGATAAGCGATATCAAAGTATACTTTTTTTCAACATTTCTGACTCATTATACATAAATTCCACAAAACGTTGAAATATCACTAAAGTAACTTAAATTAAGTTAGCTTCTTAAGTTATTTAAATTAAGTAACTTAAAAAGGTAACATAAACTTAAAGAGGCGCCCTCCAATGGGTATGACACTGGCTTCTCCTCACACTGAGGGTTTCGGATTCGATTCTCGGTGAGGTCACAATTAATCTATGTGATGTGGGTGTTTTGTAGTGTAATTCTTCTATAATTGGGTCTCTTGGCCTGTTGAAGCGTAAATAAATAAAAATAAAAATAAAAAATTGAATATTAAAAATTCATTCGTTTTAACAAAAGTGAAAAATGATTAAAACCTCACTAAAAAAATATCTTTAAAATGAGTGCAAGGTTTTAGTAATTTTATTTGACTTGTATTAAAACGAATGAATTTTTTGTATTCCATTTAGCTACTGTAGTTATAGTCAAACATTTTGCAAATAACCTAGTCAGAAACATTGAAAAAAATATATTTCACCCAAATTATAAAAAATATAAGCAAATAATGTAAGTTTTTCTACTAGCTAATTTACATCCTGTATCTTAGCTAGTATGTCGATGAGTAGGAGTCATAAACAGCGTGATCCAGTGCAAATTGGCAATTACAATTTTGAAACTGTCAATTATTTTAAATACTATTGCCTTGACTTATTAATATTAAATACTTGTTGACTACAGAAAATGATATGCCCAATTAAATCAAGTTGAGGATGCAAATTTGCTAATATTTTGTCATTGAAAAACTCATGAAATTGAAACTCCTGTCCACCAAATCAAAAACGTTAATCTGCCACAAAATAACACGCTATCACTTGTACATCGTGGACTGAACCGAACGTGGAACTGAAATATTTTTAATTCGTTTTGTAATTTACCATACTATTAAACAGTGCATGCATACTCTTATTCAGATAAATGCAGCACGCGGTCGAATAACACATTTCCGTATAGAGGGCAAGAGTGCATTGCCCCATTTCTGCGTATTGACACATTCTTGTTCAGAGTACTTACAGACTTCGCACTTAAACAGAAATTGATCTCAGTGTGATTTTTAAATGTTTTAACGGTATTTATGTAGCTTGTAAGGCCTAATATAAATTCGGGGGTTTATAAATTAGTTTGTAATAATGCAGGTAAAACTTGCAGGAAATTTGTTGTTAGAATTAAGGAATACTTATTATGTTTAAATAGCAATAATTATTCTGAATTTTCCAATCATCTTTTGGAAACAATCCATTATTTTGATATTAACAAGGGATTAGAAATTTAATTTACAAATAACATAAGACTAAGGTTAGATAAATTAGAAAAACACCAGTAGTAATTTATATTTTATTAATAACCAAATCCTTTTTGCGCATATTTATCTTTTAAGTTTATTTTCACATTAGTTCCTAATCAGTAATTAATCTCTCTGATACCTATTTTAATTTATTTTTTTTATTTCTACTTCATTTTTTATTCGAATTTTAATTTTGCATCCTGACGAAGAGACTGTTAGTCCCGAAAAATGTTGATTATTATACAGTAGTTTCAAAGACAGTAATTTCCCTTGAGTAATAGCTAGTAAACTAGATTTTACCAAGACAACGAGACAATTGTTCGGACATAATACGGAAATATTAACCCAATAACTATAAGGTTGGCGATATTCAGCGATTTTATTGAATGATTGAATTGCTATTGTTGTATGAAGATAATGCAGTGTTAATGTCGAATAGCGAACAGGATTTACAGTTTAGTTTGCAAGATATACATTGTATACTAGAAAAATGGTCGCAAAATGAATTTTCAAGTCAAAAGTGATGCTATACGGGAAAAGATATGACTTCGTTTAAAATAGAAGTGAATGATTTTATGCAAACGAGAAAATCGTATCTTGGTATAAATGGAAAGACTGAAAAAGATATCAAAAAGAGGTCGGCTGCAGGAAATAACATCAAAAGTGCATTGAATACAGTACTTTCTAATAAGCGGCATGGTCACGTGATTTGAAAAAATGAGAACAGAATGGTAAAAACGGTATACTATACCAGTGTTGATGGCTCCAGAAAACCAGGTTTAACAGATACTGGAAGATGGTAAGAATGTGAATGAATGTGTTGTGTATGAGGTCAAAATAATCTGGTCCCGTGGAGATACAGCGTATTGGTAAATTAATTAGTTGAATAGAGAGAAAATTCCATGGGATGTTTAATTGTTTGTAAAATAGAGTTTGTCTTTATTACATTAATTAATAAAATTATTATTATGACAATGCACACGAATTATTAGCGTCCTGTAACATATAAATGCATAGCAATTATGACATTCAAATATAAAAGAGAAATCATTTTAGTAATCTCAACCTAGAGATATTTAAAACACGTTCGATATATTTACTAATATCAAAGTTATGTTTGTTGTACTTACCAATATGAAAAATTTGTACTATTTTTTTGTTCTTTCTGAAAATAAAGGCAGAATATTTTGAGTATGTTCAAATTTTTTAAGAACACAATACTGGATTTTATCCCCAGAGGGACATCATCATTATCAAAATTATTTTAGATGTGTCATAGAGACGAAGCTACTTTTTTTTATGGGAAACAACGTGTAATGCTCAATGGATGATATTGGTGAACGTTGCATTGTGTAAAGCGTTCACTTAAGCTAGCCATACGATAGGTCGTAAGCCCTATGGACATCCAAAAAGACTTCCATACCTACTTTATCATATAGATGTCTATATGAGACATCTATAATATGTCTTGGGAAATAAAGGCAACATATACTACGATACACAGCATTATAATTATATATATTTACTAACACTAGACTACTGAAGAAATATTCTATTGCAATGATTTTCTTACTAGTGTTTCATTGGAAAGTGCTCTAGGGACCATCTGTCACTGCAGCCTCTGGTTTATGACAGAGAAATCCTTCGAACAGTTACTCAGCATCCAGCATCCATACATGGTTGACATCAATCGCTCGAGATCGAGTCATTCACATCATTGTGGAGTGATTTGCCCATTTTTTGTTTCCTCCTACTTTATGGCGAATTTTTTACTCCAGATTAACCGTACCTTGCAATGACTTTTCTCCCATCCTCTAATACAGGACACAGGACCCTACTCTCAGCGGGGCATTATCTGGGTTCCTGGATAAATAAAAAATGCATAAAAATTATTTTTTATTAACAGTTCTTTGTAATTATCCTCGTGTGATAACTGCAACCCGTCAGACCCTAAAAAATATTATTTAAATTACCGACAAATGCCTTCTGATTGTAATCCTAGCTTCATACATCATTCTCTCTTCATTTATTTCTTCATCATGACCAAATGACCTACGGACCCCTTTTCAATAGAAAAAGGTAATTAATGACAATAGGTTTTCTTTTTAATCTATGACTAGCTGTGCCCGCGGATTCGCACGCGTAAATTTTTAGTAACTTTTAACCATATTTTATCAATTTGTGTATTAACCTTAACATATAGATGTATGTCGTCGCGGACATTAATTTATTTTTTTATATCAACTTCTCTATAAAAACTATTTAAATAATTATTACCGTTATCGTTACATCTCTCGACCATTTTTTCGTCGACTTAAGTTGTAAAATAGGTCACCATGAAAAGCCTTTTTATTTTAACGTTATAATATATAACCTATGTCTACCCGGCACGTTCATTCTAAATATTGGTGACAGAATTTTTGAAATCGAATGAGTAGTTTCGTAGATTACCTCCTACAGACAGACCTCTTCAGACAAACTTTACCTCTTTATATATCAGTATAGATTTATTTTGTTAGCTATAAGCGTCTGTCCTGACGAAGATACATACAGTGGTATCGAAGCCGGTCGACTTTTAAAATAATGAATGCGGTTTATACACTAAAAGGCTTTTTTTAAATTAATAAGTATATTTGTTTTATATCAAATAATTTAAATAAAAGGGTGGTACGTTTCCCATTTCCAAAGAGATGGTAATTTTCAAAAAAAAACTAACCCATAAAAACCCATAAAGTTTCTATTATACTCCCTTTCTTTGTAAAATATAACAACAATTAAAGACGAATTAAAACATATAACATAACACTAAACTTACAGGAATTTAATATATTTCTAAAATCTCAGATGTTTTGAGCTTTTATAAGACAGTTCATGTTTGAAGATTAAATTCTAAACACATTTTTTGTCAGTCAATTTAATCAAGATTTTGATTGATTCAATTATCAGAAATATCGTACCTTATGAAATTCCAGCGTTAAATTTCACGTTTTCACGTTTTTTTAAAATCACTCCGGTTATTCTATTCATTTCCTAGAACGTTTGTATGGTTTCCAATTTAAAAAAACCATTAAAATATCGAAAAATCCAAAATTATACTATAATAATTATAAAAAAATTTGCAACGAAAATATGTTAGATCATTTTCATCGTCGCCACGAGTCTGCCTGCAAAATTTCAGCTCGATTGGATCACGGGAAAAGGGTTAAAAATCGATCCAAAGTTTTTTCGACAGACACGCAGACAAGTCGTCAAGCAGACGCTACGGGTTAAAAGAAAGGGGGTAAAAAGGTTTCAGATTAGTGGTTACGTTAGTTGTACTAAAAGATTTCCAAGATTCAAAAATATTTTCCAGTTCCTTGCCCTTCAACGTACCCGCGCCCTTTCTAGATATCTGATTGCAATCTATTCCATTTCCGGCGTGTAATTTGAAACAATTAACGGATCATACCGCCGAGATTATTTCTGTCGGGGATTTACGGCTGGAGTCACAGCTGCGACCTGGTTTCCCTGAACCTGGCCGGGCCCGAGGCGGAGCTCACACAATACCGGCCGCATGATCGCGAGGAAGCCATCCTGCCAATCTGCTGCATCTAGGCGGACCGCTGGTGACTCGTTTTCGCCGTCACATCCGCGAGCCGCACGATCATTTATTTAATCTCGCGCATTTCGAAAATATTATACATTTTCTGTCCGTCATCTTCAACAGATTAATAATAGATTAAGCTTACTAACTAATCATCTCCTTAACACCGCAGGAGTAGTTAGAGAGGATGGAACGTATGTAGATATGTCTCCTGGCGTACAACTCTTTCCTAGTCCACCGTCATACATATTGTCACGTGTCGTGGCTGCAGGAGGAATGAATGAAAACGCTGGGATTTAATTATGCATTTATTTTTTACTGAATAATTAATTATTCAAACGTACAAGGTCAATTATCACTATTAAATGAAGACCCCATGGCAAGAACTTGTTAACTAACTGCATTTCGCCTTTGGAAAATCTGTTTTATTGCTAATTCGAGATAAATTTTTATTGATTTATGTCACTAAAGCTTAAGTAAATCACTTAGATTAATTCTGACCTCACCGTGAATCGAACACGGAACCCTCGATGTGAGAAGTCAGTGCCATGCCCACTGGGCTACGAGGGACCGTCTTAATGATCTATCACTACGATTCTGTATAATGTAAACACCAAGTCCATCAATAATATCATTTTTTTATTTATATTTTATTAAAATAATAAAATATAAGAAAGAAAATATTGTCAGTCATAGGCTGAACACCATTACGCAGATTTCCTTGGGGGTAGGCAGAAAAGAAAAACCCCACACTCTTCTATCCTGACACACAACTCTCACTTCGTTGATATTCATACATTTTCCCATGCAAGCTCGACGACTATCGAGGCTCCCAACAGTACCACCTTCCGGTGTTTTTTTTTCATCTTCCAGCAACATTTTTAACAGCTTTTAATTTTAGATAACCATTTTGATTTAGAAACAACTTATAATTTACGAACAACTTATGATTTATGAGCTACCTCCTCCCCAACACAAGTCTTTTCAGTCAAGTAATCATCTTATTATTTATTTTTTTATTGTTGAGAAATACGCTATCAAAAAATCACAAGGATGTATTGTGATTTAACCGGGAGTCGAACCCGAAGCCTGAGAAGCCAAGATCATGTCCACTGAATTACGAGGGTTGCTTTACCCGAAATGTATTCATCTTTCGTAGAATTTCTTCATCTGTCACCCAGCCGGCCCAAGAGACTTCAGCAATTGCCTTTTCATCCTTCTTCAAACTTTTTCGTAAGCGACTGCTTCAGGATCCAAGCTTTCATGACTTATGCGGAAACAAAAATGACAACCTCACGCGTGCGCTTACCGCACAGAAGGATAGATATGGGCATGCATGTGTATATGAGTAATGTAACATAATACAACGAATAATTCTCACTCGCAGCAGCATGTACCTATATATTAAATTACAACCGAATAAAACATTACACCGTGGTTCGAATGAAGGTGAACTGGAATGCTTGTAATTTATGTCATAATAAATAAGCATTTAAATATAAAAAATTTAACTGGTAATACTAGACGCCGTACTATTATAATATACAAAAAAAAATCGCACATGAATTCATTTTACTCAAATTCTTTGTCTGAACTACTGTAAACTTTGAAAAAAAAATTACATTAACTTTAAAGCTCCTTGTTTTACGTAGATTTCAATAGAAATACAAAAGAGAACAATTTAAGCATACATTTGATTAATATAACAGAAATTATTAAGTAATTCATCTGTCTTTATAGTTCCTTGGGCTTAAAAAATATTAACATAAGTGCATATATTAAAATAATTCGTAAGAATACATATTGTATATTAAAATGAATGAAGTATAAAGCCTACAGTAAAATGTTTTCACATTTGTTTTTAATTAATTATTGTTCTCTATAAGGGATCATTGGCCCCGAATCCAATGATTCCTTTCGATTTTACCAAATATTTCTAAAATACTATATAATATCGAAATCAACACAATGAAAGATGCTTAACCCATCTCTTAAATGTATTTGTTGATTTATGACATTATTTATTTTATTTTGAACATTATTTTTAATACTTTCTGCTATAGAAAGTGTATTTTGTAATCGTGTTAACTATAATTTTATGTAAAATGTTTTTTCTTTGCACTTTAATGTCACATCAAAAACGACTTCTTAATGGCCTATTTATTTAAAAAAATGTGAAATGGAATTATGATGTTTATTACAATATGTAAAAGGTAGTTAACTTATCTAGTAAAATCATCAAAGCGATTACCGTTGATGTACGTGTAGTATTTAGAACAGGTAGAGTAGCCGCGTGTGCTCAGATAACGAGAATTCTACGAAATTGGAAAAAAAACTGTAAAAAATGTATAATCTCTAGATTTATCACATGTCTATCACGTGTCTCATTCCATGGGCATGGGTTGTAAGATCGCAATGACGATTTACAACGCAGGGTAAGATAAATAAAAATACACAATTAACAAGTTGAACCGCATTCAAGCTGAATACGGATGCAGCGGTTAATGCCAATTATGCTGAAGTAATATATTTATAATGAGCAAATCACCGCCCCAGAGTAGTACAAAATGACTTTCTGCAACATTAATTTGGTACATTTAAATATATAAATCAAGAAAAAAGAGGAATCCAAATTCAATCAATACTCGAAATTTCAAAAAATAAATCCTTTTTACTCTAGGCCCAATATTAGCGAACATACGATTTAAGAAACATTTGAGACAGCCTTCATTCTGAAATAAAATGTCGGACCAGGCTGGCTAACTAATAGATCAGATCAATTTTCCAGAATTTTTTTGGAAATCTCACAATAATATAGTCTACAATTTTCTTTTTTTAGGTAAATGTATGTTGAAATCTGATCGAAAAATGGGCCTCGATATTCTCCGAAACTGAGTATTTTATATCAAAATCCACACAAAAATAGAAAGTGAAATGAATAACAAAAAAATAAATCAATCAATTAGAAAGACATACAGAAATAATGTATCTATCGACAAGGTATTCGGTTTTACCGGGATCGAACCCAGAACTTTCTCTCACTGGGGAACAGCGATACCAATTTCGCTGCAGAAACCAAATATTTATGATTATGAAAAATTTTAGACTAATAATGATATTTTCGTATAATGGAAACTCTTCACAAAATATAAATCATATTTATAGTGAAACGCCAGCTATCCAGGGCTTAAATTTCCGTGTGTTGGATTGGACTTGGAATTTTGTTTAGTATATTGTTTTTTAAACAAAAAAAATATTTTGGCGTAGGAGCGTCCGCGTTTTGAAAATTACAAAGTGAAAACCTGAACTATATTGAATTCTATGAATTACATTATCCCTGGTATTGCTCAAGATGAAGACGATGATACCAAAGCATGCATTTATAAATTAACTTTTGATGAAGCCTTAACAGCTGCGAATAGTTAAATTTCGTGAAATTCAAGATAATGTTGATTGTCAATTCTAAATTATTATAAATTCGCAGGCTTGTAAGAAAAATCTTCCAAAAATACAAAATAATACTAAATTAAGGCAAACACAATGTTGTACTTCGTAAAAATCAATTAATAATATTAAAAATTACAATATGTTTCTGTGTAAGTAAATATTATTGAGTTAAATTTATATATAGGGTGTACCAGAGCAGCAGAAACTGGGTCGGGAGGTTCTTGCCTATGTTATGAGTCTAAAATGTTCAAGCAATTGCATGACATGCAGAAATTGAAAATATTTTTTTGCTAGGTTTTTGTCATTTTATTTAAGTTGTATTAAAGCAAATATATTTTTCATAATCGATACAAGCTACTGTAATGATAGTGCAACTTTTTGCAAAAAATAATTCAGAAATATTGAAAAAAATGCAAACTTTGAAATTGCATATCTCCATAACTATTGGTTGCTTGAACATTTTAGACTCATAACATAGGCAGGAATCTACCGACCAAGTATCTGCTGCTAGCTCTGGTACACCCTGTATATATAAATATTAGTATATTTGTACAAAGTTTATTTACTTTTTTGAATTTTTAACTTAACAAAAATTTAATTATTGATCAACTGTGATCTCCAATTATCCGAGTGTTCCCCAATTACTACGGATAACCGGCGCTCCATATTATGATGTTAAAATGTAATACTTCTTGTAGGCCTGATTAATAACGAAACACCAGGTAATAGACAGTGCTAATTGAATAATAGTAGGAGAGAGATGAGAGATCGCTATAATCGGCGTCATTAATTGATAGATTATATGGTTGTGAACTCGTGCAAGAGAAAATAAAATTCGAATAGTAATAGATTAATTTCTAGTAGATCATCTTTTAGATTAACAAAGATTTTGAGTATACATCAACAAAATAAAGAAATTATCGTTAAATAATCCAATAAAGGGCGCTACACTCACACTTCATCAATGCAGACAAGTACTCGAGCAGACATATTATTAAAATAATAACGTAATTTATCGTTACGGACACACGCACCCCTTGCGGCGATTACTTAAAAGACTCCTTTTAAATAATCACCGCCAGCATTAAATTATATTTTTAAAAAACTAACCCATAAAAACCATGTTTTTATTATACTCCCTTTCTTTGTAACATATAACAACAATTAAAGACGAATTTAAACTTATAACATAACACTAAACTTACAGTTATTTAATATATTTCTAAAATGTAATAAAAAGACACTTGATGCTTTGAGGATTAAATTCTAAAAATATTTGTCAGTCAATTTAGATTTTCGAAATTCGTAGTGAATTACCTAATATGTATACCGACGGGTAATTCAAATTTAGAAAATAGACGTTATCGGGCCGCCGTTGCTAGTAATCAAACATTTAAAATGATTCCAATTTGAAAAAAATATTAAAATTTCCAAAAATCTGAAATTATACTAAAATTATATTTTTTTTAACGAAAATTTGAAAGATCTTCTTGATCGTCGCCACGAGTCAACTTGAAAAGTTTCAGCTAGATTGGATCACGGGAAAAGGGTTAAAAATCGATCCAAAGTATTTTCGACGGCAAGCAGGCAAGCAAGCAGACAAATAATAATAATAATAATAATAATAATTGGATAATTTGTATAGCGCCGTTTTCGCGAAATACTCACCTCAAGGGCGCTTTACACAGAGAAATTATTATCTTACAAGACAACTTACTGCTAGAAAAGAAAAAGCTTATTTACTATTACTTATTCACTAGGTGGCATACAAGAAGTGGAATTAAAATTGAGTACTATAATAGTTTGTGAGTCTCTGAAAGAATTATGTGTTTTCGCGGAGTGCACAATATGAGTGGAAAACATTAGCTAGCGTTGTTGTGGTCAGATTCTATAGGTTTTTATAGGATTGTCTAAATAAATGCGTCTTAAGTTGTTTTTTGAACAGTGGTAAGCTGTCTGTTTGTCTCAGTTTATTAGGTAGTTTGTTCCATAACTTTGGTCCAGCCACCGCGAAAGCACGATCACCGAAATTAGTTTTGTGGACGCGATTTACTTCAGCTAACCTATTTGTATTAGATGTTGATGCTGAGCGAAGTGTTAGTTGTCTATTATTTGCGGAGAATGGAATGCAGAAGTCGGTTATGTATTGAGGGGCCATGTTGTGAATAGCCTTAAATATTGTAAGGCAAAGCTTATATTCAATCCTCTCTGGACATCTAAGCCAGTGAAGGTTTTGAAGATGGTTTGAGATGTGCGCAAACTTTGAAACGCCGGTAATGAGTCTTGCGGCGGCATTAAATACAGATTGTAATTTGTTTATTTCCTGTTTCGGGTTGTCCACGAGTTAAAAGAAAGGAAGTAAAAATCGGTCAAGATTCTGATTCTGATTTCTGAACCAAGCTACTTAACCCGCTATGCCCCAAAACCGAAGCCGAAGCCCTTCAAAATATTTGCACTGCTTTGGTTACATCTTGAAAACTAACCATTGCCAACAAAGTTCTACGTTGCAAGGCCGTCATCAGATCAATCCGCACATATGAAGCCCACATCTGGGGTCACGCTGCAAACCAACCTCTCAAAAAAATACAGATTCTGCAAAACAATGCCTCCCGCTCTGCGCTAGGTGTGTCTCTCTGGTATCCCGACTATCAAATAATTCATAAAACATCTTGTCCGAGCGTTATGCTGGAATTCTAAACCTTGTAAATCGCCACTGTACTGTACTGTATACTGTAACGTAACATAATACTGTAACGAAACGGCAAAAGAGTTTACATATAGAATTCCTCGCAATATGTCAATGAAGATAATAACATCGAAACCTCTAGAACCTTCCATTACATTCTGGAACACCCTACCGCACTCTGGAATTAGCTACATCATTCGAGAAACTCCTGGAAAAGACTAGAAGTGACGAGAACCTTCTCCTAAACACTAGAAAAATCGATAATCCAGTTTTTGGATATAAATAGCGCGTATCTAAGCCGTCACAGTTGTCGTGTTTGACAGGTCGATTCAGTGCGAAGTTCGCGCGAACCGCGAGACAACACCCGGTGTGATAAACAAAGCGAATAATCATGCGAAGTACCTAATTAGCCACGTAAATAAATGCGATTAGCGAAGCTATGAGCGAGAATTGAAAACAGAATATTCTGGTGAATGTTAAATACGCGTTACCCAGCGATAATACAGTGTTTATAAACGAGTGTAAGTTTAATTCATTGTATGTGATTTATTGTACATTGAATGGTTAATTAATCATTAATTAATACATTGCTTATTAATTTCCAGAGTTGTCATTCATTCCTCTCGCAGCCACGACATGTGATAGTTCTGTCAAACTACGATCCAAATACTCCATTTAAATACAAACAACAAAAACCTGGCTAGTGAGTAGCTTGCCCCACCAAGCAGCAATTAACTGTTCTCACCACCACCATCTAAAATAATTTGCCTCTTATTGCTACACCATTAAGCCATGTATTCACTAGGGGACAAATCGCGAAACATTCCGCGCGGCATGTCGCATCAACATCTACGCTCATGTTTCGGGGACAATGACGCGGTCATTTGACGGGTACACACCGGGACTCACAAATGACTTGTCGCCGAAATGTCACCCGATGAGGTTATGATGACAGCTGCGCATCTATTTACACTTGTCGCCCGATGAGGTTATGATGACAGCTGCGTATATATTTATTTTAACGAGTTTATCGAAACATAAGAGAAGAAAATGGTGGTGGGTGCGAAATTATTTACTGCAAAGAGAAAGAAGAATGGACATTCTATGCGATCTACGAATATCTGACGGATCTTTTGTCAATTTCACTCGAATGACAACAACTGGTTTTGACAATTTATTATGTTTGGAGATAATTTGTCCCCTAGTGAATACATGGCTTTACAGAGCAGGGGATCTAGCTGATCCGGTACTCTCAAAGCCAAGAGATCTATTACTATGGCCAAGCACCATCAGCTTCTGGTACAGTGTATATTAATTGCATATACATATACTCAGCATGACAGCACCATGCCTGCAAAGTATGTTGAAACTATATTCAAAAGTGCACTCAATAAATTTTTAAGCAATGGTAGCGTTATAAAGAACGATCTATGGAGTAATCGTGAAAGGCAACCTGCTTTATAAATAAACTGCGGTGTGCAAAAAATTATACAACAATGATTTTTCTGAATCTTAAATAGCGTCCATCAGTTTTACGATCAAATTGCCTTGTAACTGTATTCGGTGGACAATCGAAGCGGTCTGCAATTGCGTTAATGCAAAATGACTGATATTAGCTGCGCCCACGAGTGCAACAAAACTGGTTTTCCAATATCGGTCGGTCAGCGAACTTCTTCTGTCGGCTCGGAACTGTTTACTGCGCCAATAAATATAATGCAAAACAAAGAAATAATATTTAATAAATCGCGATAACACAACTGCATATTTATTAAATTGACCTCGTGTCCGTGTATGGGTGTGCTGAATCATTCCGCGCGACCAATTATTGTTTTGCACTATAAACACGGCCAATCTTATTATTCTTATTCGTGTGCATTCATCATTTTATATGCCGCCTGTTGATCCGAGGATAAATTATATTTTTATTACATTTTATTTAAATTTTTTATAATACAGGTGGTAAAAAGATATTTCTAGTAGGTACGATATTAAAATATGATAAAAATTTAGGAATTTCTATTTTACACATAAATAATTTTGGTCAGAAATTGAATTATTTAGAATCATTAGAAATTAGTAAAGCATGTAAAAGTAAACAAAATATTAGATATTATCAATCAATTAAATTTAACTACTAGTCCAATTCTAATTTTTTTTTCCAATAATTGAGTGTAATCAAAAACTTCGGCAATAATATTTAAAAATAATCTTTCAAATTATTTAGGGAAACAAAAAACAAAAGATATTATTCATTTTGATATTTTGACATTTATAAAACACTCTGATGATGGAAAGGTTTTTTCGAAACATGTAGGTGTTATTAATAAAATATAAGTAGATACATACAAATAATACAATCAATATTTAAAAATGGCAATCTACAATTTCGCTGAATCAATTGAAAAAATAATATTATTGTTGTTTAGTTTTTAAAAGTGTTTTCTATTTACTATTGTCTGTTTTATCTTTTATTAATTATCATTTTTTCAAAAAAAATTTTACTGATTGTTTATTTTTTTAAATGTTTTTTTTACTTATCATTGTTACTAACCAAGAACCACGTTCTCTTTTAATCTTGTAGATATGTTCTGCCTTTTCGTTGTCGTTGGTCGCAATCGACGATGTATTCTGGTGATCTGGGCCTAACTTTTGAACCAGAGTCGACCAATCAGAAGACAAGAAAGCAGCTCAGCAAAAACTAGTGCTGCTAGAACAATATACATTTTTGATCGTGTTTTCAGACACAACGTATACCTTTGTAATAGGGATGTTACGGAGCTTCGACTCTGATTCCAAAAGGTCCGAACTTCCGATTGATTTAGCACCTTTTTTCGATGAATTAAAATCTTAAGTTATAATCGGAGGTTGAAGCAGAAAAACGGGCAAGGTTGACATCACCAGCAGCTGGTCGATCGAGCAATACCTATATCAATGTGCAAACGATTTTGTCAAATATATTGTTGAGAGCGATGATGATGATAATAATACATCCGACGAAAATGCAGTTTTGGACATTTTTTTTATATTGAAGAGTCTTCTTAATGAGTATAATAGAGAAAAACGTATTCCTATCAGTGACGATCCTTTGTTATGGTGGAAAGTGAATACAAAATTTCAATCCTTAAACTCGATTGCCCGTTTGTCGTCTCCACCAAGCTCAATACCAAGCGAACAACTTTTTAGTGGTGCTGGCATAATCTATGTCCCGTTGAGAAATAGATTGGACGGAGATAAAGCTGCGAAGATTTTGTTGATTAAATACAATTTGCTTCTTTTGGAGTCAGTTCATTTGATCTAATTTACTGGTAGTACTGTTTAAGATTTAAGAAAATTTGATTATTTTTATTTTCAACACCAAGATAGGTGTATTGTTTTTTAAGCCAATTTAAATGAAACTGATGAATAATAATGTTTGTAATTTTACTTTATAAGACCTGCCCTTAACATATTTATCTTCTGCCTCCGCCTTCGATTCCGAATTCGGTTCCGATAAAGCGACCTCCCTAACACCCCTGCTTTGTAACCTTTAACTATTTGTAATAAAATCTTACTATAAATATAAATTATTGATAGAATTAAAAATGGTCTTATAGATAGTTTGGGCATGTTGAGTGAATGAATGAGGAAAGTATGGTAAGGAAAAGAAGCAAACATGAAAGAGAGTGCAGCCGCGGAAGACTTGACTATCAAAAAGTACTGAAAGTTGGTCCTGTTAGCAGCCTCAACAATCTTTATGCATGCATTCGAAGTTCTATGAGTGTGGCGCTCCGTCCTCTCTGCTTACCCCCGCGAGAAACGGCACGATAGTTTTATAGTTATTTCAATCTTGCATCCACAATTAACCAGAATATACAAACCGTAAGTGTATGTTGCCTTTCTTTCGTACTTCCCACACGTTTACCCTTACATACATTGAACATTAAGATGAGATCCTTCAGACGTATATGTGGCAAATCAATTTATGATAGAGTAAAGAAGGCAGATATTAGGAGCGAATGTAAAGCTGATCTTAGCATAATTAATAGAATTAAAAAAAGGGTCGCTCAGATGGTTTGGGCATATTGAGCGAACGAATGAGGAAAGAATGGTAAGAAAGATATATACTCGTAAAGCAAGTGTTGATGGCGCCAGAAAGGGAGGGCGACCGCAGAAGACGTGGCATGGCCAGATTAACCAGATACTGGAAGATGGTCCCGTTAGAAGCCCCAACAACCGGCGGGCTCGCATGCGAAGATGTATGAATGTGGATGAGGCGAGAGTTGTATGTCAGGACAGAAGAGTGTGGCGCTCTATTCTCTCTGCCTACCCTCACGGGGAAACGGCGTGATTGTAAGTAAGTAAGTGAGTAAGTACATTGAACACCGGAAGCTTCCGTGGGTAGGGTCAGACTTCCTCCTCACACATTGGCGAGTATCATCGAAATTGACTTTCGATGATACTTGTAAATTGCTCGTATCTCTGAAGCTGTTGAAATTCCTCACACGCATCAAGGTTGCACAAAAGTCTGCACTACTCTGCAAGATCTTGTATTATTTTGAGATAAGTCTTGCAGATGGACAATATTTGCCATTCGCTCCACAAAACACTGTTCTCCAGTATAATAAATAGCTACTGGCCGCGTGTATTATGAGACAAGACTCGCACCTAATTCCCAGAAAAATTGGTAATTTTTTTCATTTTTAAATATACGTGACTGACGCGTTCATAAAATTGCGAAGAAGGTCATCAGCTAAATAAATTGGCAATAATAATATCCTCGCTTGATTTGATACTCAAATTGCTGTTGTGATTTAGTTTATATATTTTATTATTTACGACATTAAAAAAAAAGATTGGCCATTTAATCTTTAAATCTTTGGAGTAATTACTATTGTTGATTTTATTTATCATAGACTTACTATTTTTGTTTTCTTTAAATATGAAAAAAATACAAAGACAGAGGCGGATTTAAAGTCACGTAAGTCGCAATTTCGGAGAGCACCACTTTTCAGGGAGAGTGGAGGGGTAGTAAAAAAGGAGCAACAGAGAAGAAAAAATGATAGAAAAGAAAGGGAAATAAGAAATAAGGCATAAAACACTGTTTTAGATAGAATTGCAGATCCGATTGTGCTCGACAGCCGTAGGGTATTCACGATTGCCCGGACGATCAGGTCGGGTCGACAACTCCGATTTGACCTAAAACAGTGGTGGCGAACCTATGACACAAATGCCAAAGGTAACTCGCCACAACGTTTTGATGACACGCCGGTCTTCACCAATGCTCAGTGACCAAAGAGACGCAATTGTAGTCTTAAGGAAATTTTGCAAACAACCGACTCCAAAAGTCAAAATTTCAATAATCATGAACTTAAATACACGTTTCTAAGGAAGGTAAATAGAAGATGATAAATAAAGGATGTAAACAGTAAATACGGATAGAAAAAACAAGTAATTATTCTTGAATACAGAGATAGATAAAATAACGAATATATAAAACAAGAAATGTAAAAAAATTAGGTTATGTATGAAAATTAGGTTATGTATTTTCGTATGTACGAAAAAATTAAAAAATATTTTATAAACACCGGAGCTCAACAGTGTAACTCGGTATGTCACGTAGCAAGGCTAGGTTAGGCATTTTTCGAATTTTGATACGCCGGGCCGAAACGGTTCGCCATCACTGAACTAAAACATCATCTTTAAATCCGCGATCCCGTTTGTTCCTGTTTTGGGCCTAAAATGTTTAGTGGGCGCCTGCACCGTAAATCTGCTCCTGCTGTATCCTGATATATCCCATCCATCCTGAGATAGGATATATCAGGATGAATGGGAAATGGAAAGAGGCTTGTGACACGCAATATTACTCGATCCAGATATGGGTAAAAGTAATAGTGATTTATATAAATTTCGAATGATGTTCATAAATCAGAGCTTACTTACCGAACTACGATTTTACGAAAACAGACTTTTTGAATTTGAATTCGATTTTGTATCCTCAGCGGGATCATCATAATTAGGATAAATCATAGATGTTTCAATGGGTAAAATCGTGAAGTTACATTGTGTAAAATGATTACTTAAACCAGCCTAATTACAAGACTTAAGCCCTGTAAACGCCCAAAAAAGACTTCCATACATACTTTTCTATACAAATATCCCTGTGAGACAACTATAATTAAGCTTAATTAATATGTAATTGAAGGCTTTTTGAAATTTAAATTGCTTTCTGGTTTAAAAAGTATTGTGGATTATTTCTGTTATCTTGAAATAAGTTTTTCAATCATTTTTCCACGTTGTCATCCCGATCCCGTGGCTGCTTTTGACATTCCTTCTCCATTTATCCGTGTCTGCTGCTGTATGCAGGACTATTTCTTAAAATCAAGTTTTTTTTAGCAACATTTACATAGCCACAGCTTCATTAATCAAGACGCATTTGTGTCATGTCATGCCAGAACGGTAAATTACGTATTTTAATTATTTTTTAAATGAGCCCAATTGGATGCACGTTACGGAAGTTATAATGTCATTATTTTTTGATAATTAATGATTTCAATATTGAAATGTAGATTCACTATTACAAAAGTATTTTTTGAGGCAACACTATTTATATTTATCTTTTTTTTTATTCATTTAATAAAACATACAGTTAATTACATTTAAATATATTATAATCTCATAAAACTATATTTAATATATACATTTTCTCGCTGTACATCCCCAAAAAGATTTATTTTGAATACATGTATTTAAAAAAATGTGTTTTTTGTAGACTAGGTTTCTAACCAGGATGCTTGACATGCTGTTTGGAAACCTAGTGCTATAAATTATAACAACCTGCCTAATATATTATTTGTATGCGTCCAAAAAGAGCTCCTAATGTGCTTTTTAAAATTCTAGATATGCACCATTATCCGATAATTCAGTACGATATTATGATTCTTTAAGCATACAATTTAAGAAGAAAAAAATTGTAATTGTGGTATTTTTATTAATGTTATGGGCACATTTATTATCCACGACATTAATGCTTCATAAATATTATATAATTTGAGATATCCATGAAACATTATAACACGTTACACTATATTTTTTTTTTATTTATTATATTATATAATTTGAGATATCCATGAAACATTATAACACGTTACACTATATTTTTTTTTATTTATTATATTATATAATTTGAGATATCCATGAAACATTATAACACGTTACACTATATTTTTTTTTTATTTATTATATTATATAATTTGAGATATCCATGAAACATTATAACACGTTACACTATATTTTTTTTTATTTATTATATTATATAATTTGAGATATCCATGAAACATTATAACACGTTACACTATATTTTTTATTTATTTATTATATTATATAATTTGAGATATCCATGAAACATTATAACACGTTACACTATATTTATGCAGGTAAAATTATATTATACCTGTCGGATAGTGTATTTTATTTATTAAATAAATATATAAGATAAAGTTTAACTTTGGGAATGGTGGCCGTGAGACATTTGATAAACGTGAAACATTTATTTATATTTTAACAATATTTTATATGAAAGTATGTTCTAAGAACACAGTTACTGGATTTTATCCAGAAAGTGGTGATTAATTCTCTAATGATTAATAGAAGTCTCACAGAGAAGAAGATATTTTTATATACGAGAAACGTGGATGGAAGTCTTTTATACGATGGCTCAGGGCTTACAACCTATATGAGCTGGCTTAAGTGATCACTCTTCGCAATGCAACGTTCGCCAATTCACCATCCTCTTTAAAAAATAAAATATAGAGGTAACATTAACAGTTGCAAAATCTATGCATACTAAATAGTTAATGAGAAAAAAAATAACAGATGTCTCTAGCATAGACCATTGAAATATATGAAAGACTCCTTGATTTCGAACATTTATACAGAACTTTAAAAAAACCTACAATTTGTGGATGTTCTTAGGATGGAATTGGTGAACATTGCATTATGTACAGTGATCATTTAAGCCAGCTCATACAGGTTGTAAGCCCTGAGTCATCTTGTAAGAGACTTTCATCCACGTTTCTCATATATAAATAGCATCGTCTCTGCGAGACTTGTATAGTTTATCCTAATACATTTATATTTGTTTTTTTTTTAAATTACGACTAATCTTGTGAAATATATACCATCATGGAAAAGCTTGCTTATAAAGATTTTTGGTCATTTAAATTAGCACATAAAATTTTTGGAATAAAATTTTTCTAATAGGCTCATCATAACTATTAATTATTTGACTACATATATTCTGCTACCATACTTCGTCGACGAAAATACCAAATTTATTTTTTAATCTAACTTTACTTAAACTTTTATTAATTTATATAATGATATGTTTAATTATATTATAATTATCTTGGACTCAATACTAGAACTAGATAAGTGAAAGAATGTTTTTTGAGATAATTTTAATTAAATTTTTCGTGCATATTTCTAGTATAACTTATTAATAACATTTTAATGAACTCCTGAAGCCTGAAGCAGTTGTCACCAGATATTTAGTTATAGCATTTAATCTTCATTCATTTATTAATGTTTAACAGTTTTCTTTGAATAGCATTTGTGAATTGTCTATTTTAAACTATTTAAAATAAAAATTGTTACAAATATCTCAAAACTGCCAAAATTCGAGCAATTTAATTCTAGTATTGAGCCCACAATATGTTCTGCTATCTACAGAGAAAGCGTCTCGTATCGTCTTACACGAGAAAGAAAAATAAATAAAAAGTCCTACGAGCTACGAGCTGCAACCATAACAAGTGTATGACAGATGCTGACTGGCAATAGTATAATGATATGAATGCTATCATTACAAAAATTTAAAAACAAAGGACAAAAGTCTAAGCGGAAAACAAATAAAGAGCTTTGTCTCAAATGCGAAGCGTAATGCACATTTTAGCGATTTCTAAAAAATTCATAAATATATTCATTTACGACAATTGCATTTTTGTCGGCGTTTGGCGGAAGTCTGGAGATTAGCATCCATTGTATGTGGAATGACTAACTTTTTCTCGGTAAATAATTCTGATATGCTTGGAGTCAATGTTTTTTTTAAACAACATCAACTGTTAGTTGGAGAATCGACATGCGAGATGCACATCATGATTAATTTATGAAGACTCCACATTTGAAGGATTACTTAATAATGGTGACAGCCACGAGGGGAGCCGGCTGAAAATAGAGTGGAAAATACTGCACATAAGATGCACTTGAAGATACGGATAGAGAAACTAATAAACATAGACGAAGAAAAGTTTGGAAGCTGTTCTAAAACACGGGGCAACGCTCCGTTCCTGACAGGTTTTTTTGAGTATAATATCACAGGAAAGTGGAGATTGCAACTGCCTTAAGAGACAAAGATAATTTCTTGTAACGGACAAAAAATTCAAAAAGTCAATTTTATGCTTATTTATGATATCTTTCTTCACTTATAATATATTGTACGCACACATATATACATTTTATTAAAATAAACTAATTATTATAGTAACTAAATAATAATTTCATTATATAATATGGTATCATTGGGTGGGGAGGATCATACAAAACATCATTAAATACACTCTATTTAGCTCAAAAAAGCATAATTAAAATCATTTTTAAAAGATCCGGAACATACTCTAAAAACCAATTATACAGAGATGTGTGTGTGCCTACTCTTATGGAAATTTTTGAAAAAATTTCAATACTACAAATTTTTAAAGAAAATTATAAAATGGATTCTTTAACTTCTAGGTCCATAAGAGCATTCCTTAATCTAAAAATATCCAAATATAAAACAAGCGCAGCCCAAAACCACTATTCTTTCGTAGGAATAAAAAATTTAAATTCATTACCTGAAAAAAAAATATATAGACCTTACGTCATTTAAAAACGAACTTAAAAAATTTAACATTCTTGATGTTTCCGTGAGCTGATATTTATTATTTATTTGTTTGTTTCTTGATATTTTTTGTTTATTTATTTTGTTTCTTGATATTCTTAACACCTTTATATTTTTAATAATATTCACGAAATAATATGACGGGACTGTACTCCTCCCATATGCACGAGCGTCAGCTCCTTTATGGCGACTAAAACGCTATATTGTATGAATGTATTTTGCATTCATGAAACTTATGTACTAGGACATGTTTATAATAAATAAAAATAAATAAATAAGTAATATTAAAAAGTATATTATTATTTTTATATTGTATATTAATTTTTTTAGTTCTTTATTTTTTTAATAGGGATGCAAACACGGTACCTATACCTATAGCATCAATACTCTTAATATTTGCAAATTAAGCTAAAAGGTTCTGCTATGAAAATAAGACTAACCACTGTGATCACTAGGCGAGAGTGATAATGTAATCCTTACAAAATTCTTCTTTCTCTCTAACGTGGCATCGTATATTTATCGATGATATAAATATTATGTATGCTCAAAATCAGTATCCAATTAAATAAATTCGATATGCAAATATGAAGAAATCGTCTATCCTCTAAAGAATCCTTTTTACTGACATAAAATTTATAGTTCATGCCGTGTATTTTACCTCTTAGAGCAATTGAAGTTTCCAGCGTTGATATCGTAATTCTCAGACTATTTTAAACCTTTTAGTATTCATCTCACGACGTTTATATTCTGTCATTACTTTCCTTAATCCATTTTTTATTTTTGTGTACTCTAGTGATGAACTTACCCATGACCCAGTGCTCAGGTATTTTAATAGCTCTGGTACATTATAATGCACAGATAAAGTTATCTAACTATTAAAATACTCGTGACGGGGCGATCGAATCACAGAACAAACTGCGTGGCTTGGGTTGTTTTATGAACTCTGTATTATTATATTATTATACGTGTCTGTTGATTCAATCTTCACTAGATAATAGATATACATGTACTCTCTTCTTTGTCACGACTTAAAATACAAACATAATGTGTCAGTACCGTATTATGTGTGATTATAATGAGACATATAGGGTTTAATTTCAATGACCATTGACCTCTGAATCATTAATCTGTTCAACATTCCAAATCCGTGTAATTATATAAATTAAAGGCAATTGAACGCGTGAACGGTCGTGAATCTTGAATCTTTTAATAACTTCTTCAAAAAGAGCAAAATGATTTTGCGGCGACATTATCAGTATAATTATTACAATATCTTTCAATAAGAATACGCTACCTTATGATATCTATTGAAAGATAATAGAAATAAATTATTTAAAATAGCTAAAACTAATACACTTTCAAAATGCGATTAGGAAAGTGATTTCGTATTTCATCTAGAAGTATTAGATAAATATTATAATACCAAATTCTCATTGTTTGTTAATTTAGATTACACTACCAATATGATTGTAAGTGATTATCCCTCACCACACACAAGAATCTTAATTCTTTTCAGTGAGGTACAACATATAATAATAATTTGATTGTTAATATTTGCTAGTTATCATTATTATAAAAGAAATTATATATATTATCTTTTAAAAAAATACAAAAAATCTCATCGTTATTTACTATTTAGGTACCCAGATAAAGATGGCTGCAAATTAAAGATTAATTTTTCATGAAATTGTTGTGTGTGGTAAAGAAATGTAGTATATAAATATGTACATTACAATGTGTCGTCAAATCATATCGTCATCAAATATAGTCAATTTCACAGAAATTTTTGAAAACAAAAATCAATCATTTTAAAGTTTGATAACGTTACTGTTCTTTTTTATGGATAAATATTGAATGATACACTTACGAATGAATTCTATACGTGTTACTTGATAGAATTCGCAAATTTTACTGTTTACTACGACGATTTGTTAATTTTGGTGATGGTAAAAATAATAAGCACTTGTTATTAAATTAATTTAAAATAAACTGTTAGTTTTATTATATGCGTCTACTGTCCATTTCTTCTTCTTAAAACATTATATTTAAAATGGCAATATAAGCATTAGTGATGGTTAAACCTTTATTTTAACAGGTTATTTTCAGCATAGTTATTTTATCTGTATCTTATCGTATCAATGATTGATAACTAATATATAATTGTAGTCTAATATCGATAGTTGCATGTCGAATAATAAAAATATAGTTGCCAATCATCGACCAATCAGATACAAATCTCAAATAACGGTTAGTGTGTCACGGGTTAAAATACCATCACTAATAAGCATACTTTCAAAACTACAAACTAATTAACCACTGCACAAATTGTTAAATGAACAGTTACATGCTTTGTCGAAAAAACTATTAAAAGTCCATTGAATTCCCATACCTATTCAGTGCCTAAATGAAAACATTTCCGATTAAATAAAAGGAGTTCATTGGCGGAAAAGCGCCCACACACTCGACACGCAATAAATTATGATTAAATATCCATTTGACTGCACATTCTACAAATAAATAACTGTCCCCTTTACTTCTGGGGCTAATTGTTTCGGTTTTTTATGTCTTTTTTATTACCGGCGACGCGCTTGAAGGGTTACTAGCGGTATACATCTCGCCGTCTGTTCGGTCAGAGGACACATCTATTTGATACTTTAGGGATGTTAGGGCACTAGTTAAAATTACAATCCGGCTTTAAATAAATTCCAAATACTTAAACGTAATAAATTAAAAGATTTTTATCTATGAAAACATTGAGGAAATTGATCAATTCCAAAATTAACTTTCATTATATCAATCATTCAAATTAGTGATGCAAAGAATACAAATACGAATATTCGTATTCACCGAATAGTAGATATTTACAGAATATTCGTATTCGCCGAATATCATCACGAATATTAAAACATTAAAACTGAACGCAATCAAATTACGGTTTGGCTGTGCACCGTGCATCCGAACACACCTACGCTCTCTATTATCGGGGATTCCCCTAAAATTGAATGAATGGATTTGTTGAGTTCTCAAGTTGTCAATTGTTACTTGTTTCACAGCATAACATGAGTTCTTTCACCTAGTTTCGTTGGGTTTAGGTTGAAATGGGCACCTGACCTTATTAATAGGGTTAGGTGCTCATTTCATGTAGTTTTTGTTTTGTAATACGTATCGTTCGTTCCATTTTATTTCCGTTGTGTGTAAAAGTGTTAACTCTTATAAAATAATTTCAAATTAAATCTAATAACATGACCTCTCGTAAGCATGAAAAAAGTGATATTTATTTTAGACCGCTGGGAATGTAAAAACGGATAAACGAAATGTTGTGCTTTTTGAACAAAAATTTTCCGGTTGTCAATTTTAATTATTAAATCTCTTAGTAAAAAAGAACAGTGGCGTATTATTTATTACCTTGTTGAATTATTCGAATTTGTATTCGTATTCGCCGAATAGTAGGCTTGATATTCGTATTCGTATTCGTGAAAGTAGTATTCTTTGCATCACTAATTCAATCAAATTGTTATTAATTGTTCTAAAGAACGCTCCCATCAAAGTAGTGTAGAATATCTACATTGTTTTTATTGCGTGTCAAACCTTCTCATTATGTGACCAAACCATCTGATAATAATCACCTAGTTTCTCCCATATTTTCTGTAAACAGAGCAACCTTTGATCATCTTCTGATATATTAATTCTTAATTCTATCCAATCTTGTCACTTCTTCGGCCCCTCTGAGCATTTTGAGTTCATCCATCCAATATAGCACTGTCTTATACATTCGACCTTTCCTTTTTTTAGAGAACCGCTTTTACAGTGCGTTTGGTATTTTATGAATAACATCGATCTCCATTTCAGCTTTGGAAGTGACAAAAATCTCCCAAAAACAAAATTTTATGAGTTGCAACATGCCGTTTAAATATCTAAGAATATTCGTTATTGTTCCGTGACTACCGAAACGTGTTTATTGGTCCGATCTGGCGCTTGGAGTTTTCTGCTCCAATCACTGGCCAGGATTAGAAACTTAAGAAAATCCGAACCAGTTGACAATTGGGTTACGGCGTTCCGTTGTCTTAGCTTCTGTTGGAAGATTGACACCGTTCGTGCGGTACTTAAAGTGAGACGTATCCGAGGTTCAACATCTTAAGCCTTTCGGAAAAAGACGTGTCGATCTATTTCCGAATTTTACAAGATCGTGAAAGTTAAAAGAGTGGTCAAAAGAGAAATTCGCTGGTGACCGCAGAAAAGTGCGGCGAACATTCAATTTCCTATAAGCGGAGTTCTGCAAATTCCGGAACCAGTACGAACTTTGTAAGTGCATTTTCAACTGTATAAGTAGCTAGTTGTTGCACTAAATATTTTTTGAGTGTCTAAACCAGACGGAGATTAAAGGGGAAAAACTTTCTTTCTTCACTCCGACCCACGTGTGGTGGCAATTCCATCCATCATCGTACAGTAATTTTTACTCCCTTTCTTTCAACTCGTAGCGTCTGCGCTTTGTCTGCCGGAAAAACTTTGGATCGATTTTTAACCCTTTTCCCGCAATCCAATCGAGTTGATACTTTGCAGACAGACTTTAATAATTATAGTATTATTTTGGATTTTTCGAAATTTTAATGGTTTTTTTTTCAAATTGGAACAATGAGAAAGGGAGTAGATATTAATAAAAACATTTTTTATGGATTAGTTTTTTTCCATTGAATCAGCATTGAATTGGAGTAGATATTAATAAAAACATGGTTTTTATGGATTAGTTTTTTTCCATTGAATCAGCATTGAATTGGAGTAGATATTAATAAAAACATTTTTTATGGATTAGTTTTTTTCCATTGAATCAGCATTGAATTGGAGTAGATATTAATAAAAACATGGTTTTTATGGATTAGTTTTTTTCCATTGAATCAGCATTGAATTGGAGTAGATATTAATAAAAACATTTTTTATGGATTAGTTTTTTTCCATTGAATCAGCATTGAATTGGAGTAGATATTAATAAAAACATGGTTTTTATGGATTAGTTTTTTTCCATTGAATCAGCATTGAATTGGAGTAGATATTAATAAAAACATTTTTTATGGATTAGTTTTTTTCCATTGAATCAGCATTGAATTGGAGTAGATATTAATAAAAACATGGTTTTTATGGATTAGTTTTTTTCCATTGAATCAGCATTGCTGTTTCAAATCAAGAGCTCTAAATTTTCAAATAACATTAAAAAGTAGATTTTTTTAGTCTCAGATTTTTTAAAACTTTTATCTTAAATTTGCCGCTTGTGTGGGTGGAAATTGTGGAGCTCAACAAACAAACATGAAAAGGCTTTTCTTCTTCTTATTTCTTAGCGTTTCACCCCTATTGGTACAACGTTTCACCCCTATACAAAACAAGTGTGTTTCTTCATTGGCAATGGGTGTGATGGTTGCGGTTTTTTTTCTCGAGTATTTGAAAACTAGGTTTTTGACGAATACTAAGATAGAAAGAAAGTAACCGCTGATACATTCTAAAAATCTGGAACTGTACAACAAACACAATCTGCTATATATAGTTGAAGTACTGACTACGCATAGACTGCAGACCAAATATGTATGGGCGAGGTATTTAAAGCGTTGAATGAGAGAGTTCTATCGGACAAGAGAGCTATTGGCAAGAAATGAGGTGACAATTGGTGAATGGACGCAACAAGTGCTCATTGCCAGCTGAGACGTGGTTGCTTAATGCCGGGACACTTGAATAGAAAACATGTGATCAGCGAATACTAATTGAAAGAGCATCAACAGAGGAATAATAAATAATAAATAAAAATAATAAATTGTAAAACGATTTACATATTCTCACGGAGTCGTGGCTGTGGAATGCAAATGGAACACTTCATAGAACACGAATTTAATTGGAGTAATATTACATAGTCACAAAATGTTTCTAAAATATTTCACACACGTTTTTTCCAATTTCTTAATTCGCACTATTTATCTCTAGTCGCTCGTCTGTGAATACTGTTTATTACGCTGTTTCAATCGCATCGATCAGTTTCGAAAATATTCTGCTCAATTTCGCACGTGAGTACTCCGCCCGAATATCTGTCACTCGGTTTTACAGGCGCTGGTCGTACTGCTTCGCTAGTTTTTATCACTGGCAATGTCTTACTCGTCAAACGTCAACAATAACTGTTCTGAGTGGCACTCGCTTTGCTTTTTTATATAAACATGCTGTTTTTCGAATGTTCGAGACTATTCTAAACATTTTTGGTATTTAATTGACATTTACACATTCACAGTGTTGTGGAGCATTCCAGAGTATTGTAAAGCGTTCAAGAGAGTTCGATCGCGCGTAATTCCTTCTGATTCTACCATCTCCTTACGGTATTATGTTTATTTAATAAATTTTTATGAAAAAATGAAAAACACATCTTATGCAATAACGAACGTAGCCACAACGAATAAAATTAACCAATAAAATCGGTACGCTACAACGTATAACAGTAGTACGTAGTACGTAGTACGTACTACGCACGATTAACCGCGTAAAGAAATAAGTCAACATAAAACATTATTACGAATGACGTATCGGAGTGTTTACCAGCCTGACGCCCAATTTCCAGCTATGTATAGCCGCTGCGTCCGCTGCCCTGCGCCCTTAGCCAGTTACTAGATAAGGCCGGTCGCACTTTGGATGCGAATTATTATCGCACATATACGCACGATTATTTTCGTACGTACTGACCGCGCACATTGATTGCGTCTTGCGTTGGTCACGATCAGTTACTTTTCGCATTTATTCAATGACGTTTGTGCCAAACGAATAATCTGGAATTGAATCTGGAAATGGAATCAAACGTATCTTCTGGAAAACCCTTTTCTGACTCGTAGGCTGCTACGGCGTCGTTGTCATCTTAGAACTAAATGGGTGAAAAAAATATATACTAGAAAGGATGAATTCCATCATATTATGGCAGACTTAAATAATGACAAATTTCATGATTATCTACGTATGAACAAAGAAACATTTGAATATATTTTAAATGCAGTGTGGACTGATCTGACCGAATTCAATAATTTATTCGAAGTACATATTAATACTCACCTCTATTAAACCAAATTATTTAACTTACCAGGTATTTTCATTTCTTCCGAGATTTTCCGCCATGATCAGCGCTGATGGTCACACAGGTGATAAGTTGAATCACTTTAGTCCCACAAAAATTTGTGGTCATGTATCAAATTGACAAATTTGTCAATATCCATCGTACGAAATCGCAAAAATTTCCAAACAAATCCAGATCGTGTCGGACGTCGCATCTATACGTACGTATACACACTACTAAATCGTGTACAGTGTGCGATTTTCAATACTATTTCGAGGGTCAGAAATGTACTTGCGTATTCGTACGCATACGTACTACTCAATTTCGTACGAAAACGCATCCAGTGTGCGGCCGGCGTAATACGAACAGCATCCAGAATTTTTGGTAGCTCTAGGTTGCTTCCTTTTCCCTATCGTAACAGTATGTTAGAATAAACAGATGCTCTTATTAATGCGTTTGTAGAAAAAACTCTAGACAAAAGAGTTTAATAAAAAAATGTTAGCTCAACCATACCTAAATGATTTGAATTTTTTATCTGATGTCTCAGATGTCAAATCAAACCAGGTGTTAGAGCACCATCCAGCGGATAGCGCTCTAGCAATCTTGGAATATGTCAAAACTATTAAGGTCTCATTGGAGAAATATCTCTGTTATTTACTTACCTTTTTCTTTACTCATTTGTGACTAGTTGTCACAAAAGGAAATATCCCCTTCAGATACGAACAAGGGATCAGACAATGAATTCATTTTGTGATAAAGTGTGACAAAGAGAAGTACGACACTAATTTTCAGATCCAAGGATCATTGTCATCAATGAGAATAATTTCCTTCTTTGAAGCGACCAGATCAATCACCGGGTTCTTCGCAAATGTCTTATTATAACGTCACGTAATATACAGCGTCACAGCTAAATGTTGAAAAGATGTAATTTAGCCTTCACAAATTAATAATCCTTTAATTTGTCCCTGATTTCTTTAGTTGGTCGCACGTCTTCGCAGCATCTTGCAGAGGTGATCGCCTCTAACCTCGGCAAACGAACAGTTATTAAAACCGTGACTTTGAACCACGGCTTACCTCAGATAAACAACTCGGTGCAGTTAGTTGCACGTACCTGCCCAAGGTGCGTCACGTTCATACTACATATATTCAAAATAAATAAGCATCATACGTATTATGTATGTCATCACATAATATTTGATAAAAATGTGTGTGTTTTTTTAAATAGAGATGAGAACAAGGAATAATTGTCACATTTACATTCTTACTATTTTCAAACTAAGCTAAATACTTTTGCTATGAAAATAGGACTAACTTGCTGGTCTGTAGTGAGGTTCAAACCCGCAACCTTTGGATCACGAGGTGAGAGTCCTAGCCACAAGACCAACAAGCTACTCTTTTTTGTGTGTTTGTTGTTTGTTTATTAAGTAACAAAATTTACAATACAATGGTATAAACAATAATACGATCGTCAAGTTTCACCACAAGCGTATATTACAATTTGACATATTTTGTAATTGTAATTATAATGTAAACTCGTAATAAACTCCAAAGACATAGTCGACTTGCTAAATTATTCCGGTATAGGTATATAAACTCAATTGTAATGACTGTTCGGCATTTTATATAGTAGGTAAAACGGAACATAATTTGAATGTTAGCATTAAAGAATTTCGAGAAGTTATTATTACAGATATCTCAATAATAATAACTTCTCGGAATTCTTTTCGAGACAGGCCACACAATTACAAAAGAAAACAGTATTGAGATTCTTCTTATAAATAATGGAGGCCTTAGGTTGGATACTTTAGAAATATTGGAAATCAATAAATGCCTGAACATAGTCAATATAATTAATAACCAGTTAAATTTTACGGATAACCCATTATGCGATATATTTCCCATTTCTGTATGCCAATCGCCCGCACCCCCACAACAACTCTAGCCACTCCTCTTTTCAAAAATTTATTTGTTTACCTAAATAAGTAATGGATATTTAGTATGTCACCGTCCTGACGAAGATACAGTGGTATCGAAACTTTTAGACGTAAAGTTACTCCAAGTGATTTATACAAAGTTTTAGTTAATTAAAATTAATAATTAAATACAATATGAAAACTCACCAACATTCTCCTACTCTGGGTATAAAGAACATGTCTTCTATTCCATAGGTTTCCGTCGACTCGTTTCAATCAATTATGATTGCCATTTTTAAACACCGAATGGACCAAAACACATGGTTTAAAAACATGGATCTTTAAAAGTAGTAATAGTTGCAGGGAAAAAATGTTGCCAGAATAGAAGTATCGAAAAAGTCATAATGACAGGGAAAACCGGTAAAGGAACGGTCTCTTACTAGATGGAAAAACCAAAAAAACTTTTAAACTAATTTCTACCAACTTTTCAAATAATATTAGTAGTTATTTTCAATTAGCACTTTTACTAGATGTACATGTACTTCGGCCGCGATTTTAGGCTGTGAAAACAGCGCCATCTAGCGTCTTGGTAGCTTATAAAAGACAACATATATTTACTTTATTTTTTGTTTTTTATCCCTCGTCATTATTTTAGCCATCTGGTAGAATTAGTAACGGGCACTGTAACATAGATAGTTATTCACTTTTTTTGTTTTATATACCCCATTATTAATTTCTGTTAGAGTAGATGTCACATGGAGGATTAGGTATGCTATGTATTGCGTTTTATTCCTCATCATTATTTTAGCCATCTGGTAGCGTTAGTGACGGACAACATAGTTAGTAACCATCTAGCGTCTTGGCAGCTTAGTAAAAGACAACGTTACAAAGAAATCTAAGATTTTTTGTTTTTTATCCCATATCATTATTTTAGCCATCTGGTAGCATTAGGTAGTAGCCGACCCTGTAACATGGAGAATTATACACTTTTTTGTTTAATATACCCTTTATTATTTACGTCTACTGGTAGAGTAGAGTTCACCTGGAGAATTATACTATTTATTGCTTTTTATCCCTCATCAATATTTGCGACATCTGGTAGCTTTAGCAACAGGACTTGAGAATTATGATGTTGCCTTTTTTATCTCTCATCATTAGCTATGTCATCTGGTAGCGTTACTGACAGACATTGTTACGTATAGATTTACAAAAGCTGTCAAGACGTGATTGTTAAAATAACCCAAAACCAATAAGAATAGACCCGATTGTTTTCAATAAAACGGCTTTAACTTTGTTTATCAAACCCAAGCAATCGATTAAAAACACCACGTGCAGTGTTATTGTTTTGAAATGAGGTCACGTAAGCACACATCGCCTGCATGTGGTACATACTGAGAGCCCCCAGAACCAAAAAGGAGTTCCATCTATGCGTTCTTGACTATCTAGGACAATTCAATATGGTTCTGGCCGGTCCAATAAATGGATGACGTACAGTTTATGGAGTGCGTCTATCGGCGCATTGATCAGATGCCTGGCTCGGGCAGGAAGCGGCTCCAGGGACAATTTCACGCTGCGTGGTCACCAAGAGGCTTCCGAATTAGACGCCGATAAAATAGTACACATTCATTAATTGGCCCGTATAAACCCGTTACGCGGCAAAAAAACGAAACAATAGTTAAAAGGAAAAATTACAGTACCTAATCGAAACTAAACCAAACATGTCACAATAGTACATTTTGTTTATCCAAAGTAATCATTTCGTAGCTTTATTTATTTTAATTAATGTAAATTATAGATGTCTCACAGAGACGAAACTGTACTTTTTCAAGGGAGAGTAGGTATAGAAGTCTTTTTTGGGTGGCCATAGGACTTACGACCTATCGTACGGTTGGCTTAGGTGATCACTTTACACATATGTAACGTTCGCCATTTCCACCCATGATGGAATACCATTCTATTAATTTTTTGGAAGTTGTATATATATTACATTTTTGCGCCACTTCTATACCTACTCTCACTTGAAAAAGTACAGTTTCGTCTTTGTGAGACATCTGTAATATACATTAATCGATTATTTATGTCCCTGTGACAAACAATCAAGTTCTATTCTGAAAAATTTGGACATACTCAAAATATTCTTATTTATTTTATACTGATCTAAACTGTTCCTAGTACATTTTTTTATTATTACAATATAATAGTACATAGATATGTTAACCGTTTATATGTTTTATGGATAGGGAATGGAATAATATTAAAAATCTTAAAACCTGCAAAATAGAGGACATAGCGCGATGGAGTAGAACCAGAAGGAGATTCTGGAGAGATCACGTAGCCAGGATGGACAGTGACAGACTCGTGCATACAGCAGCGAATGAAATCCCCTCTGGACGACGCCCACCGGGAAGATCACCGAAAAGATGGAGGGATAGCTGGACCTCGTCATCCCATGAGGCGTAGTTTTCTGTATCACAGATCAAAAAATCCACTAAAAGAAAAAGATGAAGAAAATGAAGACTTCTTAATAATCCGAAAAAAATGGATCTGGCCTGCCGACTCATACGGAAGCAGCGCAAGACAAGGGAATATGGAAACACCTCGTAGAGTCTCTGGGCCCCCAACTCTACTAGAACAAGGGTTGAAGATTTTAAATTTTTTTACGCTTTAACAGACCAAGAGGCCTAATTACAGAAGCGAAACACATCACAAAACACCCAGGCTTGAGTCACATAGATTAATTGTGACCTCGCAGGGAATCGAGCCGGGAACCCTCGGTGTGCGAAGCCATAAAATATTCACCCCAAGTCATCATTCTCATCATGTTTAGCCGTTATCGATCCGCCGTTTGTTAAAAGCCTTATCATGATTCTGCCGTGATCCTCCTCCTATTTACACAATTTCTCTCTCACTGCTTCGATTATTTATTCTATATACTCATCGATACTCTAGGTTTTGCTATGGTCGTTTTTGGCCTCATTGACACCATTCAAGAATATTCCTGATTTCTCGAATGTAGCTCACACATCTACTGCTTTTTACACATTTTAACAGTAACAATCATATCCTACATACCTGCACCTTATTTACTCCGTTCTCATTCATTAGCTTACTTACTTACCAGAGATTACCGGAAAAGATAACTACACTATTTACAGATGACTTTAGAATTCCAATTTAGACTTATAAATATGGATTCTAGAGTCGCGATGAATAACTTTAGTGAGATGATATCTCCTTGCCGGACGCCCTTTTCAATCTAAAATTGTGATGACATGTCATGCAAGAGTCTTTCAAATGTCACCCCAAGTATAAATTATTTATAATGTAATTAATTTTATTAATTAAGGTGTGGTTCGTAATTACATTAAGGATATCGGATAAATTAAAATTATTTCAAAACTAAATCTACAATGTTTCCGTAAATCTAATATCAAATAAAATAATTTAATAATCTCAGAATTATTTCAGATTCATAAAATTGCTAATATCTTAGTAGTTTTATCTGTTTCAATTTGTGTGTTGCAATACCTACTTTATTTTCTTACAATGGAACCAAAAACGTGCTTATTTGGTTTATTGTGTTTATATTTCTTCTGTTTTCTATGAAACATTTTTGTTCATTCTCTGGTCTTGTAATGTTTGGATTGGATACGACGCTCACAAAAACTACTGTCAATCGGAAAGACAGTTTATTACTTCTAAATCTTCCTAAAAAAATCCAAAAAGTAAATCAAAATCAAAATCTTCGAGACTGAGGATAATGAACTCTCGACAGACTTTCTGATGGTATTCCTCCATTTCCATAGGCATCCTGCAGTTCTCAATGCTGCTACAGATTAATGGCTATTGGACCCTCGGTCGATCCAGTCAATGGTGGATATACCTTTCCCTCTGGATCCATTCATGTCGCTAACCACCACAAGCCTCTACGGGCTGTCATTTCTTCCAGCATGATTTTGAAGATGTCTTAATTACATTATGGTGAGCCTGTCAGGCATTCTCAATTCCTGCAATATGGAGTCGTCAGTGCGTCGACCTGCTTGTTAAGAATACGTTTCCATGACTACTTTTGAATTTTCAATAGTTTACTTCATTTTGCCTTAATTAGTAGCTTCTGGATCTTGTGTCTAAGACACTATATGAGTTCCAAGAGACCACCTTTCTAGTATCCTTTTTTATAGCATAAGCATTGAATTTAGTTTTAAAATTGTAAGAATATTGATTTGACACATATTCCTTGTAGGCCTCTTTATCATATTCAACAACTAAAAATGCCCATGTTTCCACACCTTGCAGGAACTTAATATTCCCTTCGTTACCAGTCCCTCGCATTAAAAAAATAAGTTTATCTACTACAAGCTAGACAAGGAGTGGAGTAGATGTGTCCGCGCCCAAATTAATATTTCAAAAAATCACCCACCCATAGATGACACGTCCAGATTGTGAAGAAGGATAATGAATCGGTGGGGAAGCCCGCTGCAACGGTGGGCGAGGTTCAGCGGGCCGCGACAATGAAGCTTTGGTGGTATCTGTATCAAAACAAGGGCATTCAACGGTTCACGTGCGTTATGTTTAATTTAACGCCCTATTGATTAACTAAAAGCACAAGGTGAGAAACCGTGTGACCTATCGATTGTGATTTCGAAACTAATCAAATCCACAAAAAGAAGATATCCAGTGATAAAGATTGCTGTGAATCTTTAAAAGCTTGTTTAGCAAGTTTGAATGGTTAACCTCATCAAAAGCTTTTCTGAAGTCAGTATGGATAGTGTGTACTTGTATTATATTATCCATGTTATCCTGGAGGTAGGGTCCGTTCACTTTATGAAAGCCACTTGGATTAGTGTGAGTAATACCCTCTGTAGCACGTAAATTGTGTATTGGTATTCCTTTTAAAGCTACTCCATTGCCCACTTCAGTATCACACTGGTAGTCACGTGGAGCGGTCGTTTCTAAGTTAAATATTTTTTATTTAAAGATACGGTGAAAAATAAATTCAGATTTAGTCCGATATAGACGACAATAGTGAATCTTATTGATTAAAATTAATTATAAGATTTTGAACCTATTTAACTACAATTATACAGTTGCCGGCAAACTTCTTGAAATTCTTTGGCGTAGTGAGGGAAAGTGCAGAAGACAAAATTTGGGTCTCGTTGGTGGAAAGGTAAGATAAGGTAGATGCGCAAACTTCCCCCCACTACGCCGTAGAATTTCAAGATGTTTGCCGGCTACTGTACCTGCTTATATATTATTTATTTTAAATTAGCTATAACCCTTTAAAAGGAGGTGCTTTTGTACCTTATAAATTGAACTTCCTCAATCGAATACGTCAAACTGATAAAATGATTCAAGTTTTTCTTTTGATAGTTTTTTATTTGATACAACTGATTCTTTAGTAGAAGATTCCTGCTTAAATTATGAGTAAAATATTTCAATATCAATAGTTAGCGACTTTTTAAAGATATTTTTGATTTGTCTTATTTTATTTTTATTTTATTTTATTCGTTCATCCAACAGGGAGACATAGTTGCTTGGTAGGAAAAAATACAGAAAAAAATTGTTAAGTGTCTCCCACAATTAAAGGATGACACAGATAGACATAATTATAGACATCAAACAATTTTGCTGTTTCATTTAAGTGATTGTTCCTAATTCAACTTTATCATAAACATAAAAAGGTTCGTAATTTATATAATTCACATGGTCAGGGAGGGGGACGAGTTTCTAGTATCTGCCTCACCATATAACGATACTCTTCATATTTAGTATTAAAAATATCTATTGAATTCGAAAGATTATTATAATCTGAGCATATGCGTGGGATGGGAGAGGATTTTCTATTATTATTATGATAATTTGGAAGGGAAAAGAGGTACTTCTATCTGGTAGGTTGGAGTGGGACGTGGAAAGATAGCAAGCTGATGATTTCAGGAGAATCAATAAGGTTATGAATTATTTGGAAAAGGAAGGAATGATCTGATAACATTTGCCTATTTTCAAGAGTGTCTTATGTAAAACTTTGGACAGTAATTAAAGTAACTTACATATATCGAATATAATAAATTCATTATCTTTGGTACAAGTTAGATAAGATAATTATAGCCTTATAAAAAATTCTGGTTAAAATTTATATTTAATATTGTACAAAGGAGATACTAATGAAGAGTAAAGTTTACATGTAAAGTGTTATTTTCACATCACATTAACATCTCAGCTGCATGATGGTCAGTATCCTCACCTAGGAGTTCCAAGCTCCACGGACAAGTCCCTCCCATTCCAATAAAGCTGGTAGTAGCTAGGATAGAATACCTAAACTCCTATTAAGGTACTTTATAAGCCTTCTACATAGCAAGCAAGACCAAAAACAATTGTATTGCCCATCTACAAAAAGAAAAAAGTATCCGCACCTCTCAGGGGAGAGATTGGACTTTGTTTCTCCGCTAAGGAGAATTAAATTGTAATTTTATTTATGTAACTAAATTTATGAATACTTGATTATTTCTTTATTTATCATTTTTTATTACCGAAAAAACGGACACGTAAGGCTTATTTTAGAAAAAAGTAAACCCTTTTTTATTTTTTTAATATTGCGACCAGTGCAAATATGACTGATGTCAGAAGATTTCAAGTATTGTATCATAGTATCATGCCTCATTTCAAAGTATGTACATATTGAAAAATTCTACATTTTTTTACTGTATACTATATTTGTATGCATGTATATTTCCATGTACTACATTAATATTCCGTTATACCCGTTGTAACCAGGAAGAACCACATAAATATCAGCTGCAATCTTACATTCACGCTGTTAACACGTTAAATCCATTTGTAATTTCCTCGGCTAGAAGGGATATAGTAGACAACTAGATTCAGTCATTGCTTGATGCAAATGTAACCCTTCTTGAATTAATTTTTGTATCTCTCTCATTCTCATGAGTAGAAAATCCAATTCCCGGATACCAGTCATATTTATAAATCCTGGAACTTATTTCGGGTTACCAGAATAATATTAAGTTATGAAGTACTCAGTGCATTGCCTTAACAAAATTAGTCCAAAAAAATAAAAATCATAAAAATAAAATTATTTTTCATTTGAATTGTTGTTTGTCAATCTTGCTTTGGTATTTTAGTCAGTTTTTAACAAGATTTATTGTTTATATCAAAAATCTTGCATAAATATAATAAATTTGTTATTTCTGGCATTTATTTTCATTTTATATTGATTGCAATGAGGATTCACTTATCACGAGCAAAGGCGTGACTTCACTTTGGCATTTTTTTCACGGGCCCCTAGTATTTACATATACAGGGCATATACAGGGTTATTTGGAAAACATTAATAACCTCGCAGGACTGTATTCCTGCCTTGATTATGAGTCGAAAGTGTCCAAGCTATCATGACCTAATATCAATAGCAATGGAGATATGCGACATCAAAGTTTGCATATTTTTTCAATATTTCTGACTTATTTTTTGTAAAATATTGGACTGTCAATACAGTAACTTATATCCAATATTAAAAATTCATTCCCTTTAATACAAGTCAAATAAAAAAATAATTCTTTAACTTCGAATTCCAATTGTAAAACATTCCAATAGGAAAATTTTCAGGGTTTTTAACATTTTATTTAATTTGTATTGAAACCTATAAATAATAGTCAAAGATTTTATAAAAAATAAGTCAGAAATATTGAAAAAAATTCAAACTTTGATGTCGCATATCTCCATAACTATTGATATTAGATCATGATAGCTTGAACATTTGCGACTCATAATCAAGGCAGAAATATAGTCCTGCGAGGTTCCTATTAATATTTTCCAAATAACCCTGCACATATTGTAAAGAAATCGTAAGCGAATGAATTGCGCACTGTGGAATGCTATGGAAAAACTATGGAATGCTCTAGACCAGCCTACAGCACTCTGGGATTATATACAACATTCGAGTGACGCCTGGAACAGCCTAGAAGCGACGAGAACCTTGTCCTAAACGCCAGAAAGGAAAAGAATCAATCGAAAGATCAGCGTATCACGTATAGAAAGCGGCACCGCGCTGCGCAATTGAGTTTGTTTTGACATTTTTATCGGTGCGAAATGCAAAATAAGCCGTGGATGACCGCCGTTGAGGCCAGTCGCGGAATTTCGGAGCAACAGATATTAAGCGAAATAATTGAGAGAATTAAAGTGGCGAAATCAATAAATGTTACTTCTTTGTAAATAATTGAATAAAAATTTCTATAAAGTGTTCCCAGCGATGAAATAGTGTGATTTCAAGAATAGTTTATAAATTTAATTAGTGTTAAGTGACTTTACCAATGTATTAAAATAATTAATCACTAATTAATAATTTCCAGTGTTTAATTAATCAAATCACGATCCGTGACAATATTATTTAAAAATGGTAATAAATATAAACATCCTTGAATATCTAATGGTAAGATATTTAGTGAATAAGTAGTGATCGGAAGTTCGAGCCCCTTGCCGAAAAACCACAGAATACCAATATTCAAACTATATGAATAAGTAAGAATATTGATGTGATATTTGTTACGCATATTATAGTGGAAATAATTAAATTATTTGTTAAATAGAAGTACCGCTGCTACATATGTTTGTGTATTTTAGCCTGGTTTTCTTAAATTTTGCGCATTAAGCTACATGTTCCGGCCGCTCCCCTAGATAATCGCGCCACTGGTCATGGTGGATACAATTTCACACCCAATTCTCGAACATAACCACGAATGGTCACAATGAAAATAATACAAAAATTCGTTCTACTTTATTTTAAATGTACAAGTAACAATCGTTATTTCCGTCGGCCTGATAGTGATCAGTTTGCGAACACTTTTGGCATTTGCAAATGTTCGCGGGTGCAGCGGTCCCGTTGTTCGTTCCGAATCGCCGTCAAGTTGTTTCACTTTTATTGCCGCTCGCTGCAGGAGCTGCTGCCAGGTAGGTACTGAAGGAACTAGCAATTCTCGGATTTTACTGCAAATTGTTCGTCCCGAGGAATCAGTGCTGCCTGACCCCGCTCCCACGCCGGCCTCCCAGGCAACATTCTGAACTGTTTTCGCATCAGCGAGCTTTTCACTCAGCTATCAGGTACATAATTGTTTTTACTCCCTTTATATTAATTCGTGGCGTCTGCTTGCTTGCTTGCCGGCTTGCCGTCGAAAAAACTTTGGATCGATTTTTGACCATTTTCCCGTGATCCAATCGAGCTGAAACTTTGCAAGCAGACTCGTGGCGACGATCAAGAAGATCTATCAAATTTTCGTTAAAATATAATAATAATTATAGTACAATTTTGGATTTTTCAAATTTTTAATAGTATTTTTCAAGTTGGAATCATTACAAAAGTTTGATTACTAGCAGAGGCGGTCCGATGTCGTCGCGGAATATTTTCTAAATTTGAATTACTCCGTCGGTACACATAATAGGTACTTCACTACACAAAGCATGAAGTGTCTTATCAAAGCTCAAAACATCTGACATTTTAGAAATATATTAAATTACTGTAAGTTTAGTGTTATGTAATTTGTTTTAATTCGTCTTTAATTATTATTATATTTTACAAAGAGGGAGTATAATAAAAACTTGGTTTTTATGGGTTACTTTTTTTAATGTTACAGATTAAGTTACTTTATTTTTCAATGGTAACATCAATGAATCCTTTCTTTCGTGTGAAATAAAACAATATTTTTGATTTTTATAGCGTTGACTTTGTGGTTGGACATAACTATTAATTTTACTTAATTAAACAACTTTGTACTAACCACTCAACTAGTAACTCTACCTATACCGGTTTCGATACCACCGTCTTCATCACGATGGACGCAAAGTTACTATCCATTACTTATTCTAGCAAACAAATCCATTTTTGAACGGGGCCGTGGCTACAGTAACGGTGGGGATAATAACGCCAAATCGGGGAATATATCAAGTAATGGGCTATTCATATAATTCATCTGGTTATTCATTATATTGGCTTTAGTGTTCAGGCATTCTTAATCTAGAGCCTCTATTATTACATGTAGAATCTCGATGCTGTTTTCCTTTTTAATTAATTAAGGTTGATTATAAAAACCTATTTTTTAAGTCACATTTTTTTCACTGTTGTGTAGTCCAATCGCTGATGCTGGAGCCTAGTAATTGTTAGGCAGGATCTTAAAAGATTTTGATTGATGTATGTGCAATGTGCAAATACTTTTTTCATTTCTTTGAAATTTTTTTTTCAAAAAAATCTTTGAAAAAATGTTTGCTAAACAGGTTTGTAGAATTAAATTCAATTGAATGCGAGTAACCCAGCTTTATTAAATGGATATATATTATTATTTAATTTTTCGAAGAACAGTTCTTCTTAATGTTAGTTTTCACTTCACGGCGACAAAATTAATTAATCAAAGTCTAATTAATATCTTTGTTTACGAGTTATCCTAAAGGAGAGAACATTATTCTAGAAACATGTAGATATTATATCTAATTAAGTGGTGTAAACAAAGTTATTAATTATTTTTTTGTGTTAAAGTTAATAAACACTTAGTTTAAGGTGTATAAGTAGTAATCATTATTCCGAATTTGCGAATCAAAGTACATATATTTTTGATAATTATATTAATTAATTATTACTTAGTCCTAATTTTCTTTTCACCTTATACATACACTTTTTAGCATAAACATAAAATCATGATCAGATATTGAACTTATTTTAACCTGCCAAAAGTAGCCAGACTAGTTGCTGGCGCTCATTGAAAAATTTGGATCTTAACATTCAAACTATTTTGCGTTCCTGCCAGATTTGTTTGTGGAAGTCTGAAATCAACTTCTATCAACTTCTCGTAGGATAAGTTAAATTAAATTTCATATTTTATTCATACATGCATGCCTATATAGTGGCGCGGATTGATTTTTTATTTTGTTTATCAAGACAAGAATGCTGTTTTAAAAAATTTTGTTTATCAATTGGTAAAATAATATTACTATAATAGCTTTAGACAATATTCTTTAAATACAAAAATATATTAAATATATATCGAGTATATTAGTTTTTGCAAACCTATCGACCCATGTGAGAAATTTACCTGTTCTGAGATAAAATTCACCCAGTAAGGAGTGAATCTAATATAGATCGAGTTCTTATTATAACTGAAAGTTTTACAACCAAGACCGAAGCAAGATTTTTTATAAACTTTTCCACCATCAGGTGTCGGTGCTACTAGGTACCATGTCCAAGTGCATATTTCAAGAATGCATTTTTTTTAAAACTGATGTATTCCTGGAATACACATCACATCAATATTCTCAGTTTTTCAAACTGGTCTTGTTTATGGCATGAAAATAGGACTAGTCTGTTGGTCTCCCGGGAAGACACACGAGACTAGGCGAGCATGGCCTCTATACCAAAAAATATGTCATAATATTAAATGCGCAAGAATGATATAATTGTTTTGTCCGCATTAATATTGATCTGTTTGTTTTATACCGCAGATGGCATCTGTAGTGTGTATCTTATATGGAGAGCTACACAGCAATATCAACCCTTCCCTTGCCACGCATTAATACAGATTGTAGCTAATCTTAAAAGAATCCCTCTGAATTGAATTGACAACTTAAAATAATTGTAATTGAGATAATTCAATTCTCGTACTGAAGGTCATCGTTTCGACAGTAATAGTGTAGATTTAATAAACTTATGTAAAAAAGGAAATTAACTAGATATTTTAGGAAACTTAGCGATTAATAGTAACAAATATATAATCAATACTAAAACACCTATTACGTCTCCCCTTCTGCGCATAATGACCACGCCCACATACCCACCGGAATCTAATCTCCACCCAACTCCTCACGCCGTCCTCCATTCTTAAATTTAGTGTTAGTAACATTTCTAAAGACGATGCAATAGCATTTTAATCGTTATAAATAAATAGTGAAAGTAAACAAAGTTATCAGTTTTTAATATATTTTTTAAAATGGTCTTTCACAAAGTTGCACAAGAAAATTTAGAAAAATTATTAAGAATAAACTTATGTATTTATTTTCTTAATTATTAAATGAAGAGCGATTTGAAATATTGGATGATAAATGCATTATTTTGTGAATAATATATTAGACGAATCATATTATTAAAATAATCATTTTTTCATACACAGTACTAAATATTTAATGAAAATGTTTGACATAAATAGTTTTAAAACCATTAAGATATTAAGTCCTTACATATGAAATTGGCGTTTAGTATGGGAGGAACATAAAGCCGATTTTTTTTATTATAATATATTTATTTAATCAAAGTATGTACCATTGCTATCTATGTACTTTTGCCATCTCATAGGTAGTTCATCGATCCCTTTACTAAAAAACCATTCGGACTGGAATCAATAAAATCTTTGAAGGCGGTTTGGACTGCCCCATCGGAGTTGAATTTTTTCCTTTGCAAGAAGTTATCCAAATTTCGAAAAAAATGGTGATCTGTTGGGGCAAGGTCCGGAGTGGACGGTGGATGTCTTAGACATTCCAATTGAAGCTCCTCTAATTTGGTAGCCGTCTGTTATGCAGTGTGTGGTTTAGCGTTATCATGAAGCAGCAGTGGCCTAGAGCGATTAACCAGCCTCGGTTGTTTAGCAGCTAGCTTTTCCATCATGGTTTGCAGTTGCTGACAATAGACATCTGCCGTAATCGTCTGGCCAGATTTAAGAAAGCTGTAGTGAACGACACCAGCACTAGTCCACCAAACGCCAACAAGTAACTTTTTTGGAGTCAATTTTTGCTTGGGGCATGGTTTGGCTGGTTCGGCAGGGTTCAGCCATTGCGATGAGCGCTTCCGATTATCGTACAGGATCCACTTTTCATCACAGGTAATGATTCGATTTAAAATCCCTTCATTATTGTGCCGGTTGAGTAATGCAACGCAGCAGTCAACGCGCGTTTGTTGATTTGCTTCACTCAATTCGTGAGGTACCCACCTTTCAAGCTTTTTTCACCTTACCAATTTGCTTCAAGTGGATTAAAACAGTTTTATCACTAACACCGCAGCCTGCAGCTAACTCGGATGTGGTTTGCGATGGATCCGCTTCCACAATAGCCTTCAATTCTTCATTATCAACTTTGGTCTCCGGCCGTCCACGGGGCTTGTTCTGCAGGTCGAAATTTCCAGAACGAAAACGTTGGAACCAAAAACGCACTGTGTTTTCCTTTGCGGCACCGTCGCCATACACATCATTAATCCTTCGAGCCGTTTCTGCAGCACTGGTGCCACGGTGGAACTCGTACTCGTAAATAACGCGATATTTCAAGTTTTTCATTTTATAAACTGAGTGACGCAAAGAAAAAAACAATTGAGGAAAAAACAAATGAATTATAATTTTCAAAACACAAATACATGAGTAAATAGCTGTATAAATTTGAATTTGGAATTCCTAACCAAAGAGAAGATATTTGAGATCAAATTTGCCAGTACGGAAAAACGCCAATTTCATATGTAAGGACCTAATAGTAAACGCATTCTCAAAATGCTTAAAAGTAATAAATTCCTTACAATAACAGAGTTGACATCATAACTGCGTCCGGGTATTTTCTACGGCGCGGCGGTATGTTGAGGGTTAAAGATCAGAATTTATAATCAATAAGGCCCAGCGGTAGGGCGGGACTAGGGAGACGATTGCACCGGGCCCCGAAGACGAGCGTGGCCGAATACCGCACCATGTTAAATAATGGATTCTTTCACTCTTTCGGGTTATATAATAAAAATATATAAGTAAGTAAAGAAACCAAGAATATCTTGTTCTGTACATAATATAATATACTTTTTAATATTATAAAATTATGTGCTCCCGTGAATAAAAATACGCTCAGTCTGCCAATCAGAGAAGTTAGCGCATTCTATATTTTTCGTGTGAGTATAGCTCACGTGTTTCCAAATCGAGTGCGCGCATTGCTTAGAGAGAGAATTGATACGAAGTTCATCTGACTACGCAAGCTTGCTTACGCACTTCCAAATGCGGCGTGACGTGAGCAATCGCACAACTTCGATCCCAATAATAATAATTTCGTTATCTGTCTGTTTAAATAAAATACATATTAGATTAGGATTGGATAGGTTAGTCTAAAAAAAGAGTGCAGTATGTGCTTTCGGCATCCTATCCCAATAATAAAAACTTCGTTGTCTGTCTGTCCTTAACTTCCGTAACTTTAAAAAAAAATATTACTTTAATTTTTTAATTTTCTTTTTCACGATTCATTTTCTACCCCCTTTTTTTACCCCAACTTCTCCTCACGATACATTTTCTTTACGAATCTACACCGTTTTTTTACCCCACTTTCTCCTCACGATATATTTTCTATATAAATCAAGACCGTTTTTTTACCCCATCTTCTCCTCACGATACATTTTCTATACAAGTCTACACGGTTTTTAACTCCACCTTCTTTCTCCTCACGATATATTGTCTTTATAAATCTAGACAGTTTTATACCCCATCTTCTCCTTTCGATCCATTTTGTATACAAATCTACACCAAATTTTGCATACTTATTCTTCAGGAACTGACATGTAAAAGTACTTCATTTTTAACGGGTTACAGCTAGTTAATAATAATTATTGTAAAGCCTTATGAGGAATGCGGTCGTCCCGTCATTTCAGTCTATAAAATATAACTATATTATCGTCTCTAGTCAACAATTGTAATGGGTGATGAGCGAGTGAGAACTAAAGCTCTAGAATTGTTAAAATACCGTTGCATTCTGTGATAACCACCGACATTATGGTATTTCACTGTACGCATCGGTATCGGTATCGTCCATACTTTTTTATAAGTATCAGTGTCGGTATCATATCGGCAGAAATGTGTATCTATGCATCCCTAATTTTCACACTGTAATGCCTAAATATTTTATTAAGTCGATTTTAATGACAGACAAAAATCGCGCATAGTGCGCACAGGCTTAAACTATCTTCTAGTTAATATTGACCCTAGGAAATTGGGAACACCATTTTGAGGTTAAGAAATTTTGGTCGTGTTAAAGATATAATTTGATGGTTGATGGCTTCGTAATCATGATGGCTCGTTACATCGGGCTACGCTCGCCGTATTGGCGGAGACCAGAACCAAATCTGGTTAGGCTACATCCAATGATCACGGGAGGACCTCGGTTTCCTCAGCACAAGGCGAACGGTCTGCTCAGGATGCCGTTCAAGGTGATCATCCCCACAAATCTACTGAAAATGTAGCAGACCGAAGTTTACATGACAACGAGGCCGCCTGCCATCTTTGCATCCTCTCGTCAGTGCATGGTAAATTCTGATTGGTTTATTTACTTTATTAAAAAGTAATTAAACCAATCAGAAGGATATTACATAGAGAGTTATTTGTTTCTGTAGAGGTCACGACGTTCGTCCAGCGATCTGGTGGTCGGTGATTCGAGCTCCATTTCAGGACACCAGCAAGTTAGTCCTGTTTTCATAGCACAAGCTTTTAGCCTAGTTTGAAAATATTAGGAATATTTATACGACACGTAGTCCTTTTTATGAATGGACAGTACAACGCTTGCAAATTGTGAACAATTATTTCTCAAACTCGTGGTATCGTAATAACATAAAATTATCTTTCCAAAAACGCAAATACCATGGTCATTACCACGATTTTATATGTTTTATTTTATTTTAGAGTTCTATACATCTAAAATATAACCCTTACGTAGTACGTACGTTAAATATCCCTGAAACACAACTGACGTCGATTTGCTTAAGGCTAGACAGCCGTTTCACAAACATGCGGATCTGTCAAATTACGTCGATAGATCATTCGCTTTCAAGCCGTGCTCGAGATATCATCTGAGCGCAAATCGAAAAAAAATTACACATTCGTTACATATTTATGGTACAAACGTTACTAAAATAGTAAGGTTTTGATAGAAAGAGATGGTCATATATTCTTCGATTCCATTGGTGTCACTCGTCCCGGGGGACTGCTACATCTGTCAAAATATTTACTTACTTTAACTTTTGAGAAATGTTCTTTTGATTTTTTTTTGTTTTGAGTAGACTTATTATTTTCCGTAAATAATTTAAGAATCATATTAATAATCCTGAACTCCTTTTTAAATCAATGTATATCGTAATATGAAAATAACAAAACAATTACCTACGCCCGCACGCGTACTACGTATGTCAAAATGTATTATTTTAAAACGCCGAAATATGCATTTGCCTTCAATCTGCCGCCTTAATGGTGACTTAATGAGAAAGACGCGTGTGCCTTTTGCGGGTGCATTCGAAACTTCTGGTGTGGCCGTGTTGACAAGTAACATGACAATATCTAACCGAAGATAATCAGGTTACCGGGCCCCATCACTTCTGCCGCCGGCCCTGCTGACAGTGCTGCACATCTGCACATGAACTCTTTTTAGCACTTTCATCTTCAGCTGTGTAATGTAGGTTACTCTGAACATCGTGTGCCAGCAATTAGAGCTGATATCGTAATTGAATACATAGTACTTGGCAGCAACGTCTGACGTGAATGCCAATAACTGCCTCAGACATAAATCAATTAACAATTAATTTTATTTAAATAGAGACGCGTGCACAGAATATAAACATGGTACCTCCATATTGTTACTGTTTTCAACAACAGACGTATTATGAAAATAACAGGACATCGAATTCGAAACTAGGTACTTAATTGATCAAAACGTCAATTGCTTTGGTCTTCAACCTACAAGTCAGATAAAATCATTAAAACCTTGTTCAAATTTCTGCAAGGTTGTAATCATTTTATTTGACCTGTATCAAGACGAATGAGTTTTTAATATTCAATTTAAATTACTTTCACTATAGACAGATTAACGTTTTAGAAAAGGTAAGACAGAAATACTGAAAAAAATACAAACTTTAATTTCCCTTAAATAAGTTGAATGTCAACGAGTGATATGTCGACAGTTAGTTATTAATATTTAAAGCATTAACTTTGTGGTTGGAAATTATAACAGAATGTAAGTTAACTTAGTAAAAACCAATACTAGATTTAAGGTCTACCGGTTTCGAGACGTACCCGTCTCTTCGTCAGGGCCAACAATACACTACTAAATTCACAACACTATACACCGCAACCATAGTATTGTTAAACTTTCACCAATATTTATCACATGCGTGTTAATCTTATCAGAGACAATCATGCACTAGCCTACAGAACAATCAATCGGGAGAGAGTGAGTTTCTCACTCTGTAGTGTTGGTCCTGACGAAAAGACGGGTACGTCTCGAAACCGGTAGACCTTAAATCTTGTAGTGGCTTTTACTATCTTAACTAACATTCTGTTAAATACTTATTTGTTAACATTTCACCCAAAATGAAAAGAATATTTTCTATTCAAAATTTAATGAATAAGATTCCCCTGAAGTTTTACTACTAGCTATGTATGAGACATCTTGTCTTAGAAAAGATAATGCATGTATATATCGGAAGGAAAAGATCAATGCTTTTGAGATGTGGTATTGAAAGTGCATTTTAAAACTGAACCGAATAGAAGAAACATTAATTTTTGTAGGTCTTGGTGCTAAAAATAGTTTAGAAAGGTTCTCGTAAAGCTGATATAACCGTTAGCAATAAGAAAGAATAATAGTAATTCTTACCGGCTAAGATTAAAAAAAAGTAGTGCAACTAATTATTTTTGATATGTATAGCGTGATATGTATAACTTTGCGGTTGGACACAAATATTCATTTAAAAAAACAAACACACTTTGTATCAATGTGGTTTATACAAAGTTTATTAGATTTTTTCAAATTATTGTTTCAGAAAGATATTGAATAACTACACCATTGAAATAGTTTCATGATCGATACGCATATAAAACAAATAATAAATTCTAACTAATGCGGAACATAGCGACTTTAACAGTCGGACCCACTAAAAATCTAGACCGGCTCAAATCCTCCTAATAATAGGTCCCGAATGTCAAAGTTAGCTATGTTCCGCATTAGAATTCATTACTTGTTTTATGTGTGCATCGATCATGAAACTATTGCAATGGTGTGGTTATTCAATATAACTTAACAGAATTCTAGATTACTGGACTCGTTTTCTTCTTTTCAGTTTTTATTTATAGTTCACTTTTTGCGCAGTCGGGTTTTTTGATTTTTTAATTAACTTTCTTTATTTTACACTTTTGAGTTAGGATTATAAGACGGTAATTTTTATTTTTATTGATTTATTATTATTTTTATTCCTAATTAGGTTATTACTCACTGTATTAAGTGTTGCTTTAAGTAACGGCCGTTAAATTTATCTTTCAAAGCAGTAAAATTCTGGGTTTTTCATTCGATTTTAAGAATTATATTGAACTATATTATGATAATTATTTTTCACGTTAATAATACCTATAATGCGATTATATAAGAACTTTATCACAGCTTTATAATAAGTAGGTATTGAAAAATTAAGTGAATCATTCATTGTAAAAAATTCAATTCAAGAAAATGAATTTTTCGTAATTGACGTAAGTTACTGTAATGATAGTTCAATTTTTGCAAAAAATAAGTAAGAAACATTGAAAAAAAATGCAAACTTTGATATTGCATATCTCAATAACTTTTGATATTAGGTCATGGTTGCTTGAACATTTTAGACTCATAACATAGTCAGGAATCTACCTGCCAAGTTTCTGCTGCTAGCTCTGGTACACGTTATTTGAAAAACATTGATAACCTTGCAGGATTATATTCCTGCTTTAATTATGACAGATTTTTTTAATTTTGAGATTTTTAATGTTTTCCAAATAACCCTGTACATGGGGTTCGCGGTAAACATTCTAAACAATATAAAAATATTATTGAGGTTATTTATGTTGAGGTAAATGATTTCTTTCAAAATGTACTACTAATATTGTTTTATTTTTAAATGTCTACTTTAATTAATTTCAGAATAGCTTGTCCTCCTATTTAAAGATTTCATCTGGTAACCCTGAGCGAAACCATATTGACTACCCAACGAATATATAATTTTTTGTCATTCCCAACCGTCACATTTATTTATTCGCCTGCACTTTCTATCCACATACTTGCATGTGTACATTGTACGTGGACCTACTTAGTTTTTTGTAGGAATAAAAATCCCGCAGTTATTTGATAGATATCATCAAGCCAAGCGGCTGCGACCACGAGATAGAAGTGATCTATAATTTTTCTTATTAGATATACCTGTGGTGCTTTGATCATGATTAATATTCTCTAAATTATTTTTATATGTATATTTTATTTATTTATGCATTTAACGCCCCTCAGGGCTTTTATATACAATGCTGGTAAGGTAATACAATATTAAAGAATAACACAAGCTATATCAGTTGTTAGCAGCACTATGCATAGGTACAACTACCATGTATTACACAACGCAAATTAATAAATGGTACTATCGACCGTCTTCAACCACTAGAACGTATTTGCTTGCGTGTTCCGTCTCGCGTAACTAGAAGTCATGCTGTGGAAACTGCAACTACCAACTACGTCTTTATTCCCCGCTGCAAAGGCTTCCTAGACTAGCAAACAGATACGAGCAACTTGACGTCTTTGCCAACAACTTTGTAATATTCAAACAAATTTAAAAGGTGTATTGAAAGATTACTAGTATTTGTCAAAAGGACTTCATTGATTTGTATTTGTTTTGATTGTTGGTTGAGTGAGATAACTAACTATTATGTAACATTTTTATTTTATTATGACTTTTTAAGCGTGTGCTATTGCTTTTCACTCTGTATTATTACATTTTATTTTTTGAATTTTTATTATATTAGGTCCTTACATATGAAATTGGTGTTTTGCCGTACTGGCAAATTTGATCTCAAATATCTTCTCTTTGGTTAGGAATTCCAAATCCAAATTTATACAGCTATTTACTCATGTATTTGTGTTTTGAAAATTATAATTCATTTGTTTTTTCCTCAATGGTTTTTTTCTTTGCGTCACTCAGTTTACAAAATGAAAAACTTGAAATATCGCGTTATTTACGAGTACGAGTTCCACCGTGGCACCAGTGCTGCAGAAACGGCTCGAAGGATTAATGATGTGTATGGCGACGGTGCCGCAAAAGAAAACACAGTGCGTTTTTGGTTCCAACGTTTTCGTTCTGGAAATTTCGACCTGCAGAACAAGCCCCGTGGACGGCCGGAGACCAAAGTTGATAATGAAGAATTGAAGGCTATTGTGGAAGCGGATCCATCGCAAACCACATCCGAGTTAGCTGCAGGCTGCGGTGTTAGTGATAAAACTGTTTTAATCCACTTGAAGCAAATTGGTAAGGTGAAAAAAGCTTGAAAGGTGGGTACCTCACGAATTGAGTGAAGCAAATCAACAAACGCGCGTTGACTGCTGCGTTGCATTACTCAAACGGCACAATAATGAAGGGATTTTAAATCGAATCATTACCTGTGATGAAAAGTGGATCCTGTACGATAATCGGAAGCGCTCATCGCAATGGTTGAACCCTGCCGAACCAGCCAAACCATGCCCCAAGCGAAAATTGACTCCAAAAAAGTTACTTGTGAGCGTTTGGTGGACTAGCTGGTGTCGTTCACTACAGCTTTCTTAAATCTGGCCAGACGATTACGGCAGATGTCTATTGTCAGCAACTGCAAACCATGATGGAAAAGCTAGCTGCTAAACAACCGAGGCTGGTTAATCGCTCTAGGCCACTGCTGCTTCATGATAACGCTAGACCACACACTGCACAACAGACGGCTACCAAATTAGAGGAGCTTCAATTGGAATGTCTAAGACATCCACCGTACTCTCCGGACCTTGCCCCAACAGATTACCATTTTTTTCGAAATTTGGATAACTTCTTGCAAAGGAAAAAATTCAACTCCGATGGGGCAGTCCAAACCGCCTTCAAAGATTTTATCGATTCCCGTCCGAATGGTTTTTTTAGTAAAGGGATCGATGAACTACCTATGAGATGGCAAAAATGCATAGATAGCAATGGTACATACTTTGATTAAATAAATATATTATAATAAAAAAAATCGGCTTTATGTTCCTCCCATACTAAACGCCAATTTCATATGTAAGGACCTAATATTATTATAATGCTGTGTATCGTAGTACATGTTGCCTTTATTTCCCAAGATATATTATAGATGTCTCATATAGACATCTATATGGTAAAGTAGGTATGGAAGTCTTTTTGGGTGTCCATAGGGCTTACGATCTATCGTATGGTTGGCTTAAGTGAACGCTTTACATAATGCAACGTTCACCAATATCATCCATTGAGCATTACACGTTGTTTCCCATATAAAAAAGTAGCTTCGCCTCTATGACACATCTAAAATAATTTTGATAATGATAATGTCCCTCTGGGGATAAAATCCAGTATTGTGTTCTTAAAAATTTTGAACATACTCAAAATATTCTGCCTTTATTTTCAGAAAGAACAAAAAATAGTACAAATTTTTCATATTGGTAAGTACAACAAACATAACTTTGATATTAGTAGGTATATTGAACGTGTTTTAAATATCTCTAGGTTGAGATTATTAAAATGATTTCTCTTTTATATTTGAATGTCATATTTGCTATGCATTTATATGTTACAGAACGCTATAATTCGTGTGCATTGTCATAATAATAATTTTATTAATTTATGTAATAAAGACATACTCTATTTTACAAACAATTAAACCTCCCTTGGTAGCTCTAGTAGCAATACAGCTCTTCGCACTTCTACGGCATTATTTATTAGCGACACAACGTAATTCCATGTCTATGCACGCCACTAATCACACCTACATTCACATTACGTGGTCAAATGCGAACAGGAGACACAAATGTATTCATTATTCATGTCATAAACCATGATCTTTGATCGATACAAAGGTGTGAATTATTAATACAAGTAAACGCGCACTTTTCCTGTTATTTTGTCCAGCTGAAATCTACGATTGTTTTATTTTTTTTTGATATCGAATTGACATCAAAATCTTCATGCATGGAACAATGTTCCTTCTATTTCATAGATCAATGTGCGTCCTATTTTTTTTTGTGCAATTTTAAGATCCAGTACTTATTTTGTGCGCTGAGGAGCTAGAGCTATGCACTAGGGCGATAGAACGCCATGTAATTCACGAAAGGATAACTGTCCGCATAAATGTATCCGGTATGCAAGTGCATTTGGTATTGATGATTCGCCCTGCCCCCCGATTTCTGAAGCACATATCTAATTTACATATATACATTATTTTTTAAATTTCCCATGACACATATACAGGATGTAACAGAACTAATCCACAATACTTTACAGGTAGACTCCCACACTCTTACTAGACTTCTAAAATGATCAAGCAACAATGATCAATAGTTTTATACTTCAAAGTTGCCATTTTTTTTTCAGAAATTTGAACTAGAATTTTTCCACAAGGTTTTGATAATTTTATTTGACTTGTATCAAAGAGAATGAATTTTTAATATTCGACAGAAGTTAATTTAATATTAATCCAACTTCAATAATAATTCAATATTTCTGAAAATAATTCAGAAATATTGAAAAACATGAAAACTTTGAAATCGCTTAATCTTGTTGCTTGCTTGAAAATTTTTGACTGATTTTTGATTTGATTTAACATTTACGCACATTAATACATATATCACCGATTAATTCAAATAGATTTATTCTTTTTAAAATAAGGTTCTGTAGGTATGTGCTCATCGTGTAGTGATGAAATAAAACACAAATATTTTACAGTTATTGGTATAATGTAGCCATTTTTATAGCCATACCTTGTATAATTTATCTATGACATGGAATAATCGATAGACAAACTTTCCAAGTACGGAACAAGACGTGAAAGTCGTAACAAGTAGCCCCAAGCGTAAACTCAAACCTTGGACAGTAAAAACACAAAATAAACGACACTTATCAATGTCTCACAATCATATCTAGTATTGGCGAAACATAAAACGGACATAAAGGCAGTTTCCTGTAATCCTCGTGCACGCCAAGCCAGATAGTGAGTTGGTGTTTTTTTGCTATATCTCACCTCGTAGACCGCTGTTCGATTGTGTTAAATTGTTTACTTTGTCACTCTGTTACGTTTCTCACCGCAATTATAAATAGCTAAGTCCACTCGCCCAGGCCAATGAATACAAAATATACAGAACTAATGCACGATACTTCACGTTCCTGTTTTTTGTAGATTCTGTAGATTCCTGTTTTAATTCTGTTCTTATATCAATATCAATAGATATGGAGATAAGCGTCTTCTAATTTGCATCGTTTCAACATTTCCGAGTTATCTTCTGTAAAACGTTGAACTACCATAAGAGTTACTTATATCGAATATTAAATAAACTAACCCATAAAAACCAAGTTTTTATTATAAATTATTATTATTAATATTTTAATTTTTAAAAAATTGAGATGTGAACACGGAAAGCGTGTCACATGAATATTCTTACTATTTTCAAACTAAGCTAAACGCTTGTGCTATGAAAATAGGATTAACTGCTGGTCTGGATTGAGATTCGAACCCGCGACCTTTGGATCACGAGGCGAGAATTCCAACCACAATACTAACAACCTTTCTCATTTACCAGTGGAAACAGGTTTGGCGCGAGGTGGGCTCGAGTCGGGCGACGCTACGAAAACGGGTAATAAAAAATTTCGAAAAATCCAAAATTATACTATAATTATTAATTTTTTTAAACGAAAATTTGTTACATAATTTTTATCGTCGCCTCGAGTCTAATTGCAAAGTTTTAGCTCGATTGGATCATGGGAAAAGGGTTTAAAATCGAGCCAAAGTTTTTTCGACAGCAAGCAAGCAGGCGCTACGAGTTAAAATAAAGAGAGTAAAAATGCCAACTTGTCGGTGAATGAGCTGGACTGATAAAGGAGCTTTTGTTATAAAACAGTCCTGGGTAAGCGCTGGGTCTACCTCACTCTACATGTGTATAACGTACATTGTTACGTTGCAGTGTGTAAAGTGATCACTTAAGCCAGCCGTACGATAAACAACCAAAAAGACATCCATACCTACATTCCATATAAATAGCTTCGTATCTATGAGACATTTATAATACATATATCTTAATTAACCGGTCGGGTACCAGAGCGCAGATCTGCGCTCCCTAACACGGCCCACTTTACCTGCGTTTATAGGTTTTTAAAGCTTATTCTTTATTGTATCTTAAGTTTTTGAATGAATGAACGAGTTCTATTTGTCAAATAACCTCATTTGCCGCGCAAACCGGACAAAAAATTATTCCAAATGTCGTCTTCGAAACGCACATTAATTTTGTTTTTTATTTGTTAAAAAAAATGTTATTTTTAAATAAAAAGGTGCTAAAATGAAGTATTTTTATATTCTTTGATATATTTAGAACGCAAAATATTGAAATACAATATCTTTAGTGTTATTGCTTCCATGGTTTTATTCAATAAACATGTGCGTACATTTCTGACAGTAAATTTCGTTACTTATTTTCATAATTTATAAATAAATAATTATTGTACAAGTAATTAATGGAATATAAGTCATTATTGAAGTCTGTATATTGAGAAATCAGAAACTGAAACTTTTTAGCGATTATTGTCGATCTTTACATCACAAAAAAGTGTCTAAAAACAGCAATCGTGCGCGAAATTGCGCTAATTTGTTTTTTATTTGTTAAAAAAATGTTATTTTTAAATAAAAAGGTGCTAAAATGAAGTATTTTTATATTCTTTGATATATTTAGAACGCAAAATATTGAAATACAATATCTTTAGTGTTATTGCTTCCATGTTTTTATTCAATAAACATGTGTGTACATTTCTGACAGTAAATTTCGTTACTTATTTTCGTAATTTATAAATAAATAATTATTGTACAAGTAATTAATGGAATATAAGTCATTATTGAAGTCTGTATATTGAGTAATCAGAAACTGAAACTTTTTAGCGATTATTGTCGATCTTTACATCACAAAAAAGTGTCTAAAAACAGCAATCGTGCGCGAAATTGCGCTAATTTATTTTTTATTTGTTAAAAAAATGTTATTTTTAAATAAAAAGGTGCTAAAATGAAGTATTTTTATATTCTTTGATATATTTAGAACGCAAAATATTGAAATACAATATCTTTAGTGTTATTGCTTCCATGGTTTTATTCAATAAACATGTGCGTACATTTCTGACAGTAAATTTCGTTACTTATTTTCATAATTTATAAATAAATAATTATTGTACAAGTAATTAATGGAATATACGTCATTATTGAAGCCTTTATATTGAGAAACCAGAAACTGCAACTTTTTAGCGATAATTGTTGATTTTTACATGAATACAACCATCACAAAAAAGTGTCTAAAAAACAGAAATCATGCGCGAAATTGCGCTTATTAAATTAATGACGCTCCCTCTGAGGATAGAACCCAATATTGTTCTTGAAAATGTTGAACATACTCAAAGTATGTTCAAAATTATTCGTCGTGTTAACCATACTCCCTTACATCAGTATCCCTGGATCGCGCTCCCTATTTCCTGGACTCCAGGTAGGTACTGATTAATTGATGGCATCAAACATAGCGTTACATTCCGCTGAAGTTGGATTTATCAATAGCAGCGCACCGGTGCGGAGCAAGCAGAGAAAAAGTCACCGGTCCAGCGGTCCACATAATGCTGCAATTAACAATCTGGCTTTCTAATTAAGTGGTTTTTATTCTCAGTGGACGGGTTATTGTGCTCACAGCTCTTTTATTGTAATCACAACGATTAGGTTTTTCGAACAGTTATCGCGAGATTTATTGTTTTTCCTCCCTTTCTTTTAACTCGTAGCGTCTGCTTGCTGGCTTGTCTGACGAAAAAACTCTGGATCGATTTTTAACCCTTTTTCCGTGATCAAATCGAGCTGAAACTTTGCAGGCAGACTCGTGGCGACGAGAAAAATGATCTAACAAATTTTCGTTTCAAAAAAATTAATAATTATAGTATAATTTTGGATTTTTAGAAATTTTAATGGTTTTTTCAAACTGGAATCATTCTATATGAGTAATTAGCCCGACGCGTGTATAGCCACGAAACTTTATTCAAAGCGAAAGTGAGTATTGTAAAAAGGTTTTTATGGGTTAGTTTTTTAAAAATATAAAAAGACTGTCAAATTTTCCGAATTTAAAAAAAAAAGATTCGACTAAGAAAATCGTATAATTATTATTTTAATTTCTGATATGAATTTGTTAAATTTTTAATATAGGCTTTACATCAGTTCTACAGAAACACATATTTTTAAACGATAAATTAAATCCTCTTTTTCTAAATATATCCACAAGAAATTAACTTTAAATAAAAAAACTAACTAAATAACATAACTAACCAAACATCACGCCGTTTCCCCGCAGGTATAGGCAGGGGGGATTGAACGCCACACTCTTCTATCCTGGCACACCACTTTTGCTTCAGCCACATTCATACATCTTCTCATACAAGTTCTACGGTTGTTGAGGCCTGTAACAGGGCCATCCTCAAATACTTGGTAGTATTTGATCTCCCAGGACGTTTGCGGACGCCCTCCATTCCTGTTGCCTTCAACACTCGCCTCATATATTTTCTTAACCATCTTTTCCGCGTTCATACGTTCCACATGACCAAACCATCTCAGCACTCCCTTCTTTATTCTATCTACCACACTAAAGCCAGCATTACATTCACTTCTAATTTGTTCATTCCTCACTCTATCGACCAAAAATTTTCCACCCAAGCGTCATAGTGATCGCATTTCCACCGCATTCAGTCTACTTTCATTCCTCCTTTGCCAATTCCAGGCTTCACTTCCATACATCAGGGTTGGCACTAGAATGCTATTATGTACATTTAAATAAACAAATTTTAATTTAAAAAAATTAGATTCAACAAAATCACAACAAATATTTTACAACAGGGACTTGCACCCTGAATCCTTAATTGCCAGTAGATTGCTTCACCAATTAACCATAGTAACGCTATAAATCAACAGATTTTACTAAGCAATCTATTTGTTTCCATTATGACCTCAAAAATAATTTTAACACATCTGGATAAAACTGATCTTCAATTGCGATTTTTTTCATAAAAATGATCTCCTTGCATCATATTGTTCATGTCAATAAAAAAGGTCAGTTTGTTTTAAAAATACATGACTAACATCCGATATAAGCCACTGGATATGATAAACTAGCTGTGCCCGCGCGGCTTCACACGTGTAGATTTTTAGTACACTGTTTGGATCGTCATAGAACTTTCGCGAACCTTCTACAACATTCTCCTTCCAGAACTTTCAAGAAATTTACGAATGTACAGGAACCTTCTAGACACACCGACACATTCCGCCACTCAGTTTAGAACCTTATAGAACTTTCGGGAATTTTCTAGAACCTTCTCCTTCCAGAATTTTCTAGAGCAGGTTTTTTCTGAACCTTCTAGACTCACCGACACAGTCGGCGTGCCTATTTTGAAATAATCTGCAGCATTTGCGGCCTTCCTATAACAAAACAATGTGCTAGAAAGCACGTTTTCGTTACCCACTCCCACCCGCACACAGCCACCCCCACCAAACTCGCATATTTTCGATGTGACACCAAGGTCTATCCACCACCATAACCACCGGTGGGTGGTTGTGGCTGGTTGTGGAGAAAACTTGGCGGATAGGGAAACACGGGTTTTTTTTATATATATATATTGATTACGCGCTCCATTCGATATTCCCTAGAACAAGCGAATGACCCTTATTGGTAACAAAGCTAATTGTGTTCATGTTTTTTTGTTTTTTTTTGATTTACCTGTGGCATCTTCTATGAATTCATAGGTATCTACCGAAAAGGCTATGTTAGTCCGTTGAATCAAGCGTTGTGTGCTTTATTGCCACATGGTTGTTGAGTCCTTCCTCGATAAAAGGAAACGGGAACTGAAAACCAGACTATCCAGTTCTAAGTTCTAAGTATTTAAAATGGTAGTGACATTAGGTGTGATTCAGATACAGAACGTGGGTTCAACAGTGACAATGCTTTAACTCTATATAATACTAGGTATACATACATATTACATGACAAAATTAACAATTGGACGTACCAACAACCACTACAAGAATTAATTTTATATTATATTGCGAATAAAATAAAAACGAGCGAGCCTTACAGTAATCGCATTTGATGTGTAACATTTGAAATCTCACAATTAAAAATATCAATTGAGCAGCGAGAGAAATCAACCTCAAAATTTAAAATGCTAATACCTATATTTTTTTTTATTAATTAAATTTATTTGGTAAATGTACAAACTTTATTCAATATAATATAATTAATACACATTTCTGTTACACGCTTACCCACTTTTAAATGAGAATTAATTCTCGTGATTTTATATTTTTAGATTTTAGATATTTCTGTATGTCTTTCTAATTGATTAATTAATTTGGTTATTAAAACCTATGTAACCAAAATATATCAAAGTTACAATATCCACACGCTTGGCACCAACCTCGCAACATATATACAAAATCAGAAACTTTGGCTGGTAAAGTGTGCGCCTTCACTGTGATGGCACTTGCTGGACATTGATTTGTTTATACACGATGATTTTTTTGGCCATCGCTCGTGCTCCGCGCGCGCTCATTGGTTAAATTAAATTGTTCGCGTCTTATTTCCTGTTACGCATTTCCGTCCTTTTTCATGAAATCATGTATTATTGACAATTTTAATTGTGTATCTTTTGTTTTTAAATTTTTATCAATGGTGCTATGCAGCGCTTACACACAAATAAATAAATAAACTAAAATTAATTAATAATGCTCTCTACTGGGGCGTCATCTGTTAAGATTTTCGAGATTTGTAATATTTGTTTTCAGTTGGGAAGTAATTTGAAATGTTCTCAGATTAAATCTGAGTGTGTATTAAATACAGGGAAACGGAGAGATAGTAAGTATATTAAATTAATTAATGATAGAATTAAAAAAGATTCGCTCAGATGCTTTCGGCATTTTGAGCGATTATTAGAAAAGAATGGTTAGAAAGATGTACAGGTTTATTTGGAAAACATTAATAACCTCGCAGGACTAAATTCCTGCTTTGATTATGAGTCGAAAATGTTCAAGCAGCCTTGACCTAATATCATATGGAGCTATACAATATAAAATTCGCTTTTTTTTCAACATTTCTGACTTATTTTTTGCAAAACGTTGAGCAGGAATATACCCCGAATAAGCAAATGTTGAAACAAAAAGAGGCGCCAGAAAAGGGAGGCGGCCGCGGAAGACGTGACATGACCAGATTAACAATATATTGGAATATGGTCCTGTTTGGGACCTCAACAATCGTCGAGCTTGCAAGCGAAGATATATGAATGTGGACGAAGCGAGAATTGTGTGTCAGGATAGAAGATTATGGTGCAATGATGGTTTGTTGGTCAGATAATTATTATTTTATAAAATACACTTGGATCCTTTTTCTTCGATTTTTCAAACCCAGTAACATTCGCGAATAAATATTTCTCACATTTTCGGATCACAACAATTATAGCACTGAAAAATCAATTAATGTCCATTGAGGTCTTGGTATATTGCGCTCCTTTAGATACTCGTCAAGCAGCTGGTTGGGTGCTGTAAGCGAGTAAACCTATTAGAAAGCTTTCCGTTGTCTGCTTAATTTATGGCAAACATGTTACCCAGTCTGTGATAACAGAAACTCGAGTAGGAATACATAAAATTTAATTAAACTCAACTATAGATAACATGATTTATGTTTTCCATCTATTTTAAAGAACATAATGCTCTCTCTGCAAACTCTGCAATGTTATCGCATTCATCGCAAACAAATCGCAAACACATCGCAAACAACCAAATTCATCAATAATGATAATAATTTCAATTTATCTTAATTTACATAAATGTATCTATTAAAATAATATTTCATTATCGTGTTACAGAGAATGTGTATTCTATGTGTGGGTAGGCAAAGATATTATAAAGTCTCAAATTCCAATCCGGAAATGAAAACTTTAAGAGCAATCCGCAATGAAGATGTAAAACGGACCTGTGAGACTGAAGATATCGTGCGATGGAGCAGAGCGAGGAAAGAGAGATCGTGTTTGGGCAACTTTAAAATACCTTACATTGCAGCTAGAGCCTCCAATCTGAATATTTGAATATTTGAACCCCGAATATATTCCCATGTTTTTAAGTATTCGTTATTCGAATACTTTAAAAAGTATTCGCACTTATTAAGATTTCTCTAAAGATTTTTAATATTTTTCTAAACGAAACAAACCCTGGAAGTCATATGCAAGCATTCATTCATTCATTCATTCATTCAGGTATACGAATTTTCTCCAGAAGTGCCTCTATCGGCTGTATGGAAGTCGGACATCAAAGATGTAAACGCCTTTGTCGGACATCTTTTTGCATTTGCCTTTTTTTTAAGTCTTCCGCTTATCTTTATGGTTTTATAACAACAAGCCCTTATAATACATTGTTTTGTCAACGATAAAGTCAGCTTTCTATTATTCTTTAGTATTTAGCTTTCATAAATACTTAAGCCGACAAACAAGAAGTTATATACAAAATAATGAAAAAAGAACTTGCACGTGGGGCGTGAGATATGAATTAATATAAACATATCTAAAATTTTGTCAGTTAAAGAGAGAATACTAACTTCATAATGTGTATTTTTTAATTAAAATAATTATTTAGTTGTGTTAAGTAATTTCAAAATTGAAATAATTTCATTATTTTTGGCTTGTTTTTTAATATTTTTTTTGTTGAAATAATTTTCCATTACATTTTTGTCATTATATATTTTTAAAAATAAAATTCATTTTAACCGTTTTATGCACTTTTTTATATTTAGATTTTAAAAATTAAATTTTTCACGATTTTTTTTTTGTTTTTATATATGTATATTTACAAAATTGAAATATTTTTTTGTGTTTTTTTTTATTTGTATTTCTATATTCAACATTATTTTTCAATATATGTTTTGTTGTTTTTTTATAACATATATTTTTAAAAATTAAAATAAATAAATTCTCTACAATTATTGGGTTTTTTTTAATATATAGAATGTATTTATCATCCGAAGTAAATTATTCCTTTCTAAAAAAATTTACGAATATATTCGAATATATTAGGTCCTTACATATGAAATTGGCGTTTAGTATGGGAGGAACATAAAGCCGATTTTTTTTAATTATAATACATTTATTTAATCAAAGTATGTACCATTGCTATCTATGCACTTTTGCCATCTCATAGGTAGTTCATCGATCCCTTTACTAAAAAAACCATTCGGACGGGAATCAATAAAATCTTTGAAGGCGGTTTGGACTGCCCCATCGGAGTTGAATTTTTTCCTTTGCACGAAGTTATCCAAATTTCGAAAAAATGGTAATCTGTTGGGGCAAGGTCCGGAGAGTACGGTGGATGTCTTAGACATTCCAATTGAAGCTCCTCTAATTTGGTCATTTTTCGATTGGGGCATGGTTTGGCTGGTTCAGCAGGGTTCAGCCATTGCGATGAGCGCTTCCGATTATCGTACAGGATCCATTTTTTATCACAGGTAATGATTCGATTTAAAATCTCTTCATTATTGTGCCGGTTGAGTAATGCAACGCAGCAGTCACGCGTGTTTGTTGATTTGCTTCACTCAATTCGTGAGGTACCCACCTTTCAAGCTTTTTCACCTTACCAATTTGCTTCAAGTGGATTAAAACAGTTTTATCACTAACACCGCAGCCTGCAGCTAACTCGGATGTGGTTTGCGATGGATCCGCTTCCACAATAGCCTTAAATTCTTCATTATCAACTTTGGTCTCCGGCCGTCCACGGGGCTTGTTCTGCAGGTAGAAATTTCCAGAACGAAAACGTTGGAACCAAAAACGCACTGTGTTTTCTTTTGCGGCACCGTCGCCATACACATCATTAATCCTTCGAGCCGTTTCTGCAGCACTGGTGCCACGGTGGAACCCGTACTCGTAAATAACGCGATATTTCAAGTTTTTCATTTTGTAAACTGAGTGACGCAAAGAAAAAAACAATTGAGGAAAAAACAAATGAATTATAATTTTCAAAACACAAATACATGAGTAAATAGGTGTGTAAATTTGGATTTGGAATTCCTAACCAAAGAGAAGATATTTGAGATCAAATTTGCCAGTACGGCAAAACGCCAATTTCATATGTAAGGACCTAATATTATCAATAACTATTCGATTTTCAAATAGTTGGAATCACGAATATTTGGAGGCTCTAATAAAATTAAATTAAATCTCAGCTAACGAAATCCTACGTCATCATCATCCTGGAAGACCGCCTAAACAGTTGGATCTCGACGTCCTAAGAGTAAAAGAAAAAAGATGATATATTCTTATATACTTTATTTTATTTTATTTTTATTATTCATACATTAATTCACTTTCTTACACATGCTCGTCGACGTCAGTTCCTTCTCATCTGTTGTGCATATTGGTTATCATTGTTCAGTGGAAACATTTATCATTGAGGGGTTACGCTAACTTCTTCTTCTTCTTCTTCTTCTACTCCTTGGGTTGGGGTCCCTGCACCGCATAGGAGGTTCCAACTCTTCCTATTTTGGGCTGCGCTCTCCATGTTAGCCCAATTTAATTGCAACCTCGCTTCGCAGCAGTCCTCCAACTGTTTCCGCCAGTTCCTCCTAGAACGGCCCCTTAGTCTTCTGCCTTCTGGTCTTGCCTGGAATAACCGCTTTGGCAGTCTATCTGCGGGCATCCGTAAGATGTGTCCCAGCCACCGTAGCTGTGATTTCTTGATAAATGTCAATAGGGATTCCTATGCTATCTTGAGGTATAAAAAGTACATGATTTTTATGATGTAACTATTGAACATAAGAAATTCGTTTTATCATCAGTGTTTACGGCATACACTGATTAATATTTTTCTTTAACAAATTATTTTAAAAATTACAAAATGGAGTTGTGTGCACTTCACCGTGACATGCGCAGCTGGCGATAATCGTGTCGCCAGGATTTAAGTGAAATGAAAATCGTATTTTCTTGTTAAATGATCTAATGTCTATGATGTTACATGGATGTTTTTTAAATTGTGCAAATGAGGGTAGTTTCAATATAATTTTTTTCCTAAAAAATCGAGGTTAAATATTTATAATAAGCAAACGAATCATTTTATAAAAAAATAGCTTCACCGTTAGCAACGTTATTCGCAAAAACGTTATTGCGCAAAATTCGAACTTAATCTGCTCTATAATTATTGAGATATAACTCACCTACCACACTAGCTTTGAATTGGCGTAACTCAGCTAGTATTTTGAATTTTCGAATTATTAATTTTTAAAATTTCAACGATGTTTTAAAAGAATTTTAAAAGGTTTTGACAGTGATTAAACATTATAAAAATTTGTACAATATAATTTAATACATATTACAACTAACAGATATACCATTCAAGTGGGCTATAAATTAATCATGTATTTTACAATGCGCCATGTTTATACATAGAGATAATTTTATTTTAAATCTTACATATTTCTTTGACATTGTGTGGTGCGTGTTATTGGTATATGATTCTGTAATTTATTCGTTTGTAATCTAAAAAGCGTATATGCGTGTACTGCTTTGCATCAGTTAATATAAATAAAATAAAATATATATACGAAGAGAAAAAAAAGTATATTAATTTTATGACATACACCAAAAAATGAAGGGTAGAAAAGTAAATAAAGACGCGTTATTTTACTAAAGATTTTTTAGCCATTTACTGGCGTATTTTTACAACAGTTTACATTTACTTCTCATTTTAATTTTCCCTAATTTCAAATTAGTGTATAAATTAATGTATAAATCAAGGATATGTTACGGATAGCGAGATTCGTTTCTGACCCACAAACTGACAATAAAAAAGTATTTCAGTTAAGCAGCGGTTGGAGGTGACTAAGACTTGCCAACAAAAAACAACATCACGCCATCCTCTACTTAACTTTTAATGTTGGGGACTCCCAAATACAAACGACTACGTCATAATTATAATATTAAACTTTGTATTTTTCTGCTATCAAATTCGCACGCTCATCACAAGGTCACTAGATCTGGTGAACAAAACTGCGATCGTTCTTCTTCTTGAACGTTACGTAGACCCCTTTTCATTTAAAAAAGACAATCGAATTGTATGTGTAAACCCTGCGTACGAAACAATGTGCGTCGTACCTACGGCTTACACATACTAATTCGATTATCTTTCTTAAACGAAAAGATGCATACCTACAGATATTTTACATTTAAAAACATTATTTTTTTTCAACTACACATAAAAGTTTCCACATTCACTAAACAGTGAATTGACACCCACCGCATTTCCGGGACCGTTTTATGCGCAAAAGCTCCCACATCGTTCCTACTCATACGTCGCCAGGTTTACAATTTTTTCTCTAAAGGCCATCTCCGTGCCACGTCGTGCAAAGGGCGACCCGGCAAGGAGAGGCCTCAAAAGTCCACTCACTGTTCCTTTCCCTCCAGCATAAATTTTTTATTAGAAAATTAAAAATATACAATGAAAATATAAAAATCACAACATAAATTTTAAACATAAGTTGGTAAATAAAGAATAAAAAAAAAAAAGAAAATTTGCATCGGATAAGAACAGTAGTAACAGAATCAAAATAAAGAAACGAAAACAGAAAACATGAAATATATGAAAATATAATACATCAAGTAGTAACAAACATTCATTAAATAGTAAATAGAATTTTTAAGGTTTGTGGATTTAGTGTGTTAACTAACTCTAGGCCCCCCTCTCGCTAAAAATGTTCTCTGTTTTCACGGCCGTTCAAAATCCTCTTGTTAGAATTTTCTGAGCTATTCTACTGGCCAGAAATATCTTGATGAAAACATGCTGTGTCTGTGTTTATGTATTAAGTGGCAACACCGTGTCTGATATTGTGTTGCACATCGGCAACATCAACTGATAACGGAGCCTGAAATGGAATCTGAAACGTAAACCAGAAAGATTGTATCAACACGATCCCAGAAAACGCTGACCAGGCGGTTCGTACACGCTGGTTGATTTCGAAATGCTCGCCCGATTCAAAGGGACGACCACTTTTTATTAGGATTAGGATAACAAGATAGTTGTTATCCTAATGAATTTTCCCTGATACTTTTCGGTTTGTTTGCAAGCTTAGTTATTGTTCGAATGCTAAAACCTCTATCTGTATAAATACCCAACATTGTTATCTTGGATTAGATAAGGTAACTGTCTAGTTCCAGCCAGCATTTAGGTGGTGGGCTGTCAATTTATTAACAAGGGGCTCGCATCATCATCTCAGAATTTAGAAAGTAAATTTTTAATCACTTTTTCAATATCACCCTTTTAAGCAAAATAATATTTATATTTAAGACAATTGGTTTGGGGGATACTATTTATGAGCTATAATTATGATAAATATGCCCTTTTGTGTCCCTTTTTGTCTCATGTGTTACTATATTGTTTAAACTGAGTAAGCTCTATTTTAACACGCGTACAGGCTTGGTAAAATGTTTAGTTATCCTCTATACATTTTATATACTCTAAGGAAAGGCCCAAACACCATAGAACCTAAAAGACTCTTTACAATGTATTTACAGCGCTTAAGGTAATTTTTAACCTTTTTTTCATTACCGGTTTTTGGTAATCCGGTTTACCGGTAATTGCTGCTTAGTTATATTACTAATGACGTTAAGCCACATTTAACTTACCGGTGTAATTTGTCTTTTTTTTTTACTTTTTAAGACACAGTTTTATGTTATTTACTGTTAATTTTACGATATTTACAAAGGTCGCGATTGAAAAGTATTTGTTTGTGTTTTGTTTACACATAAATCCTTCTCTAGGCACTAAAAATATATGTATATACTCCACTTGCGTGTTCCATCTCTCGTAACTAGAAGTTATGCAGGTTTTGCGTTGGAAACTGCAGCTACTATATTTTTAATTCCCCACTGCAAAGGCTTTCTAGACTAGCAAATAGAAACAGAGCAACTTGACGTTTTTGCTATCAACTTTATAATATTCAAACATTTTTTTACATGTGTATTACAAGATTACTAATATTCGTCAGATTGGAATTAAATAAGTGGATTGTATTTCAGTTGTCGATTGAGTGAGTAACTAACTGTTATGTAAAATTTCTACTATTTTATGCTTTTCTAAACTAATTTATACTACTTTTTTTGTATTTTTTTTATCATATTATACTTTCTTTAGGTTTTTGCTCATTTCTTGCTTTTTACTTTATATTATATATTATCTTTTAGTGTAATGCTACTGCTATTTGTATTTGTTTTCAACTTTATATTATTATTTTTTCTTGTTTGTATTTCTTGGACTTTGTGTTTTGTGTGTTGTTTGTGTAACTTGGAGATTGTTTAAAGTATTCATTTATTTAATGTACACTTTACCTCATTGTTTGTAAAAGCCCTGAAGGGCTTTAATAAATATATATAAAAATATATATTCTCGTAACGCACGATTTCGCAAAAGGCAGTAAAAAGAGAAATGGCTTTCTTCAATGAAGAAAGAAAGATTACCTTACGCTACAACTCCGCCAACTTGTGTAGAATCATAGAAAGCTTTGTCTTCAGATCTGTACTAAAATTGGATCCAACCGAAACATAAGCTACACGTGATCTACTTTTAAAGGCCTCGATGTGACTCCATATCTGAAAGAGAAATATTTAAAAAAATATGTTTACAAAAATAACCGTTGCAATATTTTCTTTTCATTAAAATATATTTTTTAATCTTCACCTTGCAATACGTTGAAATACCGGTAAAACCGGTATAAACTCGTGTTAGCGATTCTGTGTTTTCATTGTAATAGTTTGCGTATGTCTACGTTCGCATTCAATAAAATATTCATGATAATTATGGGTTATAATTCTTATTTAAGTATTACTAATAAATTTTATTTCTAATTTAACAGTATTATTTTACTGCTTTTAAATTGCTATACTTTGGAATGCATATCGCATCCAACCAAATGCATTCCTGATCGGTTAAGAAACTGCGTACAACAAACTTTTCCACGACGATATTATGAGCCTTCAAACCTTAAAAGGATCTAAGGCTGGCCAGTAACTGCTGCAAAAGTTTCCACCCACAACAAACATTAAATGTCAAACTAAAGAGTAAATTAAATTCAGTACTAAGAATCGCAATTGGATCGCAGTAAAGACATACATAAATTGCAAATATAAATAAATACATTAAATTTGATACAAATTCTACTTACTGTTACACTACAGTAGCAGCACATGTCGAGACACTGATGTTTATTGTCTTAAAGCTCACAGAATCATTTCGTCTGGTCGAGTCTAATATGAAATTTATTGACGACAAGCTGTAACCCGTCAAAAATAATATGGTTGTAAGATTTTTTAGCGTTGTATAATTTCAGACTTACAAAATATGATTGCTTATATTAAAAATCTAAGAAAAATATTAATACCATTATACTTTGTACTCGTGAAACATACACCACAAGTTTTACTTCCATGTTGGTACAAACAAAACAATGGTATAGAGTTGTAAAATCTAGAAAAAAAAAATTCTGGCAACAGAAATGAAGTCGTTTGTTTTCCTTTTTCCAAAATCTACATTCAGAATATCCTAATACAAAAGAAATTGACACATCCAAATGTGAGCTTTTATTTACAATAAATTTTTGCAACACTAAACATTAGGGTGTGTGACTTTTTTCAACTTTCGATTTTTCAAGTTTAATAGTTCTCAAAAGTTGCATTTTTATATGTTATTAAATGCTGTATTTACAGTTTTCCTTAATACTGGTACTTTTGGCTAGCTAAAAGTCCTTAAAATATAGAAAAAGTTGCAAAATAACGTTCCAATCAGAACAATATATTTTTTGTATTTACCAATTGTCTTAGTAATTAAATGCTTTTTTCTAATAATAATATAGCCAGCATAAGGAAAACGCCATATTTAAGTTCATTTTGATAATCTGTTAGCTTAAGTACCTACCCCCGTTCGGGCAATTTCGGCTTGTTTCGGGTCGCGCTCCCGTTATGCGTGCCTCATTAGGTATGATTGTATTTCTCCATACCGAATGATTGTATTTGTTAGCTTACTTGTTTTGAACCGTCGTAAAGTTTCTACATATTAAACGTAATAAATTTAAGTGTTTAAATCATTCGTGAAACGAATCACAATAGCATCGAATCCGTCAAGTTCAAAAGAAACCAGAGGTCGTACGAAATTACGTATTTTTGAGAAATATCCCGAAAAATTCAAAAGTACTATGTTACCAACTTATGGATATGTTTAACGACATAATGAGTGGGCGCGTCATGAAATGAAACAGTCAAGTAGTTTAGAACTACAAGCAAAAGTCATCACTTCTCAAGTGGCTCGAATCGTTCTTGAAGTTTGGAAAAATTCAAGCATTGTGAACCAGCTTCTATTATCAAATTGCAAACAGTATAGGCTACTATCGAAAAAATTCAACAAAGAACCAAAAAGTCAATCGTATTTAGATAAAATAGAAAACTTTATAACTAAATCAAACAAAGTACCCCAGTTCGGGCAATTTCGGCTTGTTTCAGGTCGCGTTCCCGTTATGCGCGCCTCATTAGGTCAGACTCCATACCGAACCGTTGTATTTGTTTGCTTACTTATTTTCAACCGTCGTAAAGTTTCTAAATATTATACGCAATAAATTTAAGTGTTTAATTCATTAATGAAACGAATCACAATGGCATCGAATCCTTCAAGTTCAAAAGAAACCAGAGGTCGTACGAAATTACGTATTTTTGAGCAATATCCCGAAAAATTCAAAAGTACTAAGTTAACAACTTATGGAGATGTTTAAAGATATTATAAGTTGGCGCATCATGAAATGAAACAGTCAAATATTTTAGAACCACAAACAAAAGTCATCACTTCTCAAGTGGCTCGAACCGTTCTTGAAGTTTGGAAAAATGCAAGGATTGTGAGCCAGCTTCTATTATCATATTGCAAACAGTATAGGCTACTATCGAAAAAAATTAATAAAGTACCAAAAAGTCAATCGTATTTGATGAAATAGAAAACTTTATAACTAAATCAACAATTCTTTTTGACATTGCTGCGTGCAAATGCAAAAATTCTTCTTCTTGTAAATGTGGAAAAAATAAAACTGTTCCGTTTAAAGACCACCCATTTCTTGAAGACCAAAGAACCTTCAGATGCATAGGCATTGGAAACATAGTTAAAGGAAGAGAAAATTGAGAAAGTACACAAAAATTCGAAAAGTTGGCTGAAGTATGTGATCGTTATGGCGTATCGCACAGAGCAGGCGCTGCTATTGCTTCGGCTACACTGAATGATATCAGGGAGGCATCAAATGTTGACAAATGACAACAAAATTGTAATAGAATAGGGTATACGAGAGTTTTGAAAGCTCGTGCCTTGCAAAAATCATTGTCGAGATCTTTTGTGATACCATAAATCAATTTTGAGAGCGATCATTATTACGACATGATTTCCTGGCAGGATGAGAAACTTATACTGACTGAACTACCGCTTTTGAGCTATGTACTTATATAAAGTGAAGAGCTGAAGACAGTTTTCGTCGAACGAAATGTCCGAATATTCGATTTTCCCAAGTCCCTTCCACACACAGTCAGTAGAAAGAAATCTACTGACTGTGTGTGGCAGGGAATTGTGTGGATTCCTTAAATTGACGACTGTAGCTGCAGGTTCTGTCATAGGGTAAACAGTTAGAGAAGGTTTAATTGCAGCCAAGCAGAATTCCAGGAAAATAATGCCAATGTTTAATTCTAAAAAATAACTTTTGCTGTCTTTAAAAATCCTCTTTTTGGAAAAATTGTATGTTTTATAATTTAAAAAAAATATAATTCAGGTTAAAATTTACAGGAAATTTTTATTTTAGTATATTATCTATATATATATATATTAACGAAATTAAGTAATCTGATAAAAATTATGTAGAAGAAAACAGCACTTTTATTACCTCTGAAAAATTACTAAAAACCAACATTTTCAGAATATTTGGCTCTCTAGAACCAGCCAAAAGTATACTTCAATTGCAACTTTTTGAATCTTGTTGTAGTATATATATGCAATGTGAGTTAGACTAATGATAAACTATTTAGGTTTAAAAAAAAATGAAGTCTGTTTTTGTTCGCCTACAAAGTGACACCACCCTAATGTTAAAGTATACGATATATATATATATATTTTTATTTATATATCCGGAACTTGATACACGCATGTAAGAAAATGAGCCACAAAGATGTTAGGAAAGAATATAAAGCCGATCTCAGTATCAGGCGGGTGCAGTGGGAACATTGAAGCATGACTTTTTTTTAAAAGTATATTTTGGAAAAAAATTAGAAATTAAATATATTATGGTATGTCAAAATATTAATACTACTATGATAACAATTGTGATAGAAATATTACGAAATACATGTCGTATTCCTATTTTTTTTAAATTCTTGGTTACGTAAAAGTCATTCTGCGATATTCGCACTGCACGCCCCTGCTTAGTATAGTTAATATAATAAAAAAAGGGTCGCTCAGAAGGTTAAGGCGTGTTGAGCGAATGAGTGGTAAGAAAAATATATGACGAGAGTGTTGACGGCACAAGAAAAAGAGGACGACCGCGAAAGACGTGGCATGATTACCCGGATACTGGAGGATAGTCCTGTCAGGAGCCTCAACAATTGTCGAGCTTGTGTGCGAAGATGTACGAATGTGGATGAGACGAGAGTTGCGTGTCAGGACAGAAGAGTGCGGCGCTCTATCCTCTCTGCCCAACCTCACGAGAAAACGGCGTGATGGTGTAAGTAGCAAGTTTGTAATATTTCGTTCATTTGTAGCTAGTATATTTGAAAAATTAAAAAAAACTAGTATATAGGTATTTATAGCTGGTAGAAAAAACTTCATAGTTGGATTTCTGCCTTAATAGTGAGTCGAAATGGTTCTAGCAACTATTACCTAATATCATTAGTTGTGGAGATGTGCAATATCAAAGTTTGCATCTTTTTTCAGTATTTCGGACTTGTTTTTGCAACAAGTTGAACTATCATTACAGTAGATTATATCGATAATATCGAATAAAATGATAAAAACATTGCAAAAATTAAAAATTGATTTTTTTACAAGGTTTTGATCATTTTATTTGATTTTTATTGAAGCAAATGAATTTTTCATAATCGATATACAGGGTGTACCAGAGCTAGCAACAGAAACTTGGCTGGTAGATTTCTGCCTATGTTATGAGTCTAAAATGTTCAAGTAACCGTGACCTAATATCAATAGTTGTGGAGATATGCAAAATCAAAGTTTTTTCTAATATTTCTAACTTATTTTTTGCAACAAGTTGATGACTAATTTCAGTAACTTATATCGATTATGAAAAATTCATTTCTTTCAACACAACTTTTTTCAATTTTTGCAAGGTTTTTATCATTTTTTTTACTTTTAATAAAGCGAATGAATTTATCATAATTGAAATAAGTTATTGAAATGATAGTTCAACTTTTTGCAAAAAATAAATCTGGGAAACAAACATTAATTAAATAATCTTTAGAAAAAGTTGATTTAAAATTCTAGCCATACTTCGTCCTACGGCTAGAAGTTTTATTTCTGACGTTTTGAGAAATGTTATTTTTTACAGTTTCCACCTAAAACTTTCGGTGTAAATTCGAGGTCTTTTCTATGGTGAATGTAAATACAAATACCAAAATACCATCTGTCATATCATAACATCATAATGATAACATTAAAATGTTTGATTTATTTTTGTGAAAAGAAACGTATATCTGAAATTAGTATTGTTCCCGATTTAATTATATATGAATCGTCTTCGAAATATATTGAATTTTTTGCCGTATTAGCTATACCTATATAAAATATTTATTTATTTAGGAAATATTGTTTACCATACTTCTTTTATAGTGCAGTTATTTTTGTGGATTGAAGCTACTCAAAATAGTTCATTATATATTGTTAAAACATTTTTAAAATGTATGTACCCTTATAGGTGTATGCTTAGCTTATATATATATATAATATATATATATTATATATATATATCTATTTATGTATTTGAGACCTAGGTATATAGTCGGTCACAGCATAACCTAAGTTTATACCCACTGCACGCCACTGGCATCAACCAAATATTCACTGTCGTTTATTTCACTATTCTCTGTCGCACAGATGAATTTACATACATACCTAACCATGGCCATCCCCAAGCATCGTTCGTACCTTAGTTGTCACAAATATGGATGGCCGACCTTCTTCATACAAATCAGTCAATTCATTATTCTGACAATGAATTCGATAATCGTGATTACTTCCGCTCCATTCACGTCCACAGATTTTGAGCATCATATAACTCATAATGAAACATAATGATTGTATTTTCATTGATTTACAAATGTCTTTTAATAATCTGCTAATGACGCGGACATGGAGCCATAATAGAAAAAATATCTGCCTAATTATTATGGAGTCCGGTGAAGCTTATGACCCCAGGAAAATTGACTAAATCAACATCATTTGAAGGGTTCATCTTCTAGGTTGATATATTTATTCTGTTCGCATTGGATATATTTTTAAGAAAATATTTACTGTCAGAAACTGTAAAATTGAAATAATGCTGTCTTACATTGCCCCACCAAGCTAAAAAGCAGAATCTCCATTAACTAATTACTGAGTAAAGGTACTGATGCTTATTTTTGAGCATGCTCATTAGCATGCTCAAAACTAGCATACTCTAAAAACTGGACACACTTGCTCGTTATTAATTAATAAAATGAAAACGCTATTAAGTTTTCAAAATTAGTATTACTCCAAATACCTAATATTCATAAAAGTTTAAATTTTTGATTTCCCAATACAATTTTTTGTTTCGAATAATTAATATACAACTAATCTCAATAATAATAATTTCGTTGTCTGTCTGTCCATAATTTCCTGTAACATCCGAAACTTCTTTCTTCTTTTCTATTATTTTTTCTTTTATTCTTTTTTTTATAAATAAATAAATACTTATTCTTTAGGAACCGACATGTAAAAGTAGTTAAGTTTTTGACGGATTACAATTTATTAATTAATAATTACTAAATTCATAAAAAATTCAAAATAAAATTCAAAATAATAAAATTCAAAAATAAATAATCCGTCATTGTTGACGGGGTTATAGCAAATCTATACTAATATATAAAGATGTAAAGTTTACTAGTAGTTATGTAAGTTTGTATGTAGGAGGTAATCTCCGAAACTAATCATCCGATTTCAAAAATTCTTTCACCAATATTTAGAATGGACTTTCAAGGTGGACATAGGCTATATATTATCCGCTTAAAATAAAGGGAATTTTCGTTGTGATCTATTTTACAACTAAAGTCGACGAAAAAATGGTCAATCGATGCGTTTTTTACGAACGCTGCCTTAGCGGTAAGAGATATTTAAAAACTTTCTATAGAGAAGTTGTATAACTCAAAAAGTTCTATAAATAATTCGAGACGACATATATCTATATGTTAAGGTTAATATACAAATTGATAAAATATGACTAAAAGTTACTAAAAATCCACGCATGTGAAGCCGCGCGGGAAAGCTTAAATTAATAAACAGAAAACACTTGGTCGAAATACGACACTCTTACCTCAAAAACGTTTATTATTGGAAGGGTGGTGGTTTCTTGCACTCGGTGTGTGATATAAACATGTGTGTCACGCGCTGTGTTGAAAAAAACGGATACATTAAATTAGAGTACAGTGTAATTTTTTTAAATATGCGTATATTTGGTGGTGTGGTGGCTATGGACTATACTCTAGATAGGCCTTAACATGTGCAGGCTAGAAATGAGCGGCACGATTCCGAGCCACTTCACTTATTTTTTCACCACCATTCCGTCTTTGGCCTTTCGGTCGATTAGAAGCATTTGTTTTTTTAAACAGAGATGCGAATACGGAACGTGTCGTATCAATATTCTTACTAATTTCAACTTAAGATGAATGCTTGTGCTATGAGTATAGCAGGGGCGTGCAGTGAAAACAAGAGGCTTAACTTTTTCCCAAGTATGTATTTTGAAAAGAAACTGAGATAAGATTATATATATTGTAATATTCCTTTCACAATAATTAACATATTATTCAGAATTGAATATTTCATAATGTTCTACCAGATAAATATTTAATTTCGTTTTTTTTCCAAATACATGCTTAAATAAAAGTCATGCTTCTTGCTCTCACTGCACGCCCCTGGAAAGTAGTACTAACTTGTTAGTGTCCTGAAACGGGGCTTTAAGATCGGTCACCAGATCACTAGGCGAGCGTCATAACTACTACACCAACAATCTGATCTTTTGAAATAAAACCGAATTAAATTGGCGGCCCTCGTAGCCCAGTGAAAATGACACTGGCTTCTCACACCGAGGGTTCCGGGTTCGATTCCCGGTGAGGTCACGATTAATCTATTTGATTTGCTCAAGCCTGAGTGTTTTGTGATGTGTTTCGTAATCGGACCTGTTGGTCCGTTGAAGCGTAAAAATTAAAAAACAATATATATATAATAAGTTGTTTTCTAATGGAAAAATTATTCAAATTCTAAGTAAAGATATACACGTATTGGCTTTACCAATAGTTTCCGTGCCGCAAATTAATATTCTTAAAGCTTCAAGGTTAACGATTATATAATTTCAATATTATGGTATTTGTTACGAGAATGGCCTTTAAACAGGTGATGTCCATAAATACAAGAATATCCTTGGTCATGTACCAGTGAAACAAAAAAAATATAATACTGTATTTCTGAACGCGTGAGTGGTTAACAGTCAGTCTTCACTTAGCGACTAGATTCCGTTTCACCAACCTGGTCGTAAAACGGATAAGTAGGTATAAGTACTTTTCAGACGAACGAACGCTGTTATGCAGAAAGCGACCAACCCAAAAAACATGGAATCGAGAAAATGGCTTCTAAAAATTTAAATCTACAAAAACCTAGTATGTCGACATTGCATATTTTTCTGAATAGGGCTCATTGTAATGATATTTTTATGATTTTTTAATGTAATTGTAAGAAAAAAACTTTTATTTACGAAGATATGACGCGTATTATAGGTTGGATTCTTTCTACAAACAGTACTATCTGAGGCGTAGAAAATGTTCAACCATTTTGGATGTTTTCTACAAAATTATCAACGTGTAGTAACAATAGAATTAAAAAGGTGCATAATGCATCCATACCACATGGATGATTTCAATTAATATTTTTGTTTGCCAATGATTTATAAATTTGAAGCCGCAGAAAACAGTCAAGCCACTTGGTCATTTTATGATTTAATTTAACGATGATGGTCGTGATGTGGATTAGAAATATTTTTGTGAATTCGGCATTCCGAATTTACAAAATAGAGCTTGGACGTTGTCAGCATATAAAGATATCGTATTGAGCTGACCAAAATCGTACATAAATTCATTGATTTACAAATGTCTATTTGTAAATCAATGAATTTTTAGCATTTTGTGGGTTGGATGCTTTCTGCGTAATTACGTCTAATTAAATTAATTAATTAAAATGAATTTACAAATAACTATAGCACTTAGACTGGATGATATCAGCACATAAAAATATCGTGGTGAGATGTCCAAAACCGTAAACAACTCATTTTTAGCATTTTGTGGGCTGGTCGCTTTCTGCATAACTACGTCCAAATAATGTCTCACCGCATTCTCTTTCATTCCAGCATCATAGTAGTTGAATCTTCATTTTCATCTCATTTTAGTAAAAACGCTAAAGATGAATTTAGTAATTCCTTCAATACACACAAAATGTAGGACGTTATTAATATAAATAACAAAAATATACATTGTTTATACCACTAATTTGTTAAAAATATCAACATATTTCGGGGCCAATGATTCCTTCATCATGATACAATGTATACTAAAAATTAATAAAATCAAAATAAAAAATAAGTACACATATGGGAGATAATAATAATTAAGTACTTATATGAAAACAACTTTAATAGATAACTACTATTTGCAAAAAGAACCTGGTTATTAATAATAACCATGTGAACACTTAGTTTTCCAAAATTTCTAATTTGTCTAACTGTAAACATATATCATTTGTATGTAAAATTTATAACCCTCATTATATCAAAAGAATGATCCATTTCTAAAAGATGATTATAAAATTCTGAATAATCATTGCTACTTAAATACGTTAAATGTGGGGTATAAAAGCAAAGGTAGCAATATACAAAAAAAATTAAATACAGTCATCGGGAATTACTAATTTGTAATGTACTGAATTCGAGACTTAATAGGAAAACACATCCAATAACTTTATAGGAAACATGATTATGGAAGGAATAGATACATAAAATCTAAATTCATCATCATCATCATCATTGGCGCTACAGCCCACTGTAAGCCTTGACATCCTCCGAATTTTTCGCCTTTCCACCCGGTCCATCGCCCGCCTTTTCCAGTTTGTCGCACCGATTTTTTTATTGTTATTTTATCTTATTTTTTATTTATTAGAGACACTAACAGGATAATAGGTACATGATACTCTGATAATAAATATTATAGTGAAGACTATGCCCATTATCCCAATTACAAGTGTCTGCGGCACGCTCTAGTAACATGTATATTTGCATTTTAGTATATTTTACATGTACATTTATGTGTATTGTATATTTAGTGTTTGAATGTAATGCGATTAGTATTTAATGAATAATGAGATCCCCCTCTACCATCCATCCATCTCAGCTTCGGTCTTCCCACGCTTCTTCTCCCCTGTGGCTGTGTGTTGAGAATCTTTTTCGGGATCCGATTATTTTCCATTCCCAAAAACTTTGAAGGAAAACCTATAAATTTATAGGAAACACAATTTTGGAAGAGATAGATACATAAAATCTAAATTTAGTACACTTTAATTTAGTTATCCTCGGTGACTGCTTTCAAAACATTTTTTTTTTTTGGATATTGCTGCCTTTGCTTTTATACACCAAAAGAGTTCATTAACGTGTTAGTATTTTTAACAAACTAGTGTTGTAAACAAAGTATATTCATGTTAATCATAGATGAATTTAGTGTTGTAATTTCGTTCTTAAATATTTTTTCTTCGTCGTGCAGTTAGTTTTTCAATCGTAAGATACTTCGTAATTACTTACACAATTGCCGCTGGTGTGGCGATTGTGCCGACTAATAAAAGTGCCCACTTTGCTTATTAAACAGCTGATATCTGGTCATCTTGGTTGCATCACCACGTCTGCAGATTTTCACAATATCTCTTCAAAAATACAAGTGGTTTTCCGGCGCGCTATGGGGCCGTGATCGGGGAATCCCATTGGCGTAGCCGGTATCGGCCATTTCTAAAAGGTTCCGCAATTTTTTTTAAGTACCTACCGACACAATTAAATATAGTTTCATATAACCTAACTCCAGAGCCAAGATTTTAAAATATAATACTCTTTAAACATACCTAAAGCGTTAGAAACAATATGTACCTATTTGAAGTAAGGTTAGGTTTAGTGAGATTAGTTTACGTTCTTAAAAAATAATATTAAAATATTTATTTTAAAACATTTCTTCTCTATGGTACATTTGCTGTTGTAAGGGAATAGCAAACAAGCTTTCATTTCATTTTTGCACACTCACGTTTATTGTATTTCATAAAAAAAATGTTTCTACTACCAGGCTACGTACGCTTCCATAGCAGAGCGGGCATGCTATCATCATCATCATTTTCACTTTCATATTTTCCCCCTACATTTGTTCATTTTATAAATCTTCCTCATATTCTTTTTCTCTTTCGTAACTTAAACAGTGACTCTGTCGCATGTCGCCTGGCTAAAATTGCACACATCGTCGTGCAAACGGTGCGCTAGTAATTTATTAAAATATATTATATGAGCCGTCAGAATTACCATACATGTCCAGCTTACCACCGTATTTACTAAACTTATTACACTATAAAATATAATTTTAGTTTTAATGAAATAAATGCCGTGACAATTTAATCATAAAATTAAAAAAAACAGTTATAAAAATCACAAAAACTAAAATATTTTTTCCTGTGACTGCTTCTCAATGGCAAACAGTATAGGGTAAAAGCCGGATAGTTGTCCTACTTTTCAAAAAAGCTCTATTATTAAAAAATATGTACTTCCTAAGAGTAATGCAACATGTATATCAAAACATAGGACTTTGATCTTTTATAGTAGCCTATTTTTGTAAAGATAATTTATATTGGTTTAGAGTAATTCCTGTTTTATTTGACCTCTCAAAAGAGGGATATTTGCCTATAGTAGCGGGTAGTAAATTCTTCGGGGGATACTTGCCTCGTACGGGGATAGACGCCTCACTGCGATTTTTTTTAGATGGAAACAAATTTATATCAATTTAAGTAATCAGTATTTATTATTTAATAAGATCCTTTACAAAGAACTAATTAAAATACTATTCATCATTATAAAGTAGTATTAAGTTTTAACGTTTTAAATTATAAAAATACATCAAAATAGGCTCCAAACTTTAAATTAGGTATGTTATTAGTAAAATATAGTTTTTTTATCTTAAAGATAGAACAATATGTCAATTAACTTAGGCATCAGCATTAATTATCACCAGAAGTCAGGGTTTTCATCATCTCATGCAATGGTTTTTGAATATTGTACAAGTTTTAAGCAACCACAGTGCTAAGCTATCTTCTGTCCAGCTGATGTGACGCGGCACCACACTTGGTTTTCGCGAGGCATTATACTTGCGAGGCATTTTGTTCACCTAGAATGAACGCACGAAACAGTTAGGTATTTATTTAATTTAAAACATGTTACAGTCGTAATGAGTTGGAGAAAACACCAAAAGAAAACAATCTGTATTTTTTCGTTAAAGATAGTTGCCCCTAGGGCGACTACCCGCAAAAGTAGATAGGGCGACTATCCTTTTTGATACGGATACATGCCCTTTTTATTTGCGAAATAAATAAAAACTATTCAACAATAACATGTAATAAATAGTGTAATGCATGCAAAGAAACAAAATGTTTTCTGAAACCACAATCGCATGGACAAAACGCGCGCGCCTACTCCAACAGCTTACATGGCATTGAGTCCTGCAGGAGGGGCATTACTAATTATAGTAAAGCGCTAACGCCACCAACATCCCTAACATAGTGTATTCGAAACCGGTGCAAGTATCCCACTGAGGCTACTATCCGGGTTTTACCCTATGGATGTAGAATTAAAAAAAATAAACATTCGTAAATACCTTCATTATTCTTTCTCGAGTGTTCATAGTCATCAATTAATCTTTGAATTCTCTCAAGGATACCTTCATCCGCTTTCTTGGCAATATTGATCAGCTCAGTATCAGGAATTTTAGCTATCTGGATCCCATCTAACAATACTATTTCATCTGCATTATCAATTTTTTCCATAATCTCGCGAATTTTTTGGTCGACACATTTTTCGTCCTTGGCACATTCGTCGTTACTTTGTAATTTGTCGGAAAATACACAAGTAAATGTGGCACACACCAAAAACAAAAGGAATCCTTCCCGCGACATATTGACAGTTAACCAAACGATTAATCGATTTAAAATTACTAACAATTTGACTAGAGAAAATGTGTCGAGTTCTATCTTCGTTCAAATACGTTACACAAATATTTGTTCCGTTCAAAAATCTTTTTATTTATCCAGGGCTGATGCGCACACAATTTGCAATCTGATATCAAAGTCTGCATATTAATTATTCATGACAGGTAAATATTAAACGTAGAATGCCCAGCGAGTGAATTGTAATTTACGCCATGATAGACGCTTGACAATTTATCTCCACATATTAATATATATAATTATCGAGTAAAAGTTAAATATTTTTGTTAGAAACCATGAACGCCGTCACATGTAGGAATACATGAAAGAATTTAAAGTTTTAAAAATTTAAATCCTTAAACTGAAATTTCGATTTTTAAACAAAAATATGACAATATTTAAGATGTGTACAAAAAATATCAAACCTTTGGTCGGCAGAAAAATATTAATTCATACTATGCTTACTCTAATCTCTTTCAAAGTAGTCCTCTTGGTACAACACTCTTCTCCGCTTCTCTCTGTGATCCTGCCATTGTTGGTAACGCATTTTTAAAAAATGGTGTTCAGCTGTGACTGCATAATGTATTCTTTTGATTTAAATCGGATCTCTTTATCGAGAATAGCTAAAAACTACATGGAGTCATGTTGGAAGAATAGAACGTCTGACAAACCGGGGAATGTTATTGTTTTGTGATCGCCGGCCGCGAAATGATGAAGTGTGATTGGTTGAAACTGACATCCGACATATTCTACGCCAATCGCTAGTCAGGATTTAAATCCGACCAGTTGACAGTTGGAAAGCGTAGTTTGCCGGTGTCTTTTCAATTAAGAATTGACATTCATTTTCGTGTGGTTACCTGTGATATCCGACGTATCCCTTAGTCTTACGGAATAGCCTCGGATCGATCTGTTCAACGAAGCCGGGAGAATTGACGAGAGGGTCCTCACTCGATATCCAACTCTGTAAGTACAATCTTTCAGCTGTATATTTAATTAGTTGCTGGAGTGTATATTTCGGGTGTCTGGATCAATCTTCATCGGCGGAGATTGAGAAGGGAAAATATTTCTTTCTTAACTCCCCCCGCGTGCGGTGGTGGCAATTCCGTCCGTCATCGTACAGCTATATTTATATCGATTACCTGACCATTACGTTTTTTTAGAAAGAAAAAATGTGAGAGAAAGCATGCCACATATTTTTATTATTGTTTTTAAGAAAACTCTTTGGAAATGTCATTGCTGCATTATGATAATTTAATGTTAATATTATTACCTTTTGACGTAATATAAAAGTTCATAGGTAGGTATACATATTAATAAATTTTCACGTATAACCGATAAATTTTTTACGTATAAAAATTGAGCCATTTCCTTTTTTATCTACTTTTATCGACCAACCATGATAAAGTGAAGCAAAGAGAGGCAGGTTTTAAAATACGCAGATAAGGGTAAGTACGTATAACATTTCAAATAAATGATTAAAATATTTTAGTATGTAGGTGCAATAAAGATGAACTAACAGTTACAGGAGTGTAAAATACAAGTACATCTTTGCGCCAACTCTTAAACTCAACTAGGTTTATAGTAATTTTTCGTTTAAAGCATAGATCATTTCATATCCCAAATCGTAACAGCAGACAGTCACCTACTTTTCATCTCCCTCTTTGCAAGACCAACTCTAAATAAAACTCATTCATCTACAGATCCACAAATTCATTTAACTTAAATTGCAACCACAATAATATTTTTAATTAGACTTTTCGGGATATAAAACGAAAATTAATTTCACAACAGCACCCAAACTCACTTTCTTCACCTCTTCTTAGTTCACTCAATTTATGTTCCCTTATACTCCCACCCTTCGTTTCTTTATCCTAATCCTACGTCCCACTCCGCCCTTCCCACCCCCTCATAACATAATTTGAAACAATAAATTATCTCATATTGTCACAGTTTGCATATCTTTAACAACCATCAGTGGAAAGTTTATAATTTATTTTAATTTAATAATAGGCATAATTTACTATTTTTTATATTGTGTATGTTAATTTATGATTTGCTGTTAACTTTTCCTATAAATAAATAATATAATTAAAATTATAATAAATTATTACGTTTTCCGCCAGTTAAACAACCCGTTTTCGTAAAAATTTATGACTTAAACGAAAGATTTCTATAAATCAAGTTGAGTCGATTTAAAAAAATGGTTTTCTTTTAACGAATTTCCAGCATCCAAATTCTGCAATGTTGTGTCCCGTGATTTTTCACGGGTGTCCGGCTAGTTATATTAATAACAAACTTGTCATAAACCTTAATTAGCTATTCGATGTTGTGGTCACAGTAAATGAGTTTTGAACGTAACTGCCCTCTGAACTCCGTTAAATAAGCTATTATTCGAAATATAAATATCGCTTGTATGACACGTAAATATCGCTTCCACATCAAATAAACAGATATTTTTAAGAACATTGTGAATGTCCGACATCCATGTATTTTATGTACCTATGTGGAATCCATGTATATGTAACAAAATATTGTGTACCTATTTTACTTTATATGCCATTAGTGCATAAATGTTGGGTGTTGAAAAGTGATATTGCAACATTGTATGTGTAGACATGACACAGGATGCAATTTCTGCTTCCTGTCTTGGGTTTTTAATAACAATTCCTCATCAACATATACGAGTATGGTCCCTTTAAAACTCACTAACCGCAATATTTGCCAAAATGAGTTATGAGTAGGTACAAATATCCATATTTTTTCCATATCTATTCCAGATAAAAATCAGGATGTGAATATTCCGTGTATATTTGTAGTTATTTAGTGGTAAAACTCATAATTTGAACATTTTAATATTACATTTTGAATGTAAAACACATTATCTCAAAACTACTCCAATGTCGCTTAGTGAGTTTTAACTCGAAAGGGACGATATTGTCACGGGTCGTGGATGTGAGGAGCAAATGAAACACTTAAAATTATTTAAAAAAATTATTAATTAAATTACATCACTGGAAACGAATTTAATCGGAGCACTTTTCTTTTAAATGTGTTTGATACGAAATAGTGGGCATTTCTGCTTTTGCTATTTACATAATTGGATATTGTTGTCTTTGCTGTATTTTTACATCAATTCTTACTTTAGTATGAAGCGCCCATTTTGTCAAGTGGCACATCCTTGGCGATTGATTGGTTGAACTGGATATTGCTGCCTTTGCTTTGAAACGTGATTGTGGAAGGGATGGAGCTATATTTCCTATAAAACCTCGAATTCAGTACATTTTAAATTAGTAATCCTGAATGATTGCATTCAATTTTTTTTTGACATTGCTGCCATTGCTTTTACACCCGTCAGTCATCATCAAACGTAATAATTTCTTTGTATGTCTGTCTGTCCGTAACTTTCTACAACGTCCGTAATTTCGTTCAAATCAACGACTAAAAAAACGAAATTACGCGGCTGGAAGTAGGGCACGAACCTCGGACGCGCGAATGCAAGCGTGTTATATCTCCGCTACCATTGACGTATTATTACGTCATTGTCCGCTACCATTATAATATTTTGCATTCCAAATTAAATCATTTCGATTATGGATATCTATCGTGTTCAGCTTAAGCGGCCAGGTAAAAGGACGTGTATAGTTATTTGGTCCCAAGGTTGAAACAAAAGATTTAAGGTGTAAGTAGTAAGAACGGGCGGAAGCCTCATCACTGTGTTTCGATTTAATATATATATAGATCTTATAATATATATATAATATAATTTATATATTTAAATTTATTTAATATATGGTACAAATACAGTTCTTAAATATAACATATCAGATAGTCATGTAGACCTCATCAGTGAAGAGAAGCTCTTGAGTCTGATGAGGGAGCCACAGTTCTTATTCCTTGTTATAATATAAAGGTACGTAGTGTATACAAGTTATTTATTAATACACTAAAAAGATAAATTGATAATGAAAATATAGGAGTTATTTTAAAAAAAACTATAGGTTTAAATGATTTATGAATTTAAGTTTATTTTTAGGAAAATTTTAATTTTATTGATTTGCTCTGAGAGGTTACTGATGCATCGTATCTCGATAGGTAAGTTATTATAGTAATTAAGGGCTTTATAAATATAGTGATGCTGCATTTGGTTTTTTTTACATTTAGGCATTATGAATTGGTTTCCATTTCTCATAAGTTTGAAATAAATTTTTAAAAAATCTCATAAGTTTGCTCTGTAAAGTTCTTCTTCTTAAATAAGTGTATTAATTCTAATGTAGGAGTGTTAAACTGAATAAAACCCTCTTAAATACTGATTACACCTGTGTGGGAAATTTAATTAGCGCGGCACCCTAGCGACATTGCTACCATCCATAAATATACTATTTATGCTTGGGATTAGCAATGACGCGAACCATTTCATGTTCCGTGATTTTTCACGGGTGTATTATAGTAAAATATAACCTGTGTCCGGCTTTCTTGTATTCTGAAATGCGGCATCTATTGGATGTGGAGTAAACTACGTAGCATTTTAAAATGATTTAGTGAAGCATTGATACTGATTTCTGTAACTTGTATACAGGTGTTCCACTGGCATAAGATCATCATTATAAAGCAAATATAGAGATATACGTTAGAAAAAGATAAATTAAGTTTTTAGGTCGTTCAGAATCTTCTAGCAATACTTTTCAGAGGTATAAAAATACACTTCAGCAAAAATGCGTCGCAAGAAGCAGAACTTATAATTATAATACTTCCGTTTTACAGTCTCGTCTCACAAATATGTTTGTAGTTTGTTTTCGTTTTAGTTATGTTGCAAAATAATTTTTCAAATGGATAATTACTGTGCGTCAAACTAATAGTTGTCGAGTTACAATCAGTATTCTACTCAGGATATCTCATAGCTAGTAGCAAAAAATTTACAGGTGGATTCCTCCTGCCTTGATATTGAGTCGAAAATGTTCAAGCAACCGTGACCTAATATCAATAGTTATGTAGATACGCAATATCAAAGTTTGCATTTTTTTTAATGTTTCTGATTTTTTTCGCCAAAAGTTGAACTATCATTACGCTAACTTATATCGATTATCAAAAAAAATTCCCATGAATTTTGTTGAAAATTGAATGAAATGATAAAAACCTTGTAAAATAATTATATTTAAAATTTTTGTCAGGTTTTTATTATTTTATTTGACTTGTATTAAAGCGAAGGAACTTTTCATAACCGATTTATGTTACTGTAATGATAGTTCAACTTTTTGCAAAAAATAAATCAAAAATATTGAAAAAAATGCAAACTTTGATATATTTTATTAATAACTATAACTATTGATATTCGGCAATATTTCCTTGAACATTTTCAACTCATTATCAAGGCAGGAATCCACCTGTAAAGTTTTCGCTGCTAGCTGTATATGAATTTTTATAATCGACCATTATAAAACAAATAAATATTTTTTGTTTCCCTAAAGGCGGCACATTCAATAAATGACATAATTATAAAACAGAATGCCGTCGGCAGCGACGTCATTTATTGGCACATTTCATACTTGGGAATTTTTGTTTTTAAATAATAATTAAGGTGTTTTTTATTAATAAAACTCAATTTTATTTAGAGAGTGAAGCTTCAAAATACGGGAATAAAAAGAATTACAGTTTAAAATCATATCTTTATATAAATAAAAAGCTTTTTAAAATCAAGATAAAACGTAAAAATTTTTTGCAAATTTAAAACATTATAACTTTATTAATATTGAATATTTCTTTAGTACGGATGTATTTTATTATTTATTTTATTATTAATTTATTTAGTACGGATTCTAGATAATGAAGTATACTTTATACGCATAAAAAATATATGCGTACATATAAATATTCACTAAAACTTCACGCCGCTTAGGACACTAAAAACGATTTTTTTGACCGCGTTTATTACTTTTATATAAAAACAAAGGTTCTATCTAAGTTAATCCCTTAAAAAAGTGCAGTAGAGAGTATATATTATGACGTAAAAACCCACATTTTCGTAAAAAAAAAAACGCAGAAATATGCATTTGCAGTGAATATCCAATATCCAGCCTTAAGGGGTTATATACCTTCTTTTTTTTTCAAAAATCGTTTTTTTTTATTGCTTTATCTGAAAGTAAAACTCATTGAGAACATTTCTTCAAATTTTCATGAAGATCCAAGCAATAGATCAAAAGTTGCAGAGTTTCGAAGCGCGCCCCGTAACCGCCGCACGGCTGAGCAGATAGCGGTAAGGGACCGCTTAGCAGGTAGCGCTTATCAGGGGTCGCTCCGCCTTAACGGTAAATCTTTTGTTATTGTAGAAAGTTAATTACATGAGGTAGGTACGATGTTTACTCGAACGTGCTCCATTTTTGACCATACAAACTAAGAATCGAACATTTTCCTTTTTACAAAAAATCAGTATGAGTTCCCGACAAAAAATTACACGCGTAACTCGTGAAGGTAGTAAAAATTACAAATCGCGATCGAAAAAGAGGAAGCAATATTTTAATCCTCAAACTGGGGAAATTGACGAAAGTAGCTTCAGTGCGTCTCGTAAGAAATTAAAATTGAAGGACGATATTCATGTGCCGATTGATCATTCGGTGGAATATCGAATCATCAATTTTGTTCAAGTGTTTACGGCTATTTCACAGTACGTAAAATGCAATACGTGTGCAATACGTGCAACCCCTACCCGATGATGTATTGAAGATTATGAAGCCGATATACGAAGACTTATCTAAAGATGAATTGCTTGAAAGATGCCTCGGTGGATTCACTCAAAATAACAACGAGAGCTACAACCAACTGATCTGGAAACTGTCCCCGAAACGTCTTCCAGGAGGTGCAGTACCTGTAAGAATTGCTGCTTATACATCAGCCTGTATATTCAACGAAGGGCAAATATCTATTTTGAAAGTTTTCGAGGCAATGGGGGTGCATTGTGGCAGCAACGCTCATGAGTACGTCGCACAGCAGGACGAGAGGCGAATTTCGACGGCCGAACTTCGGGCGCAAGGTGCGACAAGGGAGGGACGAATGGCCAGCAGACAATACCAAATAGATATTTTGGAGGCTGCATCGAGTGCAGATGACACGCTATATGGTCCCGGAATCGACGATGATTTGTAAGTTTACCTGATTGACTTTAATGTTTATATAAACTAATCTTGAAACTTTAAACTCGATTATCTCGAAATGGTGTTTTTTCAAAAGTGCCTTTGCCGTGATCACGATTGCAGAAAAACTATTTGACCGATTTTCTTCAATTTTTTTTAAAATTGTTTGTAATTAATGTTGTGTGTACTTGAACGATTCATTTTTTATGCATAATTTTTTATCATGCAGATAAGAATTTTTTAATAAAATTTTTAGAGCTCAAAATGTTGATTTTTTGAGAAAAACATTCCCGTATGCAGAAAAAACAAAATATTTATTTAAATAATCGTTCAAGTACAAGGAATGTTCATGTACTAACGAAATATTTTTGATTTTATGATTTCAGTTAACCTGCTGGACTTCCATGGTGATCACCGCAAGCCTCATGAAAAAAAAAGGGTTTCGGGGAAAGAGCCATAACTCCGCCAATTGTTAATATTTTTAAATAAATTAAGGCGTGTTTTATTCAATGAATAATATACTATTACAAAATTATAACTTTGATTTAATAAAATTATTACTACATATTTAAAAAAAAATCCAAACTTTCCTTATTTTTTCCGCACAAAAAGGTATATAACCCCTTAATAATAATGCACTTTTATTTTTGGACCAGGTTATCAAAGTGATTTTTTAAATATTATTACATGCATCTTGCAAAATTATATTAACAATTTATACGGAAGATTGTATAAGTGTCGTACAAATAATATTTTTCAAATTTCTGCAAGTAATAATTTTATTCGACTCGTATCAAAGATAATTAATTTTATCGTCCCACTAAAGATAAGCCGGAAATATTGAAAAAAATGCAAAATTTGATGTCGTTTACCTCCGTAACTGTCGACATTTTAGCCAAAGTGTAAAGAATATATTCTATTCAAAATTGAATGAAAGTCTCCTTTAAAGTTTTACACTTTTTTCTGATAGTTACAAGTCACTGTTTATAATATTTTTCATAAAAAATATTGTTTGTTAATTGTTTTATACACATATAGGTACGCGAATGATTTTTTTATACATTAATTATCATTTAATTAAATGCCATTTTTATTTATCTTATTCCTTATTTCTATAAAATAAAAAACTACATATAATTTTTTTTATGCGCTTGGGTAGGTACGTTCCCTTAAGTTAGTATTCGTGAGAGGCTTTAAAAAAGAAAAATCCAGTTTTCTCATTTACCACGCGTTCAAATCGTGGCAAGGAATCACTAATCACAAATATTCTTCCAATTGCGCGTGAAAAGTTGCCCGCGTAGTGAGCAACAATGGAGATAAAATACAAAGCGACACGACACGCGCCGAGCGATTGTGACCTTTGAAGGTATATAAAACGTGTACGACATATATAAAACTTGTTCTCTTCTTTTTATGTAACGACTTACATTTTTTTGCGCTCTGACCTTTCCAAATAACATCTTGAAGCGCGCTATCAGCTTGTCGCCAATTTAAATTAAACAAATTTTAATCATTTTCGTGTGAATGTTATTTATCGCTTTCGGAGAACATATGCCTCTCTCAACACAGATATTTCTAGTGAGACAGGCACAGTCCAACCAAAATCTTATATTTAGCTTAAATAGAAATAAAGAAATATTTTACAACATTTGATTTCATAATATTTATGCTTGTTTTGCTTGATTTGATTTTTTCCGAGTTGCGGCTATCATTTGAGAGGTATAAAATCAAAATATACAGGAATACATATTGTGAACAGAGCTAGTCCACAATAATCAAATTGGACGTAGGAATGCAAAAAGCATCCAACCCACAAAATGCTAAAAATGAGTTGTGTACGGGTTTGGACACCTTAATACGTTATCTTTTTTTTTTTTTTTTTTTCAATGTTTATTCAATGTTTATTCAATGTTACAATGTTACAATGTTACAATGTTACAATGTTGCAAAGTTTACAAAGTTTACAATTTATTCAATGTTTATTCAATGTTACAAAGTTTACAAAGTTTACAATTAGTGTTTACAAAATTAAATTAAGCTTTTTTCATTGTTGCTGAGAGTCTTGGCAGCAAGTAAACACTACAATTGATTTGATGCCCTGCCTGCTACACTAGTAGTTTACTGTAGTATAGCAGACAGTGCTCTTCCAGTAGTATAATGTTTATGTGTTGAAAACGTCCAAGGTCTTTATGTGTTGAAAACGTCCAAGGTCTAAGTGATATAGTTTTTTGATAATTAAATATTTTTCTTACACACATCAAGTGGTGTTACTATTTTCTGCGGCTTCAAATTTACAAATCCTTGGCAAACAAAAATATAAGTTGAAAATACCATGTGGTATGGACGCATTATGCAACTTTTTAATTCTACTGTTACTACACGATAATAATTATGTAGAAAACATCCGAGGGAGTTGAACGTTTTTTACGCCTCAGATAATACTTTTTGCTGCATGCTTTATCAAATTCCTAGAACATAGAACCCACACAGAAGAAAGTACATTTAGACATTTTGTAGCAAATAATACATTTGTAAAACGCGTCCTATTTTTATAATTTTTTTCTTTTAAGTAGTTACATTAAACAAATATAAAGAATATCTCTACAGTGAGCCCTATGCAAAAAAAAATGCAATAATGTATTAAGTACCACGTTTAAGGTTTTGTAGGTTCAAATTATTGGAATCAATTTTCTCAGTTCCATGTTTTTTGGGTTGTATGTTTTCTGCATAACTACGTCCTTTATGACCTACGCAAATCAATTACTCGCTAAACTAATGTTAATATAATAAAAAAATAATGTTCAGTATTAATAAATTTTTAAGTTTAACATTTTTTTATGATTTTAATATGCTTTTTATTCTTATAAACAGATTATTTTAAAAATATACTGAATCTACAATTTGTTAATACAATTTACTGTCTCTATATACAATACATATTTGAAATATAATTATAAATAAATTATAAATTAAAATAGCGTTTTAAAATCATCAAAAAACGTAAATTTTTTTTGCAAATTTAAAAATTTATAACATTATTGAACATTTATTAATTATATTAATATAGTTTTATCACCATAATTTGGTAAGAAAACATATTCTGCGTAGACATAAATATTCAGAATTTATGCTTGAATTGACACTGAAAACGAATTTTTTCGCCGCGGCCTGTCGATTAATGTTTATGTTTTCGTAAATATTTTCGTAGTTAATTTTTCTCTTGTTTTATTTCTTATATAATTGGTTAGATTAGCGTTAAGATCTGAAATTACATTGATGTATTGAATCGTTCATAATTGAGCTCCAGTAGGATATTTCAAGATGTTTCTTTGTTTTGTTGTACTGTGAACTTGTGAATACTCAAAAAAAAAGTTTAATTATTGTAAATAATGTTCAATTCATTACTTATTAATAATAAAAACAAAATTTTTATCTAAAGTTTTGTCTTAAAATATTTTTGTTTAATATCATATATACATTCTGATGTAAATGAATAATAAAAACCCGCATTTCCAAACAAAAACGCCGAAATATGCATTTGCAGTGTCCAGCTTAGAGCCTGTCCAGATGAGGCGTTTCACGCGCGTGGCCACTCGCGCGTAAAAATTTAGATTGCGTCCAGATGCCGCGTTTCACGCGCGAGATCACTCCCCCGTTTCAGTTTATATTGCATCCGGATATGCAAATAATTATTTTATTTCAGTAGATGTTGGCGCATATGGCAAAAGTAAAGACCGCAATTTTTAAAAACTCTGTTTTATATAAAAATTTGTCGAAAAAACTTTAGATATTCCAGACCCAAAGCCAATATTGCGGATCTCTACAGTTACCGGCAAAATTATTGAATTTTTTTGGCGTAGTGGGGGAATGGGCAGAAGACAAAAATTGGGTCTCTTTGGTGGAATGGTACATGCGCAAACTTCCCTCATAAAATTTCAAGATGTTTGCCGGCTATTGTACCACGGACTCGCGCGTAGTTCTGGACGCAACAATGAGGCCCGAGTATCTCAACACGCGCGGCGATCGCGCGCTGTACACGCGACTCGAGGGTCGAGAGTTGTAGCGGGCGTTTTTCGCGCGAGTGAGCGTGCGCGCGTCAGCATCTGGACGGGATGTATGTAGCTCCAGTATCTCGATCACGCGCGAGTGTCTACGCGCGAGAGCACTCGCGCGTAAAACGCCCCATCTGGCCAGGCTCTTAACGAGGTTTACTTATTTAGAATGTGATGAGTTTGAGAGTTTACAGGAAATATCAGAAAGATTAGCGAGCAACTAACCATCACGCCGTTTTGCCACAGCGGTATGCAAAGAGGATTGAACGCCACACAAGAGGTAAAAGTTGTTTCCCAGGATAGAAGATCCTGGGAAACAACTTTTACCTCGTCCACAAATCTTCTCACGCACGTTAAAAAAAACGTTTTTGTGTTAAAAATGTAACATTTTTGTAAATCGTTAGTACCATTACATACCAAAAGACCACCTTTGTGTGACATTCCATTATTGTTTTTTTAATGAAAAGTGATACGTTTGCATTTGATTAATTTTTATTTTAAATGAGTACGATTCTTCTGTACACAGGACTCAAAATCTTCCACAACCTATCAAAGGAATACATTTCGAATTACAAATATATAGACAAAATAAAGTAATTTAAATCACAGTGCAAACAAATTGTAATGAAAAATGTAAAATGAGAGTTATTACCTTTCTTTTAAATCGTAGCGTCTGCTTGCTTGTCTTTCAAAAAAACTTTGGATCGATTTTTAACCCTTCTCCCGTGATCTAATTGAGCTGAAACTTTGCAAGCAGACTCGTGGCAACGATGAAAATGATCTAACAAATTTTGGCTTAAAAATAATTAACAATTATAGTATAATTTTGGATTTTTCGAAATTTTTTACTACTATCTTTCGTAGCGTCGTCCGACTCGAGCCCAACGCGTGAGGTAAGCGCCAAACTTGTTTCAACTAGTAAATGAGAAAGGGAGTATAATAAAAACTTGGATTTTATGAGTAAGTTTTATAATAATAATTTTATACGTTGCTTTTATGATAATACAATTGTAAAATCATGTATTCCTAAATCATGAATAATATGGAACTAAACAAATACTGAAATGTAAATACCTACGGTTATATGAATTATCTCTTTTTTACGATTTAATTTTATTAATTATTTAATTGGAACTAGTTACCTACGCCATAAAACAATTTAATTAATTGAAAAAAAATATCATTAAAAAAATATATTATAATTTAGCGATATTATGAGGAATTTGACAGTATTATGTGTTTACATGGTATTGATAACGGTTTTACCACTTTCAGCTGTTCATTAATATATAATAATAATAATAATTTAATCTGTTCAAAAACATTCTGCCTATCCAACAACAAACTGTTCATAATCGCCAGAGTACATTTGTTTATAATATTTATATATTTATTTATTCAGGAACACAATGCAATACACATACAATAAACCTACAAATTATCGAACCTTGATATAATGGAAAAAATGAAACAAAAAAGTAACGGACTAAAAAAAATGAATTACTTAATTAAGTAATCAGCTTATTTTTCGAAATGAATTCATTGTTATTTTTATTTTCAATTATGCAAACGTATATAGGATTTTTCTTTCGCATAGTGGGGGGTCGGAGGAGGACATGTAAGTTTGTGAGCCAGTCTAGGGCTTCAGGAGTCACCCTGTGGACCTCATCTGCTCCGCCGGGGGTGAGTGGAGCGGGCATCCTTTGACCACACGTTCGGTGGTCTGCAGCGCGCCGCATTCACACATCGCCGACTCTTTAAGCCATGTATTCACTAGGGGACAAATCGCGAAACATTCCGCTCGGCATGTCGCATCAACATCTACGCTCATGTTTCGGGGACAATGACGCGGTCATTTGACGTGTACACACCGGGATTCGCATATCTTGTCGCGGAAATGTCACCCGATGAGGTTATGATGACAGCTGCAGTAACTCATTTGGCGAAAACGGGGTTCCGCGCAATTCGAAATGTTTTTTTGGGTCGCAATTTTTAAATTAACGAGGTTTTACTGTAGTAAATTGAATATTATTAAAAAAATGGTCCTTTTTGCAAATAATTATTGTTTTCCACACGTCGCGGAAATGTCGCCCTATGAGGTTATGATGACAACTGGGAATCTGTTTTGTTAATGAATTTATCGAAACGTAAGAGGAGAAAAAAGAAGAGAATGCGAAATTATTTACTGCAAAGAGAAAGAAGGGCGGACATTCTATGCGATCTTCGATCGATACAGCTCGATGAGTTCAAGAACAATTTCGTTTCCCCACACTGTCATCTTGACAGATACAGCGCATGCGTATTCACTTGTAAACATACCACGTGGTACTGACGCTCCGCGTAATGTTGCAGTGAGCTCGCTAGGATACCGTGCGCATGGCAACGTTGCCACGGCACGTAGAAATGCCGCGCTATGTTGTGCGCGACGTCGCGAAACAGTGCACGACGTTGCAACGTCACGTAGACTCTATGCCGCGCGTGCTGTTGAGGGACAATTTGTCCCCTAGTGAATACATGGCTTTAAGATCCCGCCTGCATCACGCGGGCGCAACGGCTATGGGAGGACCTTAATCTGTTGGTGGAAGACCAGTTTGAGAGGCAGTGGGAACCCAGGCTGTCACTCAGTGGGGTCATGTATGAGATGGGCATTTCTCAAGTCGGACGATTGCCACTCAAGTTTCCATCTGTCCTCTGGAGTGAGAGCTAATCGGAGGAGCCTATCTCCTTCTATCCAGAAGGGTTTTCGGGACTTTTAGCGGCATACAGGATGAGAAACAATATCGTTTTTTGCAGCGCTTTCTTATATTCCCTCAGTGTTGCAATCTCTCGCCTGATATTTAGCGGAGATATAATTGCAAGTACGGGAGCCAGGATTTCAAAGTCCCGCTGATGGTCTGCATTGTGGCATTAAGCTGGCCATCGACTGTAGAGATATGGGCGCTTCTAGCCCATACTGGAGCGCAATATTTGGCTGTTGAGAAGGCTAAGGGTTTGAACATGCCGAAGATGCTTCACTGCGATACCTCGCGGTCGCGGTTTAGCTCGCTACCTCGATGTCACCTCCGTGTAAAACAAACGCATGCTAGTAGATACGCATGCACATGCCGAAAAATACCTCACTGCGATACATCGCGGCCTACATTGAGGTTTACCTCGATGCTTACGTGAAAACAAAATATTTTGTTTTCACATCGCGGTCGACCGCGAGCAGCGATGTGATCTGGCTCGTGATTGGTCATATTCGCCTCAGCCTTGCGAATTTGTCCAATCACGAGCCAGATCACATCGCTGCTCGTCGTCGACCGCGATGTAAAAACAAATGGAGCTGTCATTATCATTAATCCCGTATTGTTCATGTCACGATCGCTGTATGTATCGTTTAAACTGTAAAATAAACATTACCTACTTGTTTTCACTTGGTGATTCTGCATAGTGCCACTTCCGTTCGATTTTTTACTCGATAAATACTGTGAATTGAATTGACATCGAGATGCGACCGAACCGATATGTTCGCACCGCCATCCATGTAAATAGCAAGTATCGACATCGAGGTAGCGAGCTAAACCGCGACCGCGAGGTATCGCAGTGAAGCATCTTCGGCATGTCCGTACCCTAAGGAAGGGTGTTGACGTCGCATCCCCCAGCTAGCTTACTTATGTTAAGCCTTGTTCTAGTATTTTGCTCACTGTTTCCAAGTACTTACCATTATTTATATTTGAACAGAATCAGAGTAATAATACTAAATTGAAAAATAGTTAGTTTGATCACCTCTCGATGAGAGATTCTGTTTCTCTCGTAACGTTATTATTATTATTTCATCATCTTTACAATATAAACGCCAAATCCATCAATAATATAATACATTTATCGTTTGCGGCGACACAGTGTCGCCAACGGAATCGCTAATGAATTGACTCTGGCGACATACTGTCCCCAACGGAGTTCAAAAGGTTTATAATTGTAACGTGTAAATCGAGATTCAAACAGTCGAACCAGGATAATCTGGCGGATTCTGTTGGCCGCTATCGTCATCTACACATAGTCCAAACACTTGTTATCGTAACAGTATTTTTATAATACAGTACATATCGGACTTAGCAATGACGCGAACCATATCGTGTTCCGCCCAGTAGCCGGCAGGAGAAATATAAAAAAATGCTCAAATATTTTGATAAAAGTTGTTATTACTATTTCATGGGTGTCGTTTATAAATAAGTAAATACTTTTTATTTTTTAAGAACCGCCATGTAAAAGTATCGTTATTTTTGACGGGTTACAGCTAGTATTATATAAATCGGAAGAATATCGTATGTACATTAAAAAGAATATTGCTTATTATTCCACTTTAAAATATATAAGTATTTCCAGCTATAATCTATGTGTGCTAGTTCATTAGGAAAGACTACAGATGTCTCTAGTACAGTCCCTTCAAATGAACTAAAGGTAATATTTCGAAATTTTCGTGATTAACTTTGCGGAAGTTCATAGTAAATAACTATGAATGAAACACAACGTTGTTTACTTCACACAATGACAAATTAATTAAAACTTTTTCGATGCTTACTGCATCATCTGTATATAGTTTTCTGGGATATTCTGCCGTGTATATGTGACCTCTCTGGCCGACGTTTCGGATCCCATTGCAGGGTCGGCCAGAGAGGTCACATATACACGGCAGAATATGCCAGAAAACTACACACAGAAGATTCTGAAGGGCCGTGAAAACCTAAGGACATTTTTTACTGCATCATCTTCATTCTTCGTCTGAAGATGATGCAGTAAGCATCGAAAACGTTTTAATTAATTTGTTTAATTAAAGTGTCATTGTGTGAAGTAAACAACGTTGTGTTTTATTCATAGTTAAACTAAAGGCTTTCACATTTGGAACTAATACAGAACTTTAAAAAATTTGATTATGTGTTGATGTTTTTACGACGGAATTGGTGAACGCTGCATCATACAGACTTCCATAAACGTTTCTCATATAAATAGTTTCGCCTCTGAGATTTCTATAATTTATCTCAATTACTTCTTATCGTGCCCAACGTTACAAATTAAACAGCTGGCGCCATACTAATCTATCTCCAGCGAAAAATTAGAAAAAACGACATTTAAAGAACTGCTTCAAGGATTTCTTAGATAACGTTGTCATATTATTATGTGTTGTAAATGTCTACGCGTAATTTTGAAATTTGATGATTATTACAATAATAATTATGTGTTTATTTTACTACAATATACAACATGAATTTATTGTCTGTATGTATTTAACAGTGGCGTGCAGCGCATACAAGAAAAAAATATTAAGTGTACAGAAAAGAACGGGCTTTAAACAAGGTAGAAATAAAAAAGTATTTTTAAATTTAATGCTTCAACAGGCTAAGAGGCCCAATTACAGAAGCGAAAATCATTACAAAACACCCAGGCTTGAGTAAATCGCGTAGATTAATTGTGATCCCACCGGGAATCGAACACGGAACCCTCGGTGTGAGAAGCCAGTGTCATGCCCACTGGGCTACGAGGGCCGCCAAATTCAACATTCATACAAGGGCAGCTCAAATCATTATTGTGATATTCTTGTTCTTCTTTGTGCTGGGTTTCTTCCATTAAAAGATCTTGTTGTAGACTCGTAATTTATTTGCGGTAACAATACGTTTTACAGAGACACGTTGATAACAATGAACAATAGCGAACGCTCTCGATATAATGCAAAAAAGCTCTTTCACTCGCGCTGCTCGCCCTTACGCCCATTTACTCTCTCTGTCATGCTCTGCCCCTTTCGCGCGTCGCGACGTACAATTATAGAAAGTTTATTAATTATTTACGCTTTTATAAATTATTAAGATACATAGGTAATAATCTGAGACTCTGCAGAAAAAGACAACAGTATAGAATTATTTGTCCAAATCGAAGAAGTTCATTTCAATCGGTCGAACCATTTCTATACATGAGATAGTGCGAACTGTACTGCTCCAGTAATAGAACACATTGTTGGCCGATATTAATTGAACTTTGAACTTTAAACCGAAATATTCCGGTAGTCAAGATTATATACACCAGGGCTGACAGAGTTTCAGAACATTGAGGGTTAATTTAAAATAATAATATTTATTCTTTTGATTTATTGAAGAAAAAAACTTGTCAAGTATGTAAATATGTGAAGTATATACTTCACCTGTCGATAAGAGATTCTGTTTCTCTCGAAACTTAAACACGGAAAAATATATAAAAGATTATTAAACTCAAGTAGAGGTAACTAGGTTTATATTATTTAATGAAAATAATGAATTATCTCTACAACGTAAACGCCAAATATATGTATGTAAAATCCATCCACAATAAATGTAGGTATGTTAAAAGGGTTGAAAATTAAAAAAAAACAGTGTTTATTAAAACTTAAAACATATTTTTTATAAATTTTTGTCACTACTCATGTCACTACTCCAAATGAAGCAGTTTTATTTTATTTTTAAAGCGTTAATTGAATAAATAATTTAATTTGTGTAATTTTCGGGAGGTATCCGCAGTTAAAATATATAGAACCTGATGAATAAATTTTAATTTGACATCTTTCCGTACAAAAATGTGATTCAAAATGAGGAGAAGATATGAGAAAAAATGTGAGTTTTGCTCAAATTAGCTAAACTTGGATGTTGTTGTTTGATGAAGACTGAATGCTTCGATGTGTCAGTTTAAAGAACTCGTATAAAGACTCCCCAATATTTCAGTCAGGGGCTGGTCAAAGAAACATAAATGTAATTTTTACATAATCGATTGAAAGAATTATCGTTGGAAATGTTTTCAGGTAATATATTCGACCTTTCTGGTCGACGTCGACGTTTCGAATCCTATTGCAGGTAAGCATCATCAGGGTGGATATTTTGCTGTGAAGGTTGATGTTGTGGTTAAGTATTAAAGCATAAAATATCGCTAATGCGGTAATTTTTATATATTTTGTTTTTAATAAGACACAACAGAAATCTAGGTACAAAGAGTAGCTTGTTGGTCTTTGTTGGTGGTTAAGACTCTCGCCTCGTGATCTAAAGGTCGCGGGTTTGAACCTCACTCCAGACCAGCAAGTTAGTCCTATTTTCATAGCACAAGCGTTTAGCTTAGTTTATTTTTATTAAACTCCCTTTCTTTGTAAAATATAACAACAATTAAAGACGAATTAAAACATATAACATAACACTAAACTTACAGTAATTTAATATATTTCTAAAGTGTCAGATGTTTTGAGCTTTGATAAGACACTTCATACTTTGAAGATTAAATTCTAAAAACATTTGTCAGTCAATTTAGATTTTCGAAATTCGTAATGAAGTACCTATTATGTATACCGACGGAGTAATTCAAATTTAAAAAATATTCCGCGACGTTATCGGGCCGCCGTTGCTAGTAATCAAACTTTGTTAATGCTTCCAATTTGAAAAAAACATAAAAATTTCTAAAAATAATTATTAATTTTTTTAACGAAAATTTGACAGATCTTCTTGATCGTCGCCACGAGTCTGCTTGCAAAGTTTTAGCTCGATTGGATCAGGGGAAAAGGGTTAAAAATCGATCCAAAGTTTTTTCGTCAGATAAGCAGACAAGACGACAAGTAGACAAGCAGACGCTACGAGTTAAAAGAAAGGGAGTAATAAATTTTTTTCACTTAATTAGCATATTTCTAAAAGTGGAGATCTATAATTGGCCATTTGTGTTCTATTAATATTTTTAAGCTCTTTTGATATGCTGTTGGCCTTCCTTAAATATTAAATAAATAAAATAAAAAATATTACCATTTGGACGAAGAGTTAAATTGAGTATTTGCACGTCCATTTTTTTTTTGGTTTTGGGGCCGTGTGGTCAGCAGAGTTCCTACATATGTAAAAATGTTACGAAATTTTCCAGCGCAATTTTTGTGACTGGTTTATTGAGTATATATATTTTATACCAAAATCCACCCACGCCTTGAAAGTAGCTGAAGTAATGGAAATTATATCCGTCGCTTTAAAAGCCCTGCTCTAAATTATTTCTCAACAACTAATATTTTAAATCTTCATGTACCATAACGACATGAACATACAATTATTGCGAAGATAATATTTCTTTTAAAATGTCTATCAAAATTTACAAATTGTTTTGTAAGATTCTTTGTCGGCATTAAATATTTCATTTATTTATTCGTTTCACAAGATGGTAACCTATCTCAGGCTATGTTACATAATTATAGAACTAGAATTAGGAAGATAATAAAATTATTTCTCGACGAGCGACTTGGAAATAAAGTAAATCTTATCTACAACTTCAAAAAAAAACTTGTGTTGCAGACACAATTTATTGATTCAACCCATTAAACGCCGCTACCAGTTCTCGTTGTTCGATTTTCATGAAATTTGAGAATATGTTCTAAAACTATACCTTTAAGAAAATTTCGTCAAAAAAATATGGAAAAATCTTTTAATTTGGAAAATTTGAGGTGTTGCATTTTCGCAACGTCAGCGAAATAGGGGGGTAAACGATAAAGGTGTGAAACCAAACATGTACAGTTTTTAGGACATTTATTTCTCAAGATTTTTATACACTATTAAGAAACAAATATATTAGCTTAATAACTAAACATATTACTAACTTATGGAGATAAAACGTAAACTGGATATATAAAACTTATGACTAAAAAATAAAAACATATGAAAGTATTTACGTGATTTTAGTGATTCTATTTTCCTTTGTGGTACGTTTCATGACATTTATGATGTAACGCGACATTGCACAGTTCACATATAAAATATGTTTTGGACCCTGCATCTTTTTCTGTTTTGATTTCTTTTCAAAAAATGTTGAGTGCCTGGATTTGGACCTGACGATGTTAAAAATGTAGATGGTTTTCCTATGCACAATAAGTTCTTTTTTGATGATTTCATAAACGTGGGTGCTATATGTCTTTTAAAATTTAAAAGGCACATATTTTCTTCAGGATGAACTATTTGATAGAGTTTCCATGAATAACATACTGCCAATTCACAGATGTTTGAAAATATGGCCCACCACCACTTTTTACCGCTTTTATTCTTAGTTGGAAACAAAGTTATCCGTTAAATCAACTCCACCCATTAAACGATTATATTGTGTAACAGCATTAGGTTGAGTGATTGTTACATATTTAATTAGGTACCTTGATATATTTTTATTTGGTTCAATCCCATCACAATTTGAAGCCACTATTCTTTCATCGAACAACTACAATCACAGTTTTTTTTTCAAATCTACAATCAAATTCATCCCTTTCCATTTTTTAAATTTCTTTGGAGGATTTTAACGATCCAATATACTTTAGACGATTTTTTCTTATTGTTCCAGTGACGAAAAACAAATTATTCCTCAAATATATCATAAAGGGGATAGATGTAAATAAATTATCAAAATAAACAATGTGATGAACTGGATTTTCTAAATTTTTCAGAAGACCCGTCACATTTTCTCCAATATCCAAATTATAAATGTTCAAAGGCTCTACAGTTTTCCCCATATATAGATCAAAATCATAAATGTATCCATCTGATGAAGCTAATGTCCAAGACTTGGCTGTGATTTGGACCATTGCATTTTCCTTGGCTCACCTCGCCTGGCAAGTTGAACACTGAGATGTTGAAGGTTCACTCACCAACCTTTTTGAATTAACTTCCAAGGTTCCTGCTTATCCTTGAGTACATGGTTATATATATCGTCTTCGTGTAAATCATTATCATCAAAGTCCTCTTCGTCGGTAAGTTCGGAAACTTCAGGAGGTAAAATAATTACATCTGGAATGTTTTCTTCTTCATTACTATCAACATTCCAGTTCTATGTAATAAAATCAGCAGCCTCTTGTGCGGTAAAAAAATCTTTTGTATTCATTCTAAAGCAAAAAATCACGATATTAAAATTCGTTGATGGCATTCGTGCGTAAAATATTGGAATGGATTTTACCCCCACATTTCGCTGACGTTGCACTGACGCAACGGCCAAATAATTCGTATTATATTTGCACTTTGTCAGTTTTTTATTTTTACAAAAACTATTCATTATTATATTTCAAATAATTTTTTTTAAGAAATGATAAAAAAATATTAAAATATTTTGCAATATGTTAAAAATATAATGTATTCAAAAACAGCTTACCTGAGTGTCGCGTCGTGTCCTTTTTTGAAGACCTCTGAATTGTAACTAAATATAATATATTTATACCTGAACCTATTTAAGGGTGTAATAAGCCCTTGACAATACACACCTAGGCTAATTACGGAAATTCCTTACCGAATTCTCAGAATATGACCTGTTCAAATAACCGTTGCGCTGCCGCAACGTCAGCGAAAAATGGATTAATATTTAAAGGAATTTTGATTTATAAGAGTAGATACACTTCACCTATGGTTTTGTCATACTACCATGCAACAACATTGATGCACTTCTCCTAGATATTTTTGTAAAGACAGAATTGTAAGTTCTAATTGTATTTAACTATTTTTTTAATTAAACAATAAAATAAAAAATCCCATCACTAGCAGTTAGTATTTAAAACCGATGTGGTAATCAGGTGAGTTTTACGACCACTTAGAATTTCATCTATTTTCGTTAAATTAAAGTTAAATTCGCGTCCAGTGACTGTAATAAATAACAGTTTAAATCGTTTTTGGTGTTTCATTTGTCTCTCACAGCTCGTGACACTATTATGTACTAATAATTAATTTTGGAATGTAGTCATAAATTAAGACTGTTAAATTTAAATTATTTATTAGTTATAAAAACGATCGAGGCGAGTCAGATAAGTGATTGATGTTGAAATAGAAGCCTTTAAAAAGCGGTTTATCTGAAAAATTGGTGGATGCATCTCAGGCAGCTTATCTTGGAAGGTGGAAGCCTGATTGAGGCATCAGTTTGCATTGCTCAAATGTCTGTGGTGTCTATGGTGTCAGGCACCATAGTCATCCCGCTTCGAGCCCCTCAGCGGTGAGGTCTTCGAGGTCCCCCGAGGACCCTGGCCGGTGGGATGCTGCGTAATCTGCGCCCAACGTCTCTGGCGCCTAACGTCTCCTAACAATAAAGTTTATCTCGGCAGTGAACCGCGCGGGAGCGGCTCGGAATAATTGATAAACTCTACACGTTTGGTTCGCACATCGCACATGCTACAAGAGATGAAATAATTAGGCGCTGGGATCTGCGCAGATCGTCCTGGCGGAGATAGCTGGTCATGGCCGGCCGCCGAGGTCACCACAAAGTAGAGGCAATTAGTTCATTTATTACATTTTATTGGAATACCAGCGGAGTATACAATTTTAATTTAATTAGTGTCGTTAAATTTTTGTACACTATAAAATTCACCGTTATGTACGGCTGTATATTAATTAGCAATTGACATAAAAATAGCAATTAAAAAGACATAAAATATATGTAAATAAACAAAAGGAGGTCCTAAAAGTATGGGGATGGTGGGGCTGATAAATCGTCTCTTGGAGATCGCCGGCGTCACCCAGCGCGACCACCCATTTAAGTATCGCATATTATTAATATTTTTAATATTTAAAGCATTAACTTTGTGGTTAGACATTATAACAGAGTGACAGTTGCAGAGTGACAGTGCTTGGTATCCAGGATGTCCGATGTATGCATGCAGAGTGAACTTTTGATGAATGTCAGCAAATCGAAAGTGATGGTATTCGAGAGAGACGAAAGAGTGACTAAGTGTGATGTAATTATAAACAACGAATGCTTAGAACAAGTGAACGAGTTTGTGTATTTGGGAAGTATGTTTAGTAGAGACGGCAAGGCTGAGAATGATATCGAAAGGAGAGTAACTGCGGGAAACAAAGTTAATGGTGCACTAAATGCAATTATGGCCAATAAGAATCTGTCAAAAGAAGCAAGACTAGCGGTACATAATGGCGTTCTAGTGCCAACCCTTATGTATGGAAGTGAAGCCTGGAATTGGCAAAAGAGGAATGAAAGTAGACTGAATGCGGTTGAAATGCGGTCACTAAGACGCTTGTGTGGAAAATCTTTGGTCGATAGAGTGAGGAATGAACAAATTAGAAGTGAATGCAATGCTGGCTGTAGTGTGGTAGATAGAATAAAGAAAGGAGTGCTGAGATGGTTTGGTCATGTGGAACGTATGAACTAGGAAAGGATGGTTAAGAAAATATATGAGGCGAATGTTGAAGGCAACAGGAATAGAGGGCGTCCGCGAAAGACCTGGCACGATCAGGTACTACAAGTATTTGAGGATGGCCCTCTTAAAAGCCGCAACAACCGTAGAACGTGTATGAGAAGATGTATGAATGTGGCCGAAGCAAAAGTGGTGTGCCAGGATAGAAGAGTGTGGCGTTCAATCCTCTCTGCCTACCCCTGCAGGGAAACGGCGTGAGGGTTAGTTAGTTAGTT
>JADDOH010001632.1:0-23937 GCA_016648135.1 Agrypnia vestita | reverse complement strand
AAAAGGATCGGTGCAGTAGTTTTGAAGTTATGATGGACACCGACTTTGAAAACGTGAGATGTGGGGAAAACGCTTTAAAGTTTTGCACACTGTAAAATTCAAAATAAAACTGAACACTTATTTTATACTTACACATAATCGTCGATGCCATGTTCACACAGCAAAGAGCTTTCATCATCAGCATCTTTTTGTCCTTGTTTACGCAAAACTCTTCTAATACAATAGCACGTCCGGTAGTCCTCAGGTGAGCGCGTTTCTTAGCTGCCCGAGCAGGTATAGAAAATCAGTCTGAGTATCACTCAAATGTTCATAATTTCGTCAATTTTGCTCCGATTGACTTGAAATTTTGACACGATATTCTTGCGATGTTATACATTCATTTAAAAAATTAAAAATAAAATGCAAAAAAAAAAGTTAAAAACCTTACCCCCCCCTTAAACGAACTTTTACTGTAATCCAACTTGATACTAAGGCTTTCTTTCTGGTGTCATCATAAAATCTCACAATTACTTTTGAAATAAAAGTTTAGCTGGTCACTGAATGTGCACACAGAAAATAAGTGTGGTCAATTATTGCCGAAGTTAAATAAATAAGGGAATGAACCATCAAATTTACCAATGAAGTTGGAAAGCAAACTGGATGCTTCTAAAATTCTGTTTTCGTTGAAGATATGCGAAAGAGCTACTGCTCGTCCACAATCTTATTGCTATTCGGCGGGACGCCGCTACATTTATTTCCGTATACATAATTAGCTTATCAAAATAACTACGCGGATGATCGATTTGCCGATTTGACGCGACGTAAGATCTGCGCAGTGTGGCGCTGGCCTAAGAGTCGTTTTTAAATTTTATTATATCCAGTTTTTAACAGATGAGTACACGTACATAATATGTCAGAATACTTTGTGAATGTACATACTTCGTAAGAAATATTTAACTTCCAATAAATATTCATTGGCATTTTATTTTAAGGGATCAATCGGGTTTACAATTTTAAAAAAATAACGATTTTTTTACATTTTTCGAAAGTATATAGGTATATCTAAAAGTATTGTGTTATCTTAGAGTGATCGGAGCAGTCTAACTATATTATTTTGCGATCTTTACGTTGCTACTTGAGCGCGCTCGGCCGTCACTCCTTTTTTCTATCCCTCTTGCCTTTTGTCTACTCGACTCTCTCTGCCTATATTCATTGAAGCAGTTGCTTGCTTTTTTCTTAGAATTTAACCTTTATAGGTAAATTTTAATGTGTATGGTGTCGGCTTTGCGGTGATTGACTTTAGGTAAGACTTTTTTTCTTAAAATCTTTAAACGCGTTTTTCTCAAAACTATTCTTTTCCGGTCGGCGACTGTGATTTCTCCGGAACCACCTAACCGATCTTCATGAAATTTTAACCAACTGTTCTACACAGTAATAGCTTCAGCGCATTGTGTAACCTAATCAAAATTTTGATTTTTACTATATTGTTGGGCCAAAAACAGTGGAAAAAAGTTAATTTTCTTTTTTTTAAATTTTGTAACTTATCAAAAAATATTAATTTCTCTACAATACGCTAGATCCACTAATATAATACTGAATCTAAATGTTTTGGTTTTTATTTTTTAGATGAGCCGTTATCAAGTTATCAAAGTCGCCAGCGATATACCAACTTTTGTGGAGTTAGTTCACCCGTTATTTATGTTTGTAAAAGTGTAAAAAACAATAAATACGAATATTATTTTTTTCAAAAGTGAATTTGTTGGGATGACTAAACCTTACATTAATATATATAATACTTTTTAATAAAAAATTCATAAAAATAGCCTTTTTCAAGCGTCTAAACCAGAATGATCCCTTAATAATTATATGCATTGTATTCATATATATATAAAAGGCAATGTTCATATGTGTATAGACTAAAAAAATGCTCACACTTTTGCAAAATGATCCGCATTATCCGGAGAAGGTTTAATTAACGCTATTGAAATCCTTTATCCGACCAGTAAAAATAATGTTAGGGTCCTAAAAGTTTTATTTTTTTATTTGTCAATATTTTTATATGCGACACTATTGATAGTTAGACTTTTAAACAATTAATAAAACAATTTCTTATATTGCTATCGAAAGTAAAAAATAGACAAGGAATATTCGCCGTTTTTTGTGTTGAATTTACTAACTTAACATTGAGATAGTTTTATGTTTGAAAAAATCAAAATTCGTCAACTCTATTTGATATTGGAATTTTCTCAGGTTTGTCTGACGACAGAAATTGTTCCTCCATTTCGCCCTGAATCATTTCAAACTTATGTAATCAATCCTCTATCTTCTCGCATCTCGCAAGAAAAGTACATGTACTTTTTCTTCTCACTCTCAATATCTGTTATTTGCTCATGCGTAATTTGAATTTAATTTTAATATATTCCTCGCTGCTTCGCAATTATTATTTCCACCAATAGGTTTAATTTTATTTTTACATAAAAGGGTTCTTTATTTTACTATATTTAAAATACGTTTTATTTTTAATCAGGGTTCGAGGATATATGTGCGCGGATATATATCATGATATAACGATATTTATGGCTTGATTTTTATTTTTGATGTATATCCACAAAAACTTTCTGCGGTCATTTATAGACGGCGCTAGTTGCATTTAAAAAATGCTACAGGTTGTTTTTTTGATATGTGTGGTTGTTACTAGATGGCGCTACTTGTATTTTAAAAAGTGCTACAAGTTTTTTTATATCTGCAGTCGTTACTATATAGCGCTAGTTGTATTTTAAATAGTGCTATGGTTGTTTTTTTGATTTTGGTTGTTTATGCTATATAATGACACTAAGTTCGAATTTCGAATGGCAAAAAAATATCAATATTTCACAACAAACACCCATAACACTTCATTAGAAAGAGCAGCTTTTATAACTTAGATATAATAATTGCATGTATCATCTTTTTTCAGTATGCAATTCATTTTTTTAATAAATAATAATTCATGCAAAAAATAAAAAAATAAATTTCCTAATTATTTCGAGTTTGTATCAACCGACGTGTGCAAAAAAGGAGAAAAAAGTTTGGATGTATATCTAATTTTTTATATATATCGGATATTAGTATAAAAATAAGATTTTTTCGAACCCTGTTTTTAATATACTTTCTCATAGCTACTATTTCCATATTGATAGTTAGAATTTATTTTCATACGTTTTAATTTTTTACTTCGTTACTTTAATTCCATTTTTATAGGTTAGGTATTATTTTAATGCCAAATTATTTTTTTTAAGAAACGCTCTTTACTCTCGGGTAATTTCGAGACATGCCATATTGCCTAGTATTCTAATATGATAACACTCATGTCTCCATTGGGATTTCCCCTCTATGTATTATAAACTTTTTGGTTACCATAATTCTTTACGATAAAAAAAAACTTTTTACTAGTCAACTTTAGAAGGTGGTAGCAACAGCTAAAGATTATTGTAAAAAATCATGGTCTGTTTATGAAACAATGGTTCCAGGTTGATGCAGCGCAGCAGCCGACCACAGGTCATGGTCCGTTGCGGCCCCCACTCCGTCCCTCCTCCGCAACCGCCGCCTGACCACCGATCCCAGGCGCGCCTGAGGATAGACCCCAAGGTTCTTGTATTTGGAGAGTCACTTTACTCCAAGCTCTGTAAGGACATTGCTGAGCTTTTGGTTCACAATAGGATCAAGTGAGTGCCACTTATTTACTTAGCATCTTATTTGCAATATATTTTTAATTACAGTAGACTCCTTATTTATCCGGGGTCACATCAACCGGGTCGCAGATTAACCAGGGCAGTAAATGATTTTTTTTTAAAAAACATTCTGAATTTCTTTATAAAATGTGAAAATATTTTTTCTATCAACTAAATAATATTCTGTCAATAAAATATAAAACATATAAAGTTATGAACAAGACGGCGTAATTCTGAACATCCCGAATTATGAAATTTCAGGAATCCCTGTCAATAACCTATTTATTTTAAAACAGCGGGAGAGCACACTGCGAGTCTAATTGTTAATGTTAATACACACCTAAGTGGTGTATTTTGGGCTTATTTAATTGTTTATTCCCTTATTTTATATGCTCAATATTGTATTTTTGTACCTTATAATTGTAAGTGGTTATGTGTATCTTTTTCACCATTTTAATAATCTGAAGTCGTGTGTAAATTTTGCATCAGTGAACGCCCTTTATTAAAATTTTTAATTTATTTTTCAACTAATCGTGGCCATGTCTAAATGACATTTTTATATTTTATTCTCTTATTTTATATGTACAATATTGTTCAACAATTTGTATTTTCCATTAGTTTTTTTATTTGCGGAGATTATCCGGGTAATTTTTCCCTACCACCCGGATAATTCAGAATCCATTGTATATATAAATATGCCTGTACGTAAAGGGTATTAACTAATAATAACATTCTTACTTAATGTAAGTAACTTGGTGTCAATAAAACTTAAAATATCACTGATGTACCAATCTAATCGGAAAAATATTAAAGACGATCCCATTTAAGTACATTCCATCAATGAATCATTTAATAAAATTACATTTTATATGAGTAGCTTTGAATCACTCATGCTACCATTGAAGCATCTTCATTCATGTTTCTCATCAATGATTCATTGCGTTGTTACACGAGGTTGTAAACCACAACCTTTTATTTTTGTAAACAAGAAAAATGTAAGGCAACTATTATTAGAATTTTTATACATACTATTCTAGTGACGCATTTAACAAAAGTTTTCATCTTACATTCCAGCTATAACATTTTTCTCAACCTTAAAATGTGCCTGTATTAGAATATGTAATTAAAAATATTTTTCTCTTGTTATACACTCATTAGCATGAGCAAGATTATCTGAATTGAAGGGTGTAGTGCTATGAGACCATTCTATCTTTAACTTTTAACTTTAAATTTCAGATATAAAGTGGAAGTGTCTGCCAAAAGTCTCCCTGTGTTGACAAATCTGGACAAAGGTCGTTACGGAGTAATAGTATTTGAGAACCTGTCCAAATATCTGTTAATGGACAAATGGAATCGTGAACTGTTAGACAAGTATTGTCGAGAGTATTCTGTTGGCATTGTCGGTTTCCTGAGTCCCTCTGAAGAAACCCTTGTCGGAGCGCAGCTGCCTGGATTTCCTCTCTTTATTCACACCAACATGCGTCTTAAGGTTTTCATTTTTTAAATTTTGTTTATTCTTACTTTTGCCGCAAATTATTCACTTTTGTAAATATAAGTTGGGATACGGAATAAGGATAAAAGCATCGTATCTCTACCTTTATTGTCTATACTGGCTATTAGTTTGATTACAAGAGGATGACAATTATTTCTACCAAAATATTTTTTCATTATCAATTAATAGTAATTAACAATTTTTATAATTCAAACCATGTCATAATAAAATGTGATTTCCAATAGGATGCCACTTTGAACTCAGCCAGTCCCGTGCTACGGCTCACAAAGTCCGGGGAGACAGCCTGGGGGCCTTTGCCCGGAGACGATTGGACTATATTCCAGCCCAATAGTTCCACGTATGAGCCGGTGGAATGGGCAGTAAGAAACATTCCAGATTATCCAGAGGGTAAGTCGTAATAGAGCACACAAATTTAATTTGTAATTTATTTTTTTCTGGAGTTTTTTTGGAATACTTGTCAACAATATCCTTACTATTTTTAAGCTAAGCTATACGCTTGTGCTATGAAAATAGGACTAGCTTGCTGGTGTCCTGGAATGGGGCTTGAACCACCGACCACTGGATCACTAGACCAACAAGCTACTCAAACTAGGATTACATAGATAGAAATGTGTTTGGAGAAATTTTGATTAAATGAAGTAAAGAAGAATATCAAAAAAGCATTGATGTAATGGACAATGATGTGATAATCACCACTATTAGATAATTACAGTTAAACCAATTTTGTGTGGAATAAAAATTTGAATACAATAATTATCTAGACTCGTTGACGAATCCGTAGCCCAGGATCGTCGTAACACTATTAACTGGAAAAATACCTTATGTTGTTGATTTTAAAATGAAACTATTTAATAAAGCCTTAAAAACTTACTTTTCCAGGGAACAGAACATTGCTGACCACTGTGATACAGGACCACGGCCATCTTGACTCAATTCAGAGGGTATTGTTTGGCTCCGGGTTGCGCTTCTGGCTGCACCGCCTGCTCTTCCTAGATTCTCTCAGTTATCTCAGCCACGGCCAGCTCAGTCTCAGCCTCGACAGAATGCTGCTTGTAGATATCGATGATATCTTTGTTGGAGAAAGTGGTATGTTTCATTATCTTCATACATTATTGTGTGAAGATAAAGATAATAAACTTGTCTAGTCTTTTTTTTAAGGTATCTTTTGTGGTAATGGCTTCCATGACGTTACTTGGAAGCCATTACCATCAACATTCAATATAAAGAAGATTCCAATCAAAGCAGGTTGATACGCATGGATTATCGGCTGGTACCGTGAAATAAACAAAGAACACTCCACACGATAATAAACTGCGTATTTAGAATTTTCATATTAAATTTTTTCAAATTATATGACATTGTATTGATTTATGGCGCAATTATATTGATTTATGGTAAAACAGTCTAAAAATTATCTCGAACTTAAAATTCGATTAAATTAAAAAAGAAGATCCGTTCAGTCAGAGGATATAGTGGCAATTATTTTATATTGGTAGTATAGTGGCAAGAATTTTTTTTATTAAGCTACAACAGCCCATGGAGCCCAAATACTGTAGCAAAACACGTCACAAAAATACTCCAGGCTTTAGTTAATCACGTAGATGTATTTGTGATTTCACCGGCAATTAAATCCAGAACTCTTGGTATGAGAAGCCAGTGTCATGCCCACTGGACTATGGGGGCCGCCAATTGTATATGTGTCATAGCATCTGTGTCGACAAAAAGAACGGGTCTAAATGACCCGTTTGTTCAAATGATGTAGCTCGAAACCCAAGCTTGTATTTTAATATGAGTAGGTATAATGTTTAGATCGGAGTTTTAATTTTTAATAACTTGTCGTCATGTAATTGTGATTGCGCCGGGCTAATTTTTCAATACATTTTTAATATACATACATAGTCCAATACGTACTTCCAACACCACTAATAAATACAAAAACCTCACAAAATAACAACTAACAAACAACCCGAAAATACAATTACATATGTTAATTCTTAAAACTCATAATGTTACCTCATCTCACATACATTATTCCTAGTGGCAATTTGAGACCTTACTATTCTGATTTTAAATTAGTCTTGCTATGCGGAGAGTGTTGTCCAAAAGATAATAAATAAATAAAGTAATTAATATGCGTACAAAAAATTTTCATAAATTCGCAAATTATTGCAAAACCAGCCCGTTCATTATTTTATTTACTTTCTGCAATAAGTAAGTATTTTATTTTTAAATATTAAATTTTTTTTTTAAATAGTTCCATTTAAAATATTTTTAGAATTGCGAATATATTAAAAATAAACACAATTTAAAAATTACACTTGGCAAATAGGCGCACATCGAAAATCTAAACATACCGACAAAATAAATACCACGAGACATATATTCTCTACCTCTTCTTTTTCTTTTAGTAGATCTGTTGATTTGTGATACAGAAAACTACGCCTCTTGGGATGACGAGGTCCAGCTAACCCTCCATGTATTCTCACATATATTCTCAAATATCATAATGATATTATGATCCAAGCTTGCGATGACAGTACGAAGACCCTTTTATTCTCAACAATAAACACGTGACTCGGTTGTGGCCTCGTAATTTATTATCCGTCATATCTTTCATGTTTCCGTCTCCAGACATTTTGGATCTCTAATTCAGTCGTTCAATTTTCAATTTAATTTGCGCGAACTAGATTGAGAATTGAAAACTGTATCTTGAGTTCAGTGTAACTGATCCGTTCATTAAGACCTGTTTGTTCACGAATTACCCACCTCAAATCACCGTGGTTTTCGAATTAACAGGGTTGATTAATTATGAAATGGACAATTTGGGTCTTGAAGTGTTTGAAAAGCTTTGAATTATGTAGAATTTTAAATTAAAGGGGTTCTAAATAACGTGGTATTACTGTATATTGGGGTATTTTTTCAATGTGCCATTTTATCATCCTTTGACATATTTTCGTTTTGTTTAACAGTTTTGGTACATCTCATTGTTTATCAATGCATACACTAAATTTGTAAATTTTTCTGTGATTTGAATAAATTTGACCTGACAGGTAATGTGATTCCTCTATGAAAATAGATGTTTTAATCAGTTTAGTGTTTTTCTCTGTTCAAATACGCATAATTGTAATCATTATTGAAGATTCATTTTTTTTTTAAAAAATAGATGCGAACACGGAATTCGTGTCACATCAATATTCTTACTATTTTCAAATTAAGCTAAATGCTTGTGCTATGAAAATAGGACTAACTTGCTTGTCTGGAGTGAGATTTGAACCTGCGATCTTTGGATCACGAGGCGAGAGTCCTAACCACAAGACCAACAAGCTACTCCTTCATTATTAGAGATAATCAAAGAACTGAAACTATCCTTATGACAGTAGCATATTTTAGGATATAACAATTTTTAAAAAACCTCCATAAATTTTCTCCTTCAAAATAAATATAATACAGAATAAAATGAATCCTTCCAATAAAGTTTTTTTTTATTTTTGTCTTGTACACTGAATTCTCATGGTTATTTTTTATAGGAATCAGACTTCGATCGGACGATGTTAACGCTCTTCTTTCCACGCAGAGTAGGATAAGGCAGTATGTTCCGGGATTTAGATTCAATCTCGGATTCAGTGGAAAATATTTCCACCATGGAAGTGACGAGGAAAATCGGGGTGATGATATGCTTCTAGAGAATGTCAACAAATTCATGTGGTGTGTTTCTTAATTATTTTCTTTGAATTATAAAATTAAAAGAACCCAAAAATCTCAATTTATATGTATTTTTTTTATGTATGACACTTTCATTCCGTTTAATTTAATTTTACCGAAGTAGAAAGAAACCCGGCAATTTTGAGAAAAATAATACTTCAGAATACATAGGTTTGGAATAGGTATTTATATGGTGTATCTGGTCTAGTCTCACAATTTTTTAATAGTTTCTGACATTTTTTAAATTTTATTCGTGATCACTAGACTCTATTCTATAGGAAAAAGTTAGTTTCATTAAGATTTATTTTTCACCGGATACACTATATATTCCAACCCTATGTGTTCTAAAGTATTATTTTTGTGATAGAGGTGGACGCAGCGTAGCAGCCGTTTTTGACGACTCACCGACTAAGGACCGGTTGTTTCAAGTTGGATTAAAGTAAAAGTTAGTTATAAGCATAGATTTTTGCGTTCTCCACCAATCCGTTTCTGTAAAAATGTATGCTTTAAACAAACTTTTATTTTAATAAAATTTGTAACAACCGAGCCTTTGTCGGTGATGTGCCACGAACGGCTGCTATGCTATGTCCACCTCTATTGCACTAAATAATACGTGCAATGCTTCTCTGTTTAGCGCTGTTTTAAATTGCGGGAACCGCAAGTCTTGACCAATTTTACTTAGGCAACCTAATACCAGCGTGTTCGTAATAAAGTTACCTGTATTTTAATATAAATTTCAACACGAAAACAGATGAGTGTAAACACATAGTATTAACTCACCTATTTTTACCTGGTAACCTGTAGCATGGACCAGAAAAAGATCGGCAACCCAACCATTTCTTATTCTTTATGTTTCCCACGCTCAATCAATTTTGATTTCGTTTGGTTAACAAATAAGAGAAAAAGTTAAAAAAACATGTATTAGATTAATTTTAGTTAAAAATAGGCTTGATTTAATTTCAGCAGGCAACCTGTTCGCAATATGTTTGTTAATATGTATTATGATTGCTAAAAAATATTTTTCATTCGGTAAACAGATGGGTGAAGGTCGATCTTAGTCGGGATCTTAGACTATTAGAATTTCAACCTAAAAGATAATGCAAAAATAAAAAAAAGATTTATTCAAAATGTCAAGGTGATCCCTTAACCGGTCGGCCGTACGTAACGTGGAATGTACCCTGTCTGCCGCTCAATTTCACCCCCGATTTCTGTTTTTTAGACACTTTTTTGTGAGGGTTATATTCATGTAAAAATCAATAATAATCGCTAAGAAGTTGCAGTTTCTGGTCTCTCAATTTACAGAATTCAATAATTATTTGTTCAATAATTACTTATTTATTAATTATGAAAATAGGTAACGAAATTTACTGTCAGAAATGCACGCACATGTTTATCGAATAAAACCATGGAAGCAATAACACTAAAGATATTGTATTTCAATATTTTCATTCTAAATATATCAAAGAGTATAAAAATACTTAATTTAAAACATTTTTTTATTAAAAAAACCCTTTTTTTTTAACAGATAAATAATACAATTAATGCGCGGTTCGAAGACGACATTTGGAATGATTTTTTTTTCAGTTTGCGCTTACTTGACAAATAGAACTCGTTCATTCATTCAAAAACTTGAGATACAACCAATGATAAGCTTTAAAACCCGTAGACATAGGTAAAATAGGCCAAATTCGCGTACGTATCTAAGGAGCGCAGATCTACGCTCCGGCACCCGACCGGTTAATAGTAATTAGCGTTTATGTTAATAGTAATATAATTTTCTAATATTGCTTATCAATATTTAAAGGTTTTCCCACATGTGGAACCATCAGCAGCCCCACTTGTATGATAACCTGACACAGCTGGAGTATGAGATGAATCTCAACAGAGATTTTGCCCTCACTCACGGAATTCCTGTTGATTCGGGTTACTCTGTGTCGCCTCACCATTCTGGAGTGTACCCGGCACACGAACTGTTATATACCGCTTGGAAGAAAGTTTGGGGAATCAGGGTTACCAGCACCGAGGAATACCCTCACTTGAGGCCAGCCAGGTGGGTTTAAGAAAATGATTTCACATTTCTTTATGTAACACATTTCAACTAGTGATGGTCAAACTATTATTTTAACCATCAACGTATCAACGATTGGTAACTGGGATATAACTGTTGTTACATCCCAGTTGCCCATCGAATTGTGATAAATTAGTTACCAAGCATTAATGCATCAGATACAAATCTCAAATAACGGTTAATGTGTCACCGGTTAAAACACCATCAATAATTTCCTCTAATGCTTCTTCATAAAAAGAGTTTCTGGATGCTTACATAAATAATGATGTTTGTGTGTCAAGTCGCTTTCTTAGAGATCTTCATAAACACATCAGATCCATTATCTTCATAAACACATAAGATCCATCAGATAAAACATGAACACGCCTGAAGTAGCCTGGACACTGGTCAGGTTAAGTGAATTAAACTTGATAATAAAAATTTATTGAAAATTGTTACAAAAAATATTATAACTAGTACATGTATCATTGTTGCACATTAAATATAGGCTATGTGATTGAGTAAATACCAAGACTAAAAGGAAAATACATAAAAGGAAAGATTATAGAAGGATCCGGAATATAATATTTAAATCAATATTATAATTACTTTGAAAATATGTTGAATATTTTGAATAAAAAAATTGTATTTTGCCTTAGGTTTTTCCATCTTTTGCACATAGGTTTTGGCAAATGACCCATTTTTAATACTGGCTGTCTAGTTTTATATATAATTTTATGTGCAAATGCACATAAATTAATATAATACGGAATTCTGTAGCGGTATGCAGGGGTATAACTTTTTTTTTTACATGTCATTATATGAAGAGGATACGACATTATAGGAAAACCTTGATAATTCGAAACCCCATAATTCAAAATTTTTAAAACCCTCAAGTCCCAAAATGTTTATTTCATAGTAGATTAACCCCTGATAATTCGAAATCCCCAGTAATTCGTAATTCAACATAATTTTTAGCCCCTCGCGCCATAAATCAGTACATTCGTACAGTAGCCTGCAAACATCTTGAAATTGTACGGCGTAGTGGGGGGAAGTTTGCGCATCTATCTTTCCACCAAAGAGACCCAAATTTCATCTTCTCCGCATTCCCCCACTACGTCAAAGAATTTCAAGAAGTTTGCCGGCAACTGTACAATATATACATTCTTACAATACAATACACAACAAAAAAATATTTCGGTTTTTTTCAATTTAGAATCAGAATCGTAGAACAAACAGCTTGAGAACGAGAAGAGCCGCCCTCAACAGCCTACCTAGGTGATGAGTTAGGACAGTGCCAGGAAGAAGTGAAGGCACGGGCATTAGCAATGGGAATGGGGTGAAAATGGATGTCCTATAAGATGAACAGACCAAGGCTGAGATATGACTGCTACCTCGCTAACTGTTGCACTAAACAAAACCCAGGATTGCAAAGAATGGAGGCAAACAGTTTACACTGTAGAAGCAGATTGAATGACCACTTTGCTCTGCATAAGCGCACTGATATGGGTGACACATCATCATCATTTGGTGTGTCACCCTACTCCAGAAATATTTGTTTTATAGTGGCTGAGATATAATTTTCAAACAGTCACTAAGAGCATTTGATCCTTTTCGGATATTAGCAAAACACCATATTAAGTAAACAACATTATTAAGTAGCCATCTTGGGTAGCTTATGTTAACTTCTTTTCGGCTATGCTTTATAAAGCCGACGTACTCTTTTCTCGAGGCATAGTTGGATCGCATAGCATATTTATACACACAAAGCATATTATAGCAAAGTTTTGAATGCTGTCATTTCACTTATTTTCTATTTTCTTTAATATTTTAATTTGGATTATTTTTAAAAGATTGAAAAAAAAATTAAATTAAATTATATCGTATCATTTTCATAAAAAAGTCACGTTGCCCATATTTAATCTGCAACAATTATCATTTTCTTTAATATAACATGTTCATAATGTTTAATAATATAATTATAGGCTAAGGCGTGGCTTTATCCACCGCAACGTGATGGTGCTGCCCCGTCAGACCTGCGGTCTTTTCACCCACACTCTCCTCATCGACCGATACCCGGGGGGGAGGGACAAGCTGGATGAGTCCATCCAAGGTGGAGAGCTATTCCAGACTATTGTCTATAATCCTGTAAGTGTTTTTTTTTTATCACAAAATAAATCACAAAAAAAAAGATTTTTATCATGGGAATTTGTGTTCAAGTTATTCTTATAAACTTTACAAGGTTTGAAAAAATATGTGGAATTTTTGAATTTCAGGTGTTGTATAATGTAATGTATATGTTGTGTTGAGAAATTTTGTTTAGTTCATTTCTATATATTTTGGTGGTTTCTGGGTATCCTCAATAATATAAAAAAAAATCTTCAAAAAATTCAAAATGTATGCTATTTGCAGATCAATGTGTTCATGACACACATGTCTAACTATGGCAATGACCGCCTGGCCTTGTATACCTTTGAGTCTGTGCTGAAGTTCATCCGTTGCTGGACTCATCTCCGTCTCAGCTCGGCGCCGCCTATTCAACTTGCACAGAAATACTTCCATCTGCATCCCGAAGAAATGGATCCTGTTTGGGGGGTAAGCTACTTTGTAATTTGTACATTATTATCACAATAAATCTCTCTATTACTTATCTTTTCCGGCGGTGGTTATTAGTTTTATTATTACCTTGTTCGTGAGTTTCAAATCAATATTTATCAAACTGTGTCTGTCATATTCGCCAAATTGTATATTTTCCTGATTTACGTTACTGATGCGTTTTTCATTGACAATATTTATGATTTCCATTGCAACATTAATACAGTAGGACCTTGTTAATTTGAATTTCAAGTAGCCAAAAAAACATTTTGAATTATGCAGAACCCCCGTTAATTCGTAATAAACCCAATTACTAAAACAAATTTAGTAATTGCGATTACTAAATTTGATAAAAATCATGAAAAAAGCCCTTATTTTTGTGAAAAACATCTTTATTTTTGCATATTTCAAGAAATCATTTCAAAAATGCAATACATATTTATTATGCTAATATGTACGCTAAGATTGCGACATTTCTACCCGATATTGACATTTTTGTTTGTTTTTTTCAATTTTGTCAAATTAATTTTTTTTTTTTAATTATTTGAACTAAAATGTATTGGTTTATGGGGTAAGGGGCTAAAAATGATTTTTAATTACGTTAATTTTAGTTACCGGGGTTTTCGAATTACGGGAGTTAATCTACTATGAAATTAACATCTTGGGAATAATTTCGAATTATGTGCAAATTTCGTATTTCAGGGCGTTTTTCATAACGGAGTATTACTAAACATGGTCATGAAAATATTTTACAGGTTTTGTATGATATTTTATGTAAATAAAGTAATCCAGCGATATCAATGTTTCATCTCTGAATCGGTGGTCTTGTTGCTGAAATATCTTTGTTTATTTTGATTTATTTAAACACAATGCTTTCAAGCCCCGCACTGTTTGAATTATTTTGCAGAAAAGATCCTTAAAAAAAACCTCGATGTTCCACAATGTTTTTATTTAAATGGGTTGAGTGCTACATGAGTATATTTTATTTGCCTCAGAATCCCTGCGATGACATCCGACACCAGAAGATCTGGTCGCGGAACAAATCCTGTTCGGCACTGCCACACTTCTTGGTGATTGGTCCCCAAAAAACTGGCACCACAGCCCTCTACTCCTTCTTGAGCATGCATCCCGTCCTGTCCAGTAACCTACCCAGCCCCACCACTTACGAGGAAATTCAGTTCTTCAATGCCAACAATTACTATAAAGGACTGGACTGGTAAGTTTTATGCTGTACTATGTATGTATTTTGTTCTCACTTTTTAAACAATAAAATTATCTCTTTATAACTTTTTAAACAATAAAATTATCTCTTTATAACCGTTACTCACTATGTTAGTGATGAATAGAAAAAAATACTAATACCGGTATTATTTTTTTATTTATAATTTATTGTTCAAGCTCAAAGTATTTTAATCTTTGAAGATTATGTTATGGACTCTTGGAGTAACATTTAAATGTTATGTCTTAAATTAGGGGAAAAATAAATATTTTTTAATTATACTCTACTTATTCATTTTAAAGATTGTATATACAGTGAAACTCTCTTAATACGTTTTTCAAGGGACCAGCAAATAAAAACTTATTAGGCGTGAAAACATATTAACAGTGATTCAATATTTTTTTCATATATTATTTACACTTTCTAATTTTATATTTTAATCGAATTTTCGTTTATATAATATGACAATTTAAGGACATTTTATTTTTAAAAAATAAGCAGGTAAATATATACATTTGTAAAATATTACCTATGTGAATAGTACCTGAGGGTCAGAAAACAATGAAAACCAGCAAAACAAACAAAAAATTAGCACTGTCAAAAATATTTTATTAACAACCATACTAAAGGGAACCATAAAATAACTTTTGTAGGTATGTCACTACCTATGTGCAAACCTTAATTTTAAAAGAAATTTATATAAGTTATCAAAATTTTAACTCATTAGGGCCGGCGCCACACTATGCGTTTCTTCTGTCGCGTCAAATCCGCAACCGAATTTAGAGCCTGCCCGGATGACGCGTTTTACGCGCGAGTCCATTCGCGCGTTTCAATTTTTGCATCCAGATACCGCGTTTTACGCGCGAGACCACTCGCGCGTTTCAATTTATATTGCGTCCAGATACCGCGTATTACGCGCGAGACCACTTGCGCGTTTCAATTTATATTACATCCAGATATGCAAATTATTGTTTAATTTCAATAGATGTTGGCGCATATGGCAAAAGCAATTACTCCACAATTTTTAAAAACTGTTTTATATTTTTAAAAAACTTGTCTAAAAACGTTTTACGCGCAAGTGAGCAAACGCGAGTCAGCATCTAAACGGGATGTATGTAGCACCAGTATCTCGAGAACGCGCGAGTGTCTACGCGCGAGTGCACTCGTGAAACTCTCGTAAAACGTGACATCTGGACAGGCTCGTGAAGCACTCGTGAAACACTCGTAAAACGTGACATCTGGACAGGCTCTTAGCAGTCACACAGTATATTCCGCGGCGGACCGCGCGGAGAACAAATACACGCGGATAATCTGTCAAATGCGGCGCGTTGCAATCAAAAACACGAGTGTGACGTCACCGATTTTACGTTGACGTAAGTTCCGCGGGCGGGGAAACGAACAGACGCCAGCGGAACGATCGATGATCCGCGTAGTAGCGGCATTCCGCGGCGTCAAAGACGCGACTGAAGATACACCTAGTGTGACGCCGGCCTTAGAAAACGATAGGAGATATTACGTTATTAATATTGCCGATTGTTTCCTCGAAGAAATACAACCAAAATGAAAACAGTTTCGTTTAGACGACTATATAAAAAATTATCGTAAATAATCGCCGGATAAATTTGTTTATTAAATATTATTTTATCAGCCTATTCAAATACTACAGGGTTTTTTCAGCGACTAGAACATTTGTGACGCTGTCAAAACCACTTAATTTTTATTGCGCCCATTTTTCATTTTTAGGAATGTTGAACAAAATTTCGTCTTCCGAAAAACGTATTATGAAGATTTATTTGTATGGATAAATTGAGTTCGGCTATAAATATTTTCACTACTTAGGCGTGAAACAAAAATAAGCGGGAAACTAAGTATTAAGCCTAAAAAAATATGGGATTTGTATGGGACTTTTTCGGGACCGCAGAATTTAAACTTATTTAGCGGGAAAACTTATTAAAAGTGAATTTATTAAGCGAGTTTCACTGTAATAGTTAATGCGTATCCTAAATAAATATTTTTAATTATGCTCTACTTATTCATTTTAAAGATTGTATATAATAGTTAATGCGTATCATAATGGGCACTTCTTCTAATTATAATTGGATAATACTTTTACTCCAATGAGAATGATAACGATCTATATCTAATCAAATTTCATCCTTGTTCACAGGTACATGAATTTCTTCCCTCCCCTTCAGGGGAATACAAGCCGTTACACATTTGAAAAATCAGCTACTTACTTTGATGGAGAACTCGTCCCTAAGAGAGCGCACGCTCTTTTGCCAAATGCCAAACTTGTCACTATACTTATATCTCCTGCAAAGAGGTTTGTCAAAAAACATTATATACAAAAAATAACAACTTATAATTGGTCATAATCTTTTAATTTCATATTCATGGAATAATTCAATAAATCATAATGTTGCGAATAAACTTCAATACTCTGCTGTATTTTCTCTTGTAAGTATAAAAATGGTACTCATACGTACGTTCATTACTTTTACTTATCAAATTTCACATTCATACTATTTAAAATCTTCTATGTACGAGGTGATGGGAGAGTAACTTTTCAACGTCTAGTAACACTTCGCTATGGTAATTATAATGCTGGCTTCCGCCATGTTTTTGAAGCCTTCTGTCAATGTTTTAGGCAAATTTGTCAGATTTGTTGTCCACTTGTTTGAAGAAAACTATTTTCGTTCTTGTGTAAATATGAATAAAAAAGGATTTTGGGTGTTAATTAAATATTATTTTTTTATGTAGAATTAAGAAAAAGTTACATAAATATTAGGGGAATCTGCTCTCTCTCGTGATATGATTTGTAAGTGGTTTTCTGCTTTAAAACGGCCATTGATGATGCTGAAAGTCCGGGATTGTCATTTAACATAACTATTCTCGAAATAGTTGATGAAGTACGTGCCCTTGTAATTAGCGATTGCCGATTGCCGATTGAAAGTGCGTGAGACAGCTAATGCAGCAAACATTTATTTTGCATTAACATTTAAATATGCAAAAGCAATAAGCTGGATGGACACCGCGTTTGTTAATATAATTCATATACTTAATTTTTTTTTCATCTGAATGAAACTTGGATATATCACTGTACTCTAGAAACAAAAACACAACTAAAAAAAGGCAAAAATGTTGTTCGGCTAGTAAGATTATAACCACAACTTTTTGGGATATATTTACAGAGATATTCACATAAGAAGAGGCAATGTCAACTCTGTTTACAGCACTGTACTGGAAAGGTTAATGCATTTTCTAAGTGTCTCGTGAAAATAGAATTTCAGTTCCTGCTAATGGGGATAGGTTCCTCAAATAGAATTTAATCAATTTGTAAATGTTTATGTTACATTATATTTTCATAAATATATTTTCCCTTTATTTCAGAGCATATTCGTGGTATCAGCATATCAAATATCATGGAGACATTGTAGCGAATAACTACACTTTTCATGAAGTTATATCGGCCAATGACACATCACCAAAACCTCTTAGAGATTTAAGGTAAACATTGTTTGATTATGTATTTTATCTGAGTAACATCTGACAACCAGACCGACCAGAAAAGATCACTATGACTCAAGATGTCAATAAGAAATATTAAAATCAAGCATCGCTCCTTTGATATATCAAATCCACTTATATCCAATCTATTTTTTTTACTATGTTCCTATTTCATATCTTGTTAACAGGAATAGATGCTTAAACCCTGGAAAATACAGCCACCATTTAGAGCGATGGTTGGCTGAGTACGCTCCCAACCAGCTGCATATTATAGATGGCTCCGCACTCCGCTCAGATCCTGCCCAAGTTATGAATTCTCTGCAACGATTTCTGAAAATATCGCCTTGCATTGACTACACCAAATATTTGAAGTAAGTTGTATCAAAGTTTTGCCATACTAGGTTACTTGAGAAAACTCCATTGTGCATTGGTAATTTGTCTAGATAATTTGATATCATTTTGACAGCTGGTTGAATATTATTCTACAGTAGATTTTCGAATATCTGAGCGAACGGCTGTCCATATTTACTGAAATTTTGATTATCTGAAATATAGACCTTCCACATTACGTCAGATATTCGGGGTTCCCCGCAGTAATTGCAGATACGGTAAAAGCTTGTTAACATACAACTGTATATCAAAATTCGGTATATTTATTCAAATGAATTTTCGTACAATATTTTATATATATGTAATTAGAAAAAATTGATAATTACAAATATGAAATAATTTTTAAATAAAATTAGATACACAGTCATTTGTGAAAATGTGAACACTTGCAAATGTTTTTATTATACCGCCACTGACTCATTTTCCGCCAGCCCCTAATCCCTGCGGAAATTGACCAATCACAAGCCTTTGACCATCTGTTTAACAGTGAATACATTCTCAAACAACCGGCGCCGCCAGCAGCCCGGCTAAGATGAAAGTCCGCAACACTTTACAGGTGGACCCCTACCTTGATTATGAGTCGAAAATGATCAAACCACCATGTCCTAATATCAATAGTTATGGAGTTATGCAATATTTTGATTTTTTTTTTTAATTGTTTGCATTTTTTTTTCAATATTTATGACTTTTTTTTTTACAAAACTTTGAAGTGTCATTATAGTAACTTATATTGATTACGAAAAATTCTTTCGTTTCTGTAAAAGTTAAATAAAATAATAGAAACCCTGACAAAAATTCCAATTTGAATTTTTTCCAATTTGAATAGGAAGGTTTTTATCATTTATTTGACTTGTATTAAAGTGAATGAATTTTTCATATTAGATATACAGAGTTACTGTAATGGTAGTCCAACATTTTGTAAAAATAAGTCAGAAATATTAAAAAAAATCCAAACTTTGATGTAGCATATCTCCTAACTATTTATATTAGATCATGGTTGCTTGAACATTTATGACTCATAATCAAGGCAGGAATCCACCTGTAAAGTATTGTGGACTAGCTCTGTTACAGCCTGTATATTATTTTTACTGAAACGATAGAGGAGTGATAATTTGAAAGCTTCTTATTAAATAGGCATGATGACAGTATTGAAGAATATGTCATTTTAGAGAAGAAAAAATTTTGAAAGGATTCTAAAAAATGGTCCAGTTTTAATATACACATTGAGATTATTTTTTTTTTTCATTTTCAATAAAATAAAAGTATAATATTCTGCAATCGGCTATTTTAACTGAAACGCCGCCCAGAGCTTATGACGTCGAGCCTAAGTAACCATCATGTCTCTTGAAAGTTGTTATAGACACAATGCAATTACTTAGGCTTGACACCATGACACCTGCGGGCTTTTTAAAGCGAAATTAAAAGTAGTTTAATGAAAATGCAACAATTTAAAAACTTAGTTTCTTTTACTGAGATAATGTTATTTTCGGTATTAGTAGATGTGTACCTACATTATAGAAGGTTATTTCAAAATCTGTCATCATGCCTATTCTTCTTCTCTAATTTGAAATTCGTATTTCAATTTGGTCTTAAAGAGCTTTTACTGAATATTGTACTATGAAATTTCTACCTTTGAATGAATACTAAAAGAAGTTCTAAAACCAATTCATTTGTCCAGTTGCCAAATTATGTAAAATGTAATATTATTGCCAGATTTGACCCGAAGAAAGGATTTTACTGCCAGCTGATTAACGGGGATCACACAAAGTGCCTGGGTAAATCTAAAGGCAGAATATACGCTCCCATGGAGGAGAAGTCCTCCAAGTTCCTTCAGAGGTATTACATGGCCCACAACACGGCCTTGGTGAAGCTGTTGAAGAAGTTCGGTAACAGAACTATCCCCCATTGGTTGAAGGATGACCTTTTCATAGCCTCATAGCGTACCTGCCCGTGAGGCGGGCGCCTTGTCATATTGAAGAGCCTAAGTACTTTAAATATATTAGGAAATTAGTAGAAGGTATTTGCTGGTGCGAGTTAATGAGACAAACTGTAGTGTTGTTTTATAAACTGTTACGGGAACAATAATTCCTCCTATTGAATCTGCTCGTTAGTTGTTTCTTGTGTACGAATGTTGTTCGCCATCAAATGGTGTATAAATGTTTTATGTAAATCAATAATATTGTAAGTTAGGTGAATATGATGTATTGTAATGCCATACAAATTTATTTTTACAATTTTAATATTATACAAACCTGATATTTTTAAATATGTACCTTAATATCTTATGAATTAACTTAATTATTTTACTTTATAATGATATTTTTTTTATGAAGACAAAGCCATGTATATTTATTGTGACAAATATTAAGAATTTATTATGACTTAACCCTTTGCACTTTGGTGCCACGTTCCAGACAGCGAGAATACCCAGCTTTCTGACCGGGGTATTTTGACTTTTTTTTTATTTATTCTCAAAATATTTAATATCACAATGATGCCTAAAATCATTTCCAGAAAATGTTTCCCTCTTTATCAATTCATTGTTGAGATGTAGAGCTGCAGTTAAACTGCCACCAAGTATGGTAATGCCAGAATGAAATTATGGAAACGCAAGAGGCAAGATCCCAATATTACTAACTGTTAGTAATGTGAATTGGTTACCATTCTATCAAAATGTTGAAAATTATTCAATCTTATTAAAGAAACATGATTACAATGTGACAAATGGAAATAAACACATCAAAAATGAATAATTGCACTTTACAAAGGTCGCTATTGTTTCATTGCTGGTTAATGAAAATTAATAAAATTCCTAATAAAGTGCAAAATTGACATTTTAACAGTTGTGGAAGAAAAATGTTTTCAAAATAAGAATGCGATCACATCATTAAATTGAAAAATTGTATATGAAATGGGATGGCAACTTTGACAATTTAGAATGCCATGTTTTGCAATTCAATATCAGCAATAGTATCAGCAATAAAAAGAAAGATGATGGGAGTTTATGTGAAGTGGATTTTTTGTATTAAATATTATATTACCCCAGATTTTATTTAAAGTATGCACGCATAAGAATCTACACATGGCAATATATATATATATATATATATATATATACACATACATTGTTTACATATTATGTAATTCAAAACTGCCCCCGTGTATGTGAGTAACAACAGAAAACTAGGGGCCATTCTCAGATCTGGGCTATGATTTGTATTTATTTTCACCATTAATATTTAAAATTTACTTCTTTGTTGCTTATTTTTTATAAATTTTGTGCATTATGTTAATCCTTCACACAGAAGATTCTAAATGGCTGTGAAAAACCGAGAACTTTAGTCATTATTAAGACTTTGTCCTTTGCAAGGAAATTTGAAGGGTGGCAAGGCGTTCGGAAATTGCACGGTTACGGCTGGCTACAATCACTGAACCATTGTTCTTCATCTAGAGTCAGTACATACATCTCACATTTCAGTTCCTATTGAGTACACTTAAATCATTTTGCATACTTAAAATGCTAATAATATGGAGCCTAAAAATCTTGCACTAACTACTCTTGCGAAACATGTAAGAAAGTAAGATTATATGTATTTCAAAAATAAACATTTATTAATACGTGTTATCTTTGATGTTGTCAAATAATGTTTTATCATGCAAAGAAGATGTTTGTGTTTCATGTTTATGAATTAATAAATCACGGAATTATTGCTATTAACGAGCTGTTGTATTGTACAATAATTAATATAAGGTGATAATTAAATTATTTATATGATTTCTTAATTGTTTATAATGATTTAGTATAAACAATAATGTTTATTCAGGCTGACATGTTTACTGCGCAAAGATGTAATGATTGAAATAATGATTGATTTTTGATTTATTAGTAGAACAGTTTCACATTTTATCAAAACATATATTATACATAATATAAAATGGAAAGGTGTCTGTATTTAATATTTATAAAGTTTTCTTTTAGTATAATGAAGGAGTGAAAAAATGAGCATTTAAATTACCTACATAAAAAGCAATGCAAAAATTATTAGTAATGATTATATTACAATAAAATAATATATACATATGTAACAATATCAAATATGGAGAGACATCACAGATCAGATGTTTTTAAAAATAGTTTATTTATCCAACAATTGCAATATCTGTAAAATATTTTATTCATGAGCAATAAAACCTAATTTATTATTGAGGAATTCAGATTAATTGCTTCGCAGTATAGGTATAATTAAATTTGCAATGCTGTTAGCAAAAATCATTTCAAAATTGTCATTCTTATTGCCAGTGTATTGTATTATTAATTTGACTTGTAATGTCTCAAGTGTTTGTTATATAAATTTTTTCCATTTCGAAGCCCAGTGTACAACTTACATTATAATTTTTTTGTAACGATGACTACCAGCAGAGAGGTTGTTATACTTTTAAAAAATAAAGACAATGACTTGTAAATAAGACTGAATTTAAAAAATCAGCGAATATCAACAATTTATTCACGTTCAGTTTACGGTCACTTCAATTCAGATTATAATTGAAGTAGAAGCATTTTCATTTTTGAATTTTCATTGTAGAATTTTTCATCACTGTAAATATTATTTAACACTTTTTAGTTGTTTCCTCGTACTTGTTTTGTCTACGCCCGTATTCAGAAAATAGCAATATTGGGATGTAAGATCTTTATCCCAACCCTTAACCCCCCCTGGGCCGCCGTCGCATATATCCGACAGACACAAAATAATTTATTTATCGACGGCCGCGTATCGAATTTGAAAAACGTAATTTTTTCCCAATAGAGAAATCCTGTTGTGACCTGTCGTTCCATTTTCAACTCAAAAACATCACCGATTATATTTTAAATCAACAATCAAAACGGAAGTTTTTCTGCCGTCAAAATCGTATAGAGAAGTTGTAGATGTCGCCCCGATCGCGTGTTGTGCAATCGAAATTCAAATATTCCATCGTCAAGGTCACGCGCAATGTTCGCGGGAAATACGATTTATTTTTTTCGATTTTCGATTTATTTGTACACGTATATACAAATATATACGATATGTTTTGCGATAATTGTCAGTTTTTGTTGGTTTATGATTCAATTGAATACTAATAGTGATTTATTAACAAAAATACACGCAATTTTGTTGCGTTTATTTGAAATATGTGTGTGTGTGAAAGTGTATCATATTTATGTGTTATGAGTGCGATGTCCGTCGTGTGGCGTGCCGTGCAACAAAATATATCACACAGAAGAAGATTATTATTATTA
>JADDOH010001631.1:0-21480 GCA_016648135.1 Agrypnia vestita | reverse complement strand
GGCGTAGAGGGATTAGTTTTCTTGTTTCTAGGATCTAATACAGTTTTACAGGTGCTGATATTGAAATATATATATATATATATACAAGGAAAACACTATTTTGGGAATCACTAACTGGATGACAGATATTGCAGCACACATACACACCAGGAGGACGTTATGTTAAATACATGACTGGAAAGTTGTTATTGGAATACACAGGCGCCACTAGAAGATATGGGCAGTTTGCAGAGAACTTCAACTTCTGTCAGTTAAGGACCTTTTACCATTACTATTCTTTCGCCTTTTTGCTTAACCGTGGATGAACTAGATTGAAGGGGTTTATGTTCTGTATGTGCTCGGCGTAGAGGGAATAGTTTTCTTGTTTCTAGGATCTAATACAGTTTTAAAGGCGCTGATATTAAAATATATATACAAGGGAAATGAAGGGCTACACAGGCGCTGGTAATTGCTCAATTGTGGAGAGTTATATTACTTCGGATCAGGATGCCATCTCAGAAGCAGACCAACTACAGAACTAATATAAGAACCTTTGATATTATTTATTCCTGATGTTTTCTTATGTGTATCAAATGGAATGTTCGTGCTATATAATTTGTCATTGTCTCATGGTCACTATTCATTTCATTACGTGGGTTCAGAGTTCGACGGTAACGGACGCGGAAACAAATTAGTACTGATGTCGGGACGTAACGTCGGGATTATATCTTAATTATCTTTAGGATAGAAGCGAGGTCATCATACGTGCATTCTGCATTTCAAACGTTTTACTAACATATATAAATACATATTATTGCGTTTTACAAATTGAATATGATCGCGGGAAATAGGCATTCCGTCCGGTTATGCAATGTTAACTTCCAACGTAGCATAATGAGATCTTATTACCGGTGCTAGACTCTCGGGGTTAGTCACGTGATTGTTGTATAAATGGAATAGTGAAGGGGATTGAAGAATGAGATACACTCGCGATACAGATAGTTGTATGTAACTGCGATCAAATGACGGGGTGCGTGTTCTCGGTCCAGGGGATGAACGGGACTGCGGGGACACTCTGGGTGGGTCTAAGTAGAATTGCGCAAAGCCTCCACACAGTTAAAATGTGTTCAGTCAAGCAAAGGTGAAGCATTTCGAATCGGACCAGAGCGTCGTGCCTCAAACACAGCCGGAGGGAAGAAGCCCCTACGTTCTTTCACTCCCTTGGCCCGACGAGCTCGAATTCCGGATATGAATGTTCATGAATGTCAGCTAAAAGACTCAGGTAGCCGTACCTCAATCGAAACCTTCGTTCGGGACCTCATCAACGTACGAGACAGGGCGTTCCGCATGGACGAGCAACTATGAGAAGCAAATGAAGGGGATTGAAGAAAGAGATACACTCGCGATACAGGTAGTTGTATGTAACTGGGATCAAATGACGGGGTGCGTGTTCTCGGTCCAGGGGATGAACGGGACTGCGGAGACACTCTGGGTGGGTCTAAGTAGAATTGCGCAAAGCCTCCACACAGTTAAAATGTGTTCAGTCAAGCAAAGGTGAAGCATTTCGAATCGGACCAGAGCGTCGTGCCTCAAACACAGCCGGAGGGAAGAAGCCCCTACGTTCTTTCACTCCCTTGGCCCGACGAGCTCGAATTCCGGATATGAATGTTCATGAATGTCAGCTAAAAGACTCAGGTAGCCGTACCTCAATCGAAACCTTCGTTCGGGACCTCATCAACGTACGAGACAGGGCGTTCCGCATGGACGAGCAACTATGAGAAGCAAATGAAGGGGATTGAAGAAAGAGATACACTCGCGATACAGATAGTTGTATGTAACTGGGATCAAATGACGGGGTGCGTGTTCTCGATCCAGGGGATGAACGGGACTGCGGGGACACTCTGGGTGGGTCTAAGTAGAATTGCGCAAAGCCTCCACACAGTTAAAATGTGTTCAGTCAAGCAAAGGTGAAGCATTTCGAATCGGACCAGAGCGTCGTGCCTCAAACACAGCCGGAGGGAAGAAGCCCCTACGTCCTTTCACTCCCCTTGGCTCGACGAGCTCGGGCTCTGGTTATGAATGTATGTGAATGTAATAACTCCGTACTCAAGGACGAGATAGGACGTTCCTCATGAACGAGAAATTATAAGATGCAGGTAGCAGTTCGACAGTCAATACTTATGCTCGGGGCCGCTTTAATGAACGAGATCTGTTAGCAGTTTAACAATCAATTTTTATGATCGGGACCGCATTCAGGCGCGCGATGGCATTACTAACACCATCATTCTCATCAGTCACCACCTTTTCTAACTTGCTGTATACAGAGACCTTCGGGGTTCTCCTTCCCGGCCAGCGAGAAACATATCAGGAATTACACAATCAACTGTAATAATCATGCTGTTTTACCATCATTTAATATCTCTAGTCAATAAGACTACACCGTGGGATCAATCACATCAACTATATTTGGCGATGCTAACATGGCTCTGACTGACGCGCTCAAGGGAGAGTCTTTTCCAGTCACCCAGTTAGTTCATTCAGCCCTTTAATCAGCAGTAAACATCATAATAATCCGGCTCATGTAGCCGCAACGTGGGATCCTCATCATATACACCAGTCAATTTGACTGCCCCGCGGGATAATATACAAACCTTAATATCAGACGCGGGATTTCTTCCTGATATGTTTGTCGCCGGGAAGCGAGGACTTCGGGGGATTCCAGCAGGAGCAATAGAGTCTCGGCTTGATCTTGGTCTGCAGCTTAGTGTGGGAGGTTATGTCTAAACAGGAGTTAACCACCGGATGCGGCGATGCTCTGGGGCCGCATCCCCCTCCCCCCTACAGGGGGGGGGGGGGCATCTAGAATCCACGTTTGAACAGAAGTGGTTAGACACTTCTTAAATTTCACTTACAAATCTGTATCTTCCATTCCCTTAGAATCTCGGGCTGCGATAATGTCAGACAAAGCTTGCCCTGAGCCTCTGTTGCGCCTAGTTGTTGTGAATATATATATGTTTGTCTTCCCCTACTATGTACTATGAACAGATTGAGCAGATTGGACAACGTGAGACGCGCTATCGGTAGGTTTCTTACTTGTGTTTTGAATATAACGTATGCTATTATATCTTGTAAATCTGTCATAAATGGGTGCCGCATGTGGTTGTGCTGACACTGTTCTAAGCTGCTATTATGAGATGTTGATAATCAATGCGGGCGGAATCTTTAGCGTATGCCGTTAACTTGGCAACGATTGTATTGTTTTATATTACAGTATTTTAACCCCGATGGTATTATAGTTATGGCGGTTCAATGTAAGGGAGTTTTGCTACTAGCGTTTATTCCTAGGCTACGCCGCATATAATTGGCTTTTAGGCCAACTCCGGACGTGGACGATATCGGCTATCTCTCATATAGGCGAAACTGTAGAGTTCTAGAGCGGTTTCTAGAAGGACGAGTACGGATTAGTTACGTGCGTTTGTTATTTCCATAGTTAGGTAAGAATTCGATCTATATTAGTCTAGTCGCGTTAATAAGAATACGAATCTCACCACATATCAAAAGAATTTTGGATAGCTACGGACACAACGGAGGGGGAATTTTCCTAACCACTAGATAGATCACGACTGGCCAATTTTGAAAATATAAATTCTTAACAAAAAAAAAATAATATTAGCTTTCATGTAAATATACTTCCGAAGTTCTAAGTTCGACTTAAGTTTTATCTAGAAGCTTAAGGCATAAAGTGTGTGCTTAAAAGTCACAAAAGTCGTAATAAAGCTTAATTCGGTAGCTTAAAGTCTCAAGCTTTGGGCTTTTCGTAAAACTTATATTATTAAACTTTATAGATAGGTATTTAGCTTAGGTGTACAGGTGGATACGTTACAAGAGGACGACCGCGGAAGACGTGGCATGACCAGATTAATCAGATACTGAAGGATGGTCCTGTTAGGAGTCTTAACAAACGACGAGTATATATGCAAAGATGTATGAATGTGGATGAGGCGAGACAGACATGAGTGTGTCAGGACAGAAGAGTGTGGCACTCTAACCTCTCTGCCTACTCCCGAGGAAAACGGCGTGAAAAATGCGTTACAAAACTAGGCTTTTACTTAAACACATGTTCATTTATGTTGATTCACTACGTTTAACATACATTTTTATTCATAACGCGTAATCGAATAGATAACAGGACTTATACGGAGCGGAATAAAAATTGTAGTAGAAAATATTCATGAACTGTTGTTGCAAAGAAAATGGGAGACTTTACGTGGTACGGAAGGTATCAATTTCATAATTTAAGAAACTGAAATTGAAAGTATACCTAAATACTATTTGATATTACTCTTTATTCCTGAATAATACAACTTTTTAAAGGTTGCTATCACTTAATATGCTTGTAGGTATTTAGTTGTGTACCTATCAAAATTTTACAACTTGAAATATGAATTCTTCTTCTAAAGATGAAGACTGCCATGTTTTTTTTTGATCGTGTGTCCGAGCGCGGCTAAGGAATCCTTCTTCGAACCACGCAACCTTTCACAAGGTGTGTACATGCATCCGGTGGGCGGGGGATTCCGAGAGGTGGATCTTTCTCCTTTTCTTTTCTCTTTCTTCTTTTCTCGGAAATTGCATCAGCCTTATTCCATTCGCTTGCGTTCTCAGCGCAATGTACCTTTTGATGCAATGCCAGGCAAAAATATTGTTGTTTTACACATATTTATGTAGACGAAAACCCAATTACCTACTTTTATTATTTTAACATAGAAAAGTAACATGAAATTGTTTTATAAGTAATAATTACGTACAATCAGCGTCGTTTAATTTTAATTAAACTCTGATTAAGAGATGCATTGAGAATGCAACTAATTTCGACATTATTAAATTGAATAAAGTTAATCATGACGATATCGCACTGATCGCGATCGGCGAAGATAAAACGTCAGAACGAACAGAACACAATTTTGAAAAAAAGAGCTCGTTACTGAATCTTGAAATAAACAAAAGCTAGACAAAAATACTAATAGTAGATAGCTCTAACCAAAAGCCGAGATCTCACGTTCTTAATGACTACAAGATGTCAACAATACATGGGATCTCTCGCGGAAATGGAAATAATGCGAAATTGAGATACGAAGGAGAATTGTCTGCTATGTCGAAACAGCGCAATAGTTGTAATGACCGCTCCATCTAATGAAAGTGAAATTCGGCTGATATTTTCTTGATATTTTCTTTAGCTCTACAGCACGGAGTCGAAACATATATTCTGAGAGGAAAAGAAATTAAATGCTCGACGCCTTAGAAATTCAGTGTTGACGTCGTATACCGCGTTGACAATGAACTGTGAGACGAACGAATGTCTTTATTCTTCAGAAATTCCTTACTGGAGAAGGGATCTACACAATAAGAAGGAAAATAATTCTTTCGAGTTTTGGGCATGTTTTTAAGAGAGATGTAAATACGCTGGAGAAATTAGTAATCGCTAGGAGTGTACAAGAACAAGAGTTAAATGTTAAAATCTTTAACACAGACCTTGGTCTGGTTGAGGAGACAGTGAATGGTATCCACCGCTTACCCAGGACCGTTCTAAGAGCAAAAGCTTCCATATCGGTCCTACTCAATCGTCTCCAGTTTGACATTTTTTTCAACTAACAAGCAAGACAGTGCTGCTCCACATCGGTCGTATAAACCGTTGCGAAGTGGCACGGCCGCTCGAACAAAACTAAAAAATACATAGAAATAAAGCAGTAACATAATAGTAAGAAGGAAAAGGGTTAAGGAGAGTGTAAATATCTTTTACATGACAACACTAAAAACAATCAAGATGGATACACCAAGTCCAAGAAATGACCGGGCCCTCGCTGCACGTCGCACTCAGTAGGTACACACGTAAACAAGGCTCCAGGATCGCGAACAATGGAGGCAAACACTAATTTATTTATTTATTTATTAATATATAGTATTCATAAGTTCACAATTTCAATAACACAACAACATCTTGAATTATTTTATCTGGAACTCAATTACGAACGACTCCTGTAACAATATAGTTTTAAATTCTAAAACGCTAAATCTAGAGTGAGGCAGGAAAATAAACAATAAAAAATATAAAAAATAATTATTTTGCTATATCTGAAGAGGAAAATAAAAAAATGTTCATGTCGTAGAAGTAGACTAAAGGACCGGAACTATTATAGGAGTTAAGTATTTTATCCGTTCCTCTCTGCAAATCTCCTCTGGCTTTAATTGAATTTGGAATTAGAATGAAATTAAAAAAAGAAAATTATTTAAATTTAGGCAAAATAGAAGATTAAAAAGGAGGGATTCTATGGGGTATGAGAATTTCGGAGAAGTTACATTTAACCCCCTTTCATACTGGGTGTAATATATTTGGTAATTACAAAATGATGTACAAAAACATAATTTGGTTTCATTCATAATAGGTACATTTCAGCAGGTACACAATTAGACTAAAGACTGTGGTACTCAGTTGTGAGCACATCCATTGAAAGGAAAAAGTTAATCTATCAAAATAAGAGTATTTCAGCATGGAGCAAGTTTTCTCCCACAGGTACTAAAGTAAAACACAATGTTGTGAAATAATCTTGAAATACTTGTTAACGCGATCTGCGTAATATTTCAGGAAATAGTAATACAACTTACTTGGTAACCGTTATAATATACCTACATAAAGAAGACCATTGCACTGTGCAGACTAATAATGCAAATATTTCATCGCATGTTGCAAACGATTTACATGATGTCAATTTTATATTACTATCTAGTGATGATATTTTAACCAGTGACACACTATCCATTTTTGAGATTTGTATCTAATTGCATCATTGATTGCCAACTAATTTCTCACAATTCGACGGACAACCCTCAGCACTAGATAACCAGTTATATCTTAGTTACTAATCACAGGTACAATCAGACACAAATTCCAAATGCCGAAAATAACCGGTTAAAACAACGATTTGACCATGACTACCGTAAACCCTTGAAAAATCATGGGAAACTGAAAATTCATGAATAGAAAACCCTTTTTTTTAATTTACTTTATTCGCCTAACCTAACCTAGAACTGATCTCAGATTAACTTAAAAACTTATTTCAGCGACGTAAAACCTAAGTATATTTATAGCAGCAACTTTAATGACGATATTTTTGGTGAATGTTCTTTACTAATCATAATAAATTATTAATATGTAAATTTTAATACCATGTAGTTTGGTGGATCGACCTTTGCATGTAGCCTGAGCCGTGCGCTGATTGACTTTTCACACTCGACTGCCCGCGTCTCATTAGCGGCTAATCAGTGTTGTTGTGTTGTAATTCATCAAGTTACGGACGCACGGACGTACGTACATTCGAAATTAGGAGAGATTTTTTACTCTCTATATATATATATATATATCTAATAAGTATATATATATTGTAACGAAGCTAAAAACAATCACGCACTTCTGTCAAGTGACAGTTGTTTGAAGTTGGCACAATACTGCCGAAAGGTCTAGAATTACCTTCAACCTTCGAGATGTCTGCAACTTTCCAAGAACATCTGGAAATTACGAGAACTTGCGAGTAAACACTGGAAATGTCTAGATAACAGCATAAGCCAGTATAAATATGGCACACGGGAGAAAGGAGTCAATTGTTTTGGGCGCGCGCGTTTGACAGCGATAATAGAAGCGAAGGTAGCCGTGAGTCGCGAGTTGACAGGACGAGCCGTAATTTGATAGCGAAGATTCTGGAAAGTTCTTACGTAGCGAAATAAACCGAAGCGAAATTAATAAGTGTGGAAATTGGATGGAATATTCTAGTGAATAGTGAATAAAGTGTCAAAGCGAACATAAAGTGTCTATTCACGAGTGATAAATATGCGAAACAGCTTAATTTAAGGAATAGCGTTACATTTAATGGTGTAAGGCCCGGTTGTTTCAAGTTCGATCAAAGTAAGCGGAAATTCTGGCTTAAACTGAGCTTAACCTCAAGGTCACGCGAAATCTCGAAGAATTGAGTTGTTTCAAATTAAAAATCTGTTAAATCGGATTAGGGGTGTTGCAATTGTGTAAAATAAAAATCATAGATAAATGCACGCCAAAATAATTTTGCATATGGCAACACATAATTTAAATTTCATTTGACAGCAAGCAGATCATGTTATAGTCCGTCCAACTTATCTGGAGAATAAAGGAGGGCGTCCCAATCGTTGTGGTACTGCCCATGGTCTAAAAATTATCTCATTTGTAGGGAATTTTTTGCAAAAAGTTTATTTTTGAAAAAAAGATGTTTATACAAATGAACTCGTTAATGAATTATGTAATAAAAAGTATAAATAATAAAAATTCTATGTAAAAAAATTATCGAATAAAATATGTTCTAAAACTTTTCTCATCTTACGGCTTCTAAATCAATTTTTCCACTTATCCGTGTTCTTTTTTTTTCGGGTGTAGATATTTTAATGCCCATTTCCACGGCCGCTTTACCTTCTTTAACTATTTTGTAAATTGCCGATTCAGAAATACCTGAAGAAATTGTATATTAGTAAAATAAAAAACTAAGTATGGGAAAGTCATTATAACTGCATGGCAGCACTAACCTGAAGTGGCGGCAATAAGTCTATGAACAAAATCAAACGGTATAATTGGGGCTTTTAGATGTTGTTCTTCTTCAAAAAACGTGTGCATTTTCAAGATTATTTCCCGAACACCGCTTTTAATGGTTTTTGGCATGGTGACAATCTAAAATTTTCTTAAAAAACTATCGAAACAATCGTGAACCTCTCTGTAAACAAAGTCTGTCAAAGGTCTGTCAGCTGTAGATAATCCAATATGGCGTCGTTAGTTCCAAATTTGGCCATTCTTCAGATAAGTTAGACGGACTATATCTATGATGCAGATCAAAGCAGATGTTACGATAAATGTCATCAACAATGTTGTTTTACTGAAGATGTCCACAAGAAGATGAAAGGAGACTAGTGGGCCGCATTACGCAACTAATTTAATGTTTTGTGGCTTTGTTCCCGCCTAAATGCGTAGGTACTGTCCAACAGATTTTCGAAGTAGATTCGAGAATATGATGAAATGCGCCAGGAAGGTTAGTTATTGACGAAATTAAATGTTATCTTACCTACTTAGTGTTTGCAAGAACAATATGTTTTTATTTGATCTGTATTGTATTTCTTTAGTTTTTCTGTTTATAACCTTTTCTTTGTTTGCAGGTAATAAGAAAAGTGAATCCAAAGCCTACGACTGATATGCAGAATAAATTATATGTGGTTCAGTTAGATATTTTCAAAACCCAACTATCTAAAGAATCGCAGGAAATTCACGAAGTTGTTTTGGAAAGGCATAATGCCAAAAGAGATCTGGCTTAATTTTATTACAAGTTGTATTTTTTATTAAAATATTCATTTTCCTGTTAATAGGTAGGTATATAAAATACAAGATAGGTAGGTATATAAAATACAATAAAATAAAAGAATTTCATACACCGAATATATTGTTTTATTACTATTATTCCGCGGACGTCCTCTGCTTCTGCTGCTTTCGACAAACAATTTTCCTTGCCATCCTTTCTTTGCTCATCTGTTCCACATGACCAAACCAGTGGCCATGTCACTGGCTCTGCATACTGAGAATTCCGAGTTCGATTCCCGGTGAGGTCGCAATACATCTTTCTGATTTCTTTAAAATCTAGGTGTTCTTGTCGGACCGCAATTAAAATTGGGCCTTCAGGCCCATTGTAGCATTAAAAATTGCTGTACATATGATTTGAGGGCATAGTCCCGATCTCCTACAATATAGAAATTACCAAATCTGGTACCTAGTACCGTTTGTCGTAACTTGATATTTTGTTTGGACATAACGACAAATATATTTCTGATTTTTATAGTGCTCTTCGGCTGACTAAAATGTGGTCTGTGGTCAGCCATTGCTCTGGTAATGGCTGAACCTATCCTCAGTCTAAGAAACAGTATTCCAGATGCATCACCTACGCACCTTTCATCGATATAAATGTAAAATTATCAAAACCCGAGTGAAATAGAAACCTTGAAAAAAAATATTGTCGACAATGCTATGCGGTAAAATTCATTTAGAGTTGCGGAAAAATCAATTTCTTCTAACAAAAAAGTATTGTTCGAGGTCTAAGTAAATTACTTCTCCTGTTAAGGATATACTGTAGGATCAGTCGATCGTCAGAAAAGCCTGTGTCACCCTACATAATATTGTACATTTTGACACTTTGTATGTAAAATGTCGAAAAATTAATAAAAAAATATTTTATTGACAGCTGTCAATTACATTGCGCAGTGCGCATGTGCGTTTCTGACCGAGAGTTTAATCTAAAATTTCCGCTCAGAATTCTCTGACAGATTTCGCTTAATCCGATTTGAAACAACCCGTTTTTGAAAAAAGTACTAAAAATTTGAGTTTAAACTCTACGCTTACTTTGATCGAACTTGAAACAACCGGGCCTTAGGCGTCTTTGTACGTTATTTTAATTAATTAATCGGTTTTTAATAAATCCTGTATAAATCCCAGCGTTTTTATAAATTTCTCCCGCAGCCACGACACGTGTCAATATTTCTATAAATAGTAAATATATTTCGACCGCGACTTATGGTTGTGAGAACAGGACCATCCAGCGTAGCGTCTAAATAGCATTGGCGACGGACATTGTTAGAAAATTATGTTTTTATGTCTCATTATTAATTTATACCACATCATTATTTGCGCCACCTGGTAGTGTTAGTGACGGACATTATAACACAGGGAACTATGCTCTTTTTTTTCTTTTTATACCTCACTATTATTTAATATCTCACTTTATTGACGGCCATTGTTATATAGAGAATTATGCATTTTGATTTACAATAAAGCCGCGTTGAAAAGTAGGCAGATTCAGACCGCAAATCGTTACAGCTACTTGGCGTCTAGCAAACTTGTAATGTTGACATAAACTATATTTCAATTTCAAATGCGCAGGTAGTTATTACATTAATAATATGTAATCATTATTAACAAGGTCGTTTTATTTGATTAATACTTGATTTTAAGTTTAAACTCGACTTATCGGCATTATTTACACAATATAACAGCTTGTTTATTCAAACGCAGTGAAGCCTGGCGAAAAAATACAAATATAAGAGTACAATCAATATAAAATAAAATATCTCATACCGATCAAAGTTTTGAAAAATTAGTCTGGAACATGGGAAGCTCATACGACTCCTAGCGATATTTCCCAATAGCTAAACAGTTATGCCTGTTACATAAACACAGGCGCATAAAATGGAAGTAGATTAATTTTCATTCATTAAATCATACCATTAAATCATTTATTTTTTAAATAAATTACTATTGTGAATGCCTTTAATGCAATAATGCCTTTGGTATTCACTTTGATCTATCAAAAAACATTGATCTATCAAAAAATATTATGCAAAAACTTACATTAGAAAAAGACGAATATTCGGCGAAATAATGTAACGAACTGTATATATTTTATTATTCCTCTCAACTACAAAGAAAGTAAAAGATATAGTTAGCGTGAGAACCCCGCAATTTGAACAGTTGCCAAATATTTACGGTCATGAACGAGAACTGTCGTTGCATATTAATTGTTTGTGTGCATTAGTTCATTTTTAATATACCGAGTTATAATTTAAATAGGTACTTGTATTTGACATGATTAGAATACAAATTATTTTTATGTAAAAATAAATTAGGTACATATTTATATACAGTATGATAGCCCTACATCCCTTCGCGTCCACGTGTATTACATAACAAAGAAATTATACAATTATACAAAAACAATATAACAATCAATAATTGAAAACAAAAGCAGACATAGAATCTGTTACCATAATTTTGAATGTGGAACGTCGTTGACCGACACAATAAATAAGTAGGTACCTGCGTACTTTTTTAATAATCAAAACTTTTAGACGGGAGAAAAGCGTGTGATTTATAAAGAAATTGACAAATAATACTATTTGTATTCATATTGATCTTTAAAATATAAATATACATAATAAAAATATGTACACGGATAAATATTTTTATTATTTTGCTGTTGTATATAGTCGATTTTTTACATGAAGTAAAGTTATAAAACTATTAATTGCCACTATTATGACGGGTTACATGTTACGTCTAATATTCTTAAAACAATTTATGCGAAAATTTATCATACATTTTCTCGGAATTGTGATACCAATTTGCAAATATTAATTTCATTGCATACTTGCAAATATTCACGTGAAAACAATGATATTCAATAAATATTTTGTTTGTAATGACGATAATTTAATTTAACGAGTTTTAATGCTTTTTTTTTATATATTTTAAGGTAATTGCGAACACATGGCGGAGACTAATCATGACTTTATCTAAATTTTATGTAGGTAGGTACTTAAAAATAATATTCGCTTTCAGATAAGACAGATGGTTGTTAATAAATAAATGATTGCAATTAGTTTGCCAAATTTAAGTTGAAAGTTGTTTGAAGAAAATTTTCTACAATAAATATTTTTAAAAAAAAACAGTGTGCATTGAGAGCCGGTTTAAAATTCCGTCTGGGTTAGCAATCGCTGCGGGAATGCCGACCAGCGAGAGTGAAAGCACCTTACCTTGTAGATCGGAAGAATTCTCTTGCCGGTAGATTTCGGATTCGAACGGCTCACTCGCTGTCCACACGCACTTCACATGACTGTCTGAGCGGCGGTCGATGGGCGCCGACTACCACCACCAGCACCTGAGGATACCACCACCAGTTGCAGGTACCTGCCGCCAGGGCCGCAGTGAGAGTTTCGTGAGCCGCCGTTCTTACATAATAAAGCATTCACGTTTATTTAGGTTTGCAATTTTTGTGAATCGTAACACAAATGTATCACCGGTCCAGGTATTGTGTTGCCAGGTATTCTGATGTATTTATAATTTATTTAGGGGGAGGGGGATGCCTTTGTTTTTTGCACAGACCCTAAATAATAACGATGTACTTATGAACAATTTGATCCCGGCAGCGAGGGGTGAGTTATCCGAGATTCGAATTCCGTTTTTTTCGCGTCAAAAGTAAAACGAATTTCTTTAAGTTATACTTTAGTCAAAAGAAAAAAAATCTCTATTTGCTTTTAAGTTCTATTGATTTATTTAATTTAATCACAGGAAACTAAAAGTGAGCACTTTCGACACTTCCACGCATGGTTTTTAGTGCAGAGGCATCCAAAACTTATAGAAATAGATTGTAAATAAATAAGCAGAATGCATTAATGACTAATTTGTTATATTTTTAGTGTGTCCCCTTCATTTGATAATAAAACGGATATAACTTATGTAATAAATAACATTTTACTACCCGGTTTTGCCAAAAATTTGGAAACTTGATTATATTAATTTAATATTCCCTTATTTTCACTGAAAAAAAATGTTTGTATGAAATAAAAAAGCCGAAACAAATCAAGTTATCACAAATTATTTATTCAAAGCGAGTTTCAACAAATTCAAATAATTTTTCTCCACGCGTTCTAAAATGCTTCTTTTTTCATGTTCTGTTTTTGAGCTGATCTGTCTTTGATCTAGAAATTTCAAACGGAATAAGCTGTGGGAATGTGAACTGCGACAAATTAATATTCCGTTTTAGATATACGCTCGTACATTTAATATTACCGTTTTGCTGCAATTTCCTAGATACCTACCATTTTAAAAAATATTTTTGATGTGTAACATCTTTCCTCTCACTTTCCTGCAATCTGTGGCAGTGATTTCGTGAAAAAGCAATTTTTAATCAATGAGCGCGCGCGGAGTACGCGCGGTGGACAAAAAATCGTCGTTTATAAACAAATCAATGTCCAGCAAGTGCCATCACAGCGAAGACGCACACTTCCAGTAAATGCTTCTTATTTTGTACAAATGTTACGTGGCTGGTGTCAAGCGTGTGGATGTTGTAACTTTGATATATTTTGGCTTATGTCTTCGAAACTATCCAATAAATACTTTTTTTTACATTAATGTAAACAATAACCACCCTTAATGATTTACATTCTCAAATTTTATGTAATTTATGTAATTATTTTTAAATATTTATTCAAAGCTTTCATCCAATATGTATGGTGGCACAGTACCGCCATCTATGAAAATAAATAAAAAACATATAATTGACCGAACACATTTCTAAACAAAATGCGTATATATATACGGTACTTAAGTACCTAGTGCGGCAAAATTCAATAATAAATAAATGCACATACATTTTCTTTGCTTGTATTTACCTACTAATTAATAAATATTGTTTAAATGATTTCCTTGCATTTAAACAAATGCTCAATTGATATTTTCAATTGTGAGATTTACAATTAAAAATAAAAGCATAGACAGTTATGATAAGTGCTGCTCAATTAATATTTTTAATTGTGAAATGTCAAATGTTACACATCATATGCGACTAAGTACTGTAAGACTCACTCGTTTTTTTATTATTATCTATTTTATCTTTATCTAAAAAATTATTGAATTGCAGTTTGTTCGTTGGCTTGATGAAGTAGCGAAGGATCTGAGAACTGTATTCAACAGAGAATTTGCGAGCAGAGAGTTTTTATTTATTTATACGGCTCTGAATGCCGCTCTTCTCCCCACCATTGATTATTTATTTGTCAACAGAGGTCATACCCGAGTACACGTTTGTAGGCACTTTAAGGCGCGTACCTATTATTACATCTATTATTTGATAGGTGGTTTGGACGGAGAGTTTGGGCAGCAATGACGTCTTGTAAATGAACCTGTTCCGATCGGAAGGGGCATGGCGTAACATAAAGTTGTCTTCCCCGATACGCGCGCTGTGAATGAATAACACAAAACGAGTTTCGAGACGAACAGAGTAGGATTGGGGATTTATCTAATTTAACTACTTCAATAATAGCAAAATACACTTTGTTTTCACCACTAATTTGTTGAAATATCAACACGTTTCGGGGCTAATGGTCCCTTCATCAGGATACAACGTAGGTATACTAAAAATTAAAAATCGAAGTATCCACAATAACAAATAAAAATAAATACTTGTATGGGAGACAATAAATAATCAGATTTCAAATTCAATACTTAAAAATCCCAAATTCTATTCAACCTGCTTTCTGTACTAATTTTAATTTAATTAAGTTTAAAAAGTAGACATATATTAAATAATAAGGATATTTAAAAAAATCAGGAGTTTATAAATTGTTTTCTAAGGATTGTATGTAATTCTTTTTGTATACGAAAAACGTGTAGAAATGTTGATGTTAGAATTAAAGAGTTTAAATAGCAATAATTATTTCGATTTTTCTAATCATTTTTTAGAAATTGATCATTCTTTTGATATAAATAAGGGTTTACAAATTTTACATGCAAGATTACAGTTGTATAAATTAGAAATAAAAAAGTCTCAATAGTAAACTGAATATTATAAATAACCAGGTTCTTTTTACTTCCTTTCTTTTAACTCGTGGCGTCTGCTTGCTTGTTTTCTTGTCGAAAAAACTTTGGATCGATTTTCAACCCTTTTTCCGTGATCCAATCGAGCTGAAACTTTGCAAGCAGACTCGTGGCGACAATCAAAAAGATCTATCAAATTTTCGTTAAAAATAATAATAATTATAGTATAATTTTGGATTTTAAGAAATTTTAATGGTTTTTTTCAAATTGGAATCATTACAACAGTTTGCCTACTACCAACGGCGCCGGCGGCCCGATTACGCCACGGGATATTTAAAATTTGAATTACTTCGTCGGTAGGTATAATAGGTACTTCACTACGAATTTCGAAAATTTATGACAATTGGTTCACAGATGACAGCACACTTCGGTTTTTTGGGAAGAAATCAAATAATAAAGATATATTTTTAGAGATTTCTGACATAGATATTTGTCTAGACATATTTCATTTTCAGTCAATCAATTATTTAATTACATGATGGTAAACTTAATTTACAAAGAAAGAGAGTAAAATAAAAACTTGGTTTTTATGAGTTAGTTTTTTACTTCCTTTCTTTTAACTCGTGGCGTCTGCTTGCTTGTTTTCTTGTCGAAAAAACTTTGGATCGATTTTTAACCCTTTTTCCGTGATCCAATCGAGCTGAAACTTTGCAAGCAGACTCGTGGCGACGATCAAAAAGATCTATCAAATTTTCGTTATAAAATAATAATAATTATAGTATAATTTTGGATTTTTAGAAATTTTAATGGTTTTTTCAAATTGGAATCATAACAAAAGTTTGATTACTACCAACGGCGCCGGCGCGGCGGCCCGATAACGTCACGGAATATTTAAAATTTGAATTACTCCGTCGGTAGGTATAATAGGTACTTCACTACAAATTTCGAAAATTTATGACAATTGGTTCATTGATGACAGCCCACTTCGGTTTTTTGGGAAGAAATCAAATAATAAAGATATATTTTTAGAGATTTCTGACATAGATATTTGTCTAGACATGTTTCATTTTCAGTCAATCAATTATTTAATTACATGATGGTAAACTTAATTTACAAAGAAAGGGAGTAAAATAAAAACTTGGTTTTTATGAGTTAGTTTTTTACTTCCTTTCTTTTAACTCGTGGCGTCTGCTTGCTTGTTTTCTTGGCGAAAAAACTTTGGATCGATTTTTAACCCTTTTCCCGTTATCCAATCGAGCTGAAACTTTGCAAGCAGACTCGTGGCGACGATCAAAAAGATCTATCAAATTTTCGTTTTAAAATATTAATAATTATAGTATTATTTTGGATTTTTAGAAATTTTAATGGTTTTTTCAAATTGGAATCATAACAAAAGTTTGATTACTACCAACGGCGCCGGCGCGGCGGCCCGATAACGTCACGGAATATTTAAAATTTGAATTACTCCGTCGGTAGGTATAATAGGTACTTCACTACGAATTTCGAAAATTTATGACAATTGGTTCACAGATGACAGCCCACTTCGGTTTTTTGGGAAGAATCAAATAATAAAGATATCTTTTTAGAGATTTTTGACATAGATATTTGTCTAGACATGTTTCATTTTCAGCCAATCTATTATTACATGATGGTAAACTTAATTTACAAAGAAAGGGAGTAAAATAAAAACTTGGTTATTATGGGTTAGTTTTTTATAAATAGTAAAATATTTTTAGATCATTGTATTCTGTTGAAGGTTGGCCCGTGTGTAACAAAGAGCATTCTTATTAATTATAATCTAATTTGGTTTAATTTTACTTGGCATTTTGGTGATAGTAGATACCTATGACTATTCTATTAATACATGTAAAAACGTAATTTTTGGTCATGTGTCCTATCAAAGAAGATTACAGGGTGAACTAAAACTAAACAAGTGTTTACTTTCGGCGACATAAAAAAACAATTTATTTTCGTATCTTGGAAATAATTATTTTAGAGAACGAAAATGGCATTGGGGCTGGTAGACTTTTGCCGAAATAATTTTATTATTCTTGAAGTTGACTCAAATAACAAACAAAGTCAAATAAAAATTCACGGGATTTTTTTTTTGATATCGAACGAAACTATTTAAAAAGTGGTCTCTCTATCAACAAGATTTGAATCCGTTATCAGACACGGTTCTCTGGAGGTCAGTTAATTTTTTTTCAGTAGGTACCTGCCGCCAAAGAATGGAGATATAACATACTAACTTACCGTCACGCCGTTTTGACGAGAAGAGAGGATTGAACGCCATTCTCGTGACCTAAAACACGACTCCCGCCAATTCCAAATTCGTACATCTTGTCGTGTATTGTAGTACCTACCATCTTCCAGTATCTGCTTTACTTGATGGAACGGACAGGGTTGAGCCATGTAAAAAATGAGAACATAACATGACCACTATGAGCGGCGCGTGTCCAAAATAAATCAGCCGCTACATACAGAAAATTGCATTGGAGACGAGGTGTGTATGCCGCTACTGAAAATTGGGTTGCCGCTCGGAGCGCGCGCAAGTCAGTGCCCAGCGGCTGCTGCCGCGACTGGAGGGGGGCCGCGCGCGCATACTGCTTCCAACTAGCTGTAGAACAACATCGTCCGGACACTAGCCCTGAGATTGGCCCTTTGTTAAATGAATATGAAAAATGCGGCCTGTTTGGCCGCCGATGTTATTTCCAGCTACAAGTGTCGATACAAATATGTGTGGAATTTGTATATGTTATGAAAATATTTTAAAAATATGTTGATGTCTTGTAGGAAGCAGCGCTTGGCGCCCTTTTTGTATGCAATATTGTCATGTGCATTATGTTGAATCTCTGATGAGAAAAATGTATTGGAATTTTATGAATTTTTATGAGCCGAAGGGATTCTTCCGCGATGTAACGCCCCAAAGTAAAGTATGTGTGTGGCACGCGGTACCCGCGATGTTCGCCAACACTAAATGGGCATGAGTGTGGCACGCAATATTCGCCAACACGGGAGACGAGTCTCGCTGCAGAGGGTCTCGTCTCTTTCTTTCCGCCGTTGAATCCGCCGACGGGCAATAAATGTTTTTTGAATATTCAGAGATTTTACAAACTTACCTGACCGGCTATAACTTCTAACGCCTAGTACTCAAATTCCGAGCCCCCGTCTGAGATGCGTATATGGGATACCCTCCACGGGGGCCCGAAGGCCTGCACCGGGCGCCATCGTGGAGATGGTCATCATGAAATAAATGAGTACTGGAAGACCGTGAGAAAAATTTTGTATTTTTCTCGATTTGGAAACGGTGGACGCCTGTTTTCGGGCCTACGTCGCGGTAAGCTCGCGCACACGGCTCGCCGTGGAGAATATTAAAAAGTCGAAATTTTAATCGACAATCAGAGCGGCTTATCGTGGACGAATTCCTACTTATGTAGTGTCATTGCATTCCTTTACTGAATGCCTGTCTGGAAAATATATTTTTATATATGTGGAATGATATAGGCGCGCCTGAGAGTGAAATAAAAAATTGGTTTTTGGCGCTTTTTTAAATGCCTATAACTCAGTAAATATTTACCTGAAATATTTGGAATTACTGTTAAAATGAGCGCTTGCATGCGCAAATTACATTTGTCATAGCAAAACTTGTAAAAATGCTGTTTTTGATTTTTTATGAATTTTTGAAAATTTGAGCCGTTTGTGGCGAATTTAATTTTAGTTTTTTGGGCCTTGTATGACCCAGCCCGTCCAAATAACTGTGTTATTATCATCTGCTAGGTCTGTTATTACAAAATAACACAGTATTAGTCTCTTGGGAGCTAAAATGCATTTTTTATGAATTAATTTGTATCTGTCATATGAAATCTGCCGCGCGGTGAAATTGTGCAACCGCGAATGACGTAGTTCACCGCTCGGCCGCTGGGAGCGCTGCGGCGCCTTCCCAGAATTACGCAATCTCATTGGTTTCTGTAACATGCAATGACGCAATCTTGTGAAATTTTGAATTTGGTATAAATAAAATGCATTTTTTGAGCGAGTACCACAGTTACGCCACTCGCGTTGGTACGAGAATCGCTATTTGGACAATCTTCTTGCTGCCTTTTATTTCTGACCCTGCTCTTCTACTTTGGACTCTGCTTTCTTGGATTTTTGTGACCACTGCTTTCTGACTTGGACTTCGCTTCGGATTTTTTCTTCGACTTTAATACGATAAAAGCACTACTTCGGCGTTTGACTTCTGGCATATCCACGGACTACGAGCTTCACAGCAAATTCTGGTGGCGATCTCTGCCCCACCAGCGAAGACTACTGAGCCGCATAAAAAAGGTGTTCCCATCCGGAACACTTGATAACGGCATATTTTTCGCGGATATCCTCTATTCTATAGAATATCACAGACAAAAAGAACTAATACATATTAGTTGATAGAAATCAGCTTGTTTCACGCACATCTATGTCTTGTGATGGCTCCTCTTCTTCGCCTTTCAGCCCGATCCTACTCCTAACTGAGTTTACGCCTTGTTAGAGGCAAACAAGCTATCTATCTACGTCGGGTGAAGGCTCTACGGTTTTTAACGTAGTATTTCCAAACACCCTCGCTTTATTCAAGACCTCCCCAGTTCACGTTGTGTAATTTTTTGTTTCGAACTATAGGGGATGAATTGGTTTAGTGGTAACCCTAACGCAAGCTTTACTTAAATTAAATACTGGGGTATGAAGTTCGTGAATGTTCGTGGAAAACGCAAACAATACTACCTAGCACGTCAATTAAGCCCTACGGTGCAATTGCTAAACATACTATGTTCCGTGGCCCTATAGTATTTACCTATCATTCCTACGGACTGAAACCACTGCATCTGGTGTAGCTGCGCTTCCAGAGTGCGCGATCCCCTGCTTCCATGCCCTCTCCGCTCGATCCCCCATTGTCCTACCTGTATGGGATCGACCGCCATCCACTGGAAAGGTTAGTGACGTGCCGTTATCACATGCGCATGCACATATAGAGTACATAGATCCCCTGAAAGCCCTTGAGTCCTTCGTAGCCGCTCCTATGGATGATTCCGTCTTCGACGCCCTCGCTGATTAATAATTTTATCTTCCGCCGTTATCTCGCTGTGCTTATTCCCTACGATCTTTTATCTTTACTCTGCATTATCTTTATATCAATTACATTGTTACGTTTATTTACTAGCCGGCCTAAGTTCCGTCACCTGTATCTGGCCCTATGTCTCATTCTAGTGGTACGTTGGGTTCTAATGGCTAAGGGGTTTGTAGAAGGTATGTGTAAATGTATGTGTACGCGGAAAATGTGGTTGCTTTAAATTCGGCCCCTCCGTACCCAAAGGCTCATCGGTGACTGATCCCATCTTCCTTCTCCCGACACGTGTTCCGGATACGTTGACCTGAGCCTGGATGCGCCTTTTCATGTTGGGCCTCTTCTGTGCAAAGTACCGCACCATCCCTCGCGTCAGTGTCTGGCGTCCGGGCTCAGAGCCAGTTTGCCCCCCCGAATTCCAACTCCTCCAGGTTAAACTAAGTTAAACTACGGTATATATACTGAAGCTATTGTAAAGATGGTCCCGGGCCACCTGTCAAGTCAAAAATATGCGAGTGGGGAGGGAGAGTTTCCTAGGCTCCCCAACCCTCGCCTGTGAGCAACTACAGCCCATTGGCCATTCGCGACACTACAGTGACTGCAATCACCCTCCCAGGTAGTACTTATTATAATCTGGTATGCATCAATACGTTGAAATGTCCAATTTACCAATAAACCCCTGAACGCGGTTGCCGAGAACGTACTTGCTCTCTCATATGTAGAATTTCTTCTACACGATCTAACTGACCAACCACGTTCAGGGTTATCTTACCAGGATTCTAAGCCTCAATGGTTGTGGTCCATTCCCGTTACTTTCTTTCAGATTGGTTGGGGAATTGTATGGAGAAAGTAAAATAAAAAAAAAAACAGGGCCTGTATGGTTTTTACATGAGGTTTAATTACAAAGATGTTATCCAGTCAGTTCAGTACACAGAGAATAGTTCAAAAGGCACAAATTTTACAGTATATTATACAGTTTATAAACATG
>JADDOH010001630.1:0-76096 GCA_016648135.1 Agrypnia vestita | reverse complement strand
TGTACCATTTCTCTATATATAAAAAATATAGTTTGAAAAAATGACATACCAAGCACTTGTGCATTTTTTTAATGCAAAAATTATAAACAAATTTTCCTCTATCTATAATACATGTATGTATTACATACTGTCACTTCACGCTGTAAATGATTAAACCCCTGTTTTCATATAAGAAATTTATTTGTTTAAAGACACTTGTTTAAAATTTTGGTTATAATTTGAGAAACAAAAGAACATTCTACATGACAAAAATTCAAACCATCATGCCCAAAAGAATTTAAAAGATTTTAATCTTATCAGAGCTGGGATAAATATTACATTTATAAGTCAGAGCCAGATTAATTATGACCTAAATACAATGGCACTCTATTCAGAGGCAATGTTCACGTAACAGCTAATTTTGAAATGTTTTGACAAATACCTTCTCTTTCTCATTCTCCTTCTCGTTCTCACAATAAGATGCCATAAGGAGGGGATAAATGCAGAATGTGGCGTTGGGAGCTGTATGAAATATTAACAAATTTTTCGGTATAATTGAGTGTCCTGATTCTGAAAATGTCGTAAAATAATCCGGCACTCTTATATTAAACGAGTAATTCCAATTTAAAAATCGCAATTATTTTCTTAGTAAGTTTGACAAACCAACCTTCATTCTTCTTTGAATTTTTACACATATCTATGGATAAGATATGAATCATAGATAAAGAAATGTAAAGTGGACCATTCACTATTCTGTTCGGTGGACTGTCGTATAGGTTAGTGAATGGACCGCTTAATAAGAACTAGATATGTGTAAAAATTCAAAGAAGAAAGAAGGCTGATTAATCAAACTTACTAAGAAAATAATTGCGATTTTTAAATTGGAATTACTCGTTTAATATAAGAGTGCCGGATTATTTTACGACATTTTCAGAATCAGGACACTCAATTATACCGAAAAATTTGTTAATATTTCATACAGCTCCCAACGCCACATTCTGCATTACACCCTAATATGAAAAAAAAATACTCTAAAGTTTTCAAGCCCATCACAATTTAGGGTAAGGTCAGTATATATTAAGATTTTAATTTTTTAAACTCAATTACATTTCTAACAAACAAACAAGCATATTAGACCAACACATTCAACAATAAAGCATGCCTAAAGCACTTAAATCTGAAAAATCACAACTGTTTCAACACAACTCACCTAAAAATAATACTCCTGAAAGGCAGCATAAAAAACAGACAATGAAATGTAGTAAATACTTTTGACAAAAACAAGTCAAGTCATTGGTGATTCTCACACATCAGTGATTCTCAAAATAATGTAAAAAAACATTGGTGGTAATAAATTAATGCTTTGACTCAAATTCACATCTTACCTGTTTGAATAGGGAAGCTGTAAGCTGTGTCCGTAAACTTGTCTGGTGCTGTGAAGGCTCTAACTTTAACTTTGTAGACAGATCCTGACTTTAAAGGTCCGTTGCAATAACCCACGTGGCGTACATCGCACTCTTCCGAACCAATTGTGAAATCTTCAACGGAACTGTTATTGAACGGATAATACGGTTCCATCACCTGAAAAATATAACATTGTGGTGGAATATTTTGATCAAACATTAACAAATAAAATATTCATTAATCTAATGATATCGTCATGATTATATATCACAAGGATGAGCGACAAGAAAAGTCTACAGATAATAAATAAAATAGTAAAATACAGATGAGATACCTGATATGGAGGCCAAATACTGTAAGCCTGAACATCTCTCCACGATGGCATTTCCAATCCAGATGCATTCTTTGAGTCATCTTCAGCTACAATAATTGTAAACATTGTTATGTTTCCATTCTGTGATGAGAAATAGTTCTTTCGGAATCTGATCTGTATTGTTGTCGGGGTGCGGCATACTTCTGTGGGGACAACTTGCGCTCTGGGCTTTGGAGGCGCTAAAATAGGCATCTTCTGTTTCCAAATTACTTCTTTACCATAGCCTACTTTGGTCTCAGCTTGGATCCTGAATATGTATGTCTTTCCAGGAACGAGATTCTTCAGAGAACCTTGTGTCTCCCAAGGTTTGAAATCTTTTTTTAATGTGTGAATGGAACCTTCAAGCCCATATGTGATTGTGAATTTTCTGATTATACCATTTTGTTCTGAGGTCGGTAAAGACCATGTGAATGTTGTTTCACTTGGCTGGATGTCCATTGGTTGGAAGCTGGAAAAGTGAAGACATTTATCATGAATGCACAATAATGATTATCCATGGTAATTAGAACTCTGGAGCCTGTCTTTATTAAGTTCACATATTAAATTTACATACATCAATAAATATAAAAACTTGTTGGTGTAGTGGTCATGGTGCCCAGACAGTGATCTGGTGGTCAGTGGTTCGAGCCCCATTCCAGGACACCAGCAAGTTAGTCCTATTTTCATAGCACAGGTTTTTAGTTTATTTTGAAAATAGTAAGAATATTGATGCGACACGCATTCCGTGTTTGCATCTCTATTTAAAAAAAAGACAGAGTACATCTGCCTTCCATAATGGATAGGTACCTTACATATACTATTTTTGAGATTTTACAAAAATTATTTTTCAGAAATACAAAAAAAAGAAAGTACTACAGAGGACCATTCCAACCACAGATTATCCATGTTATTCTCATTTTTTATTGAAACAATCCAAACTAACACTGCAAACACTTTTTAATTTCTAACATCACATGAAGCAAATGAAAAGTAAAGAAAAATATGTCTTTGAAATATATCTTGAAATGAATTGAAAGCTACCTAGTTTCTAGAAATCTCTTTGTCAAAATACACGATTATAATTCCTTTACATTTGAAGCATCCAGTGGTGTATCTCAAGGGTCCCACCTCGGGCCTATTCTATTTTTACTTTTTACAAATGATAAAGCGATCTCAAACATAAACGACTGTATTACTTTGCAAAATAACCTAAACCTGCTTTATACGTCGTGCTGCAATAATGAACTATATCTTAATGTGCAAAAATGTAAACAAATAAGTTTTAATAGAAGTAAAAATAAAACCATAATACAATACTGGATTAACAATATAGATCTATGTAGAGTCTCAGTTATTCGGGATTTGGGAATGCTTTTCGGCGAAAAACTGTTCTTTATTCAACATTATAACGAAATTTGCAACAAAGTAATGAAATCCTTAGGATTTGTGTTAAGGATTACAAAAAAATTTAATTCGCTCCGCTCTCTTACAACATTATCCACATCCATTGTAAGAAGTACATTGGAATATTGCTTGCCCAACGTAACTTGGCATGCGGCGAATTTTGAACTAAAACCTGCCCCGCCGCCCCGGCGGTAACCCCTCGCCCTGTAATTCAGTTCATTCTCGTCTTTGAGCGCGAGCTGTGTCATCTTGATTACCAATATACACTGAATTATTATGTCAAAAACATCCTAAACAGTCCGGGATGGTGCAAGAACAATTGCCAATGAAGTATTAAAGTTTTGCGAAGCTGAAAAAGCGAATAATGGACCGATATTACCGTCTGACAGTTTGACAGATAAAACGGCCGCCATTACTGCATGGTTTCTTTTAGTGCTGCCCGATCAAATTTCTGTATTTAATACGACACCGGTCACCGGACATTCTGTACATTATGTATTTTGTAATAAATTTACACTCTGACAACTTCTGTTACGCGACAGCGACGCCCTCCCTCGCACGCCTAGTTATAGTGGTACGTCTATACAACTCAACTTTGTGGTCACCTTGACACACACTCTAGGAAAATGGAAAGAGTACAAAACAAATTCTTGAGATTTATAAATTTTCAAATGTGTATTCCAATAGAAAGCATAAATTATGATAATTTAGTGATTGTACTTCATTTGAAGAAATTATCACGCAGAAGAGATGTCAGCGACATAGTGTATGTTGGACTGCCCTGAACTGATTCAGATGGTCTCGTATAATATACTGAGACAAACAAGACATCACAAAGTGTTCTTTGTAGGGACCCACAGGAATAACTATGCATTAAATTCACCGTTAACATGCATATATCACCTTGGAAACAAATTTTTGGAATTTGTAGACATTTTTCGTTGCAGGAGCACACCCGAATTAAAGAATTACTTAGACTTAGAATATACCAATAGAATTAATTACAGTTTAGTGGACTAAATTTTTACTTATGTTTTGTTCCCCATGAATTATATATATTTATTTATTTTAAAGTATCCTAATTATTGTTCATTTCCCTTTTAAAAATGTTTTGATTTTATCTTTTATATTTATTTTTTTGGTTTATTTTATCTTCTTATCTTATTTATCTGGTATTTTGGTTTAATTATCTTTATTTTAAAGGTCTCTAATTATTACCGTTTGCTTGTGTACTAATCATCGTTTATATATATTGTTCATTTTATATTGTTTAATATTGTTTTATGTATATTGTTACATTTTATGTCGTTCATTTATCTATATGCTATTTATTTTATTATATTTAATTATTTATTGTAAAACGTGTTTTATGTTATGTACCTATAAAAAATCATTTTAATTTTCTTGTACTGTTTACATTTTATGTCGTTCATTTATCTATGTGCTATTTATTTTATTATATTTAATTATTTATTGTAAAACGTGTTTTATGTTATGTACCTATAAAAAATCATTTTAATTTTCTTGTACTGTAAAAGCCCACCAGGGCATTTATTATTAATAAATAAAAACTGATTGATCATTATAAAATAATTATTACCTACCTACACAATATATTATTTTAAATCACCTTATAGTAGCATTGCAATGTTCCCATTTTGAAATATCTGAATTTTATTTCAGAAAACCATGAAAACATGCATATATTAAAAAAAAAACATGCACATTCATATTATTTTATCGTAAGTGTCGAAATGCCATGATTTTTTTATCATTTAAGTAAAAAAAAAACTTTTTTTGAATTCCGATAATGTTACCAGCACAACATTTTCAATAATAATTATTTTTTAATTGTTTATTAGACAACACTACTATTATTATTTGATGCCTACCTAATAATCTTCTTCTGTGTGGTATATTTTGTTGCACGGCACACAACGGAACATCGCACTCATAAAACATAAATATGATACATTTTCACACACACATATTTCAAATAAACGCAACATAATTGCGTGTATTTTTGTTAATAAATCACTATTAGTATTCAATTTAATCATAAACCAACAAAAACTGACAAATATAGCAAAACGTATCGTATATATTTGTGTATACATGTACAAATAAATCGAAAAAAATAAATCATATTTCCCGCGCACTCTGTGCGTGACCTTGAATGACGGGATATTTGAATTTCGATTACACAACACGCATGCCGGGCGCCATCTACAACTTTCCTATACAATTTTGACAGCAGAAAAACTTTGATTTTGATTGTTGATTTAAGCTATAATCGGCGATTTTTTTGAGTTGAAAATGGAACAACAGGTCGTCACGGGATTTCTCTACTGGGAAAAAATCACGTTTTTCAAATTCGATACGCGGCCGTCGAGAAATAATTAATTACGTGCCCGTCGGATATATCCGTCCATGGCCCCCGGGGACAGTCGAGCTTCGCCACATGGGTACGCCCTGGCCGGATTTTTATAAAACGGATTAATAAATCCGTTTTATAAAAATTGATCATTTTTGCCAAATTTATGTATTTATTATTGCATAATGTTTTTTTCTCAATTATAATTCACACCTTACTAAAATTAAGAATGATTTTTAACAAAAAAAATATATATTTTGAAAAATTTCACTCAGTTTCTTCATAATGTTTTTCTTTTGTCCGTGATTTGCGTCATATAGATAAAATTATTGGAATGTCAAAATGTGTGGAAAATTTTCAAACTTCAAAGTGTAATAACTTTTTAAATACTTATGAGGCACTTATCAATGCACTCAACTACACCAGGATACTTTTTTTTAAAGAAAATCAGAGTGACACCATAAAGTAAAGTTAATTATTAATAAACCAAAATAATTTAAAACAAAATTTAAATAATCTACATCAATCAAAAGTACAATATTGTTTGAAGAATATTTGATTCATATACGGTTCAATAAAACATTCTCATAAAAATAAAAACATAGAAAATGTTGCATGTATTGAGAAAAACTGAAACAATTTAATGAAAAGCATTATGTGCAAAAATCAACGTGTAGCCAAAGTAAAGATACAATAAATCAGGAGAATAAGTAAAACATGACAGATATAACATTCTTACCTATCAACTTTTCCCGGAACACTTTCAAGAGTAGTGAAGGAAGCAGAAATAGGAAGAGAACTTCTTAAAATACTTGACTCTGTCCCAGACCTAACAACTATGGTGAATGTGTAATTTCTGTGAGGCTTCAAGTTTGACAAGGTAATATAGTCGTTAGATGTGACATTTTGTAGGAGAATGGATTCAGTGTTGAGGTATTGCACTTCAAAAGCATTCCATTCTCCACGAGGTATATCCCATTTTAAAGTTATCTCAGTGTCAGTGATTTTGGTTTCATTTAATGTGGTAATTGGTTCAGGATCTGGAATAGTAATGGTAAAATAAAGTAATTAACAAAATGTAGTGTTACTAGAGTAAGTACATACACAAATACATATGTGAGTTGTATAAACCAGAATAAAACATTTAAAATTATGAATAAATGTAGTTTATAGGTGATTGAAGTGTGGTTTAGTTCTAGAAAATTATTGAAAATATCTAACTTACACAGCCGGTCTTGTCTCTGAATCGGCTGACTCGAGACACCATCACTCACGGTCCAAACAGTAATATTATACAATTTGCCTGGAACGAGATCTCGGAATGTAACTTTTTTATCGGAATCATTGGCCGGTTTCTCTATGACGGGAATACCAGGTTCACTCAGTGAGAATCGATACAAATCAAACCTCGATGATGATGAAGGGGTTGGCGTATAACGGAGTGTTACCGAATCCCGCTCTTGATGATTATTCACCACTACTACTTCTGACTGAATCAAAGGCACTAAAAATGGAAATGGGACAACATAGAAATTATTAATATGAATACAGGCATTCCAATAATTTTGGTCTCATAATAATTATACACAATTATCTTTTATCCAGTTACACTCATCATCAATATATTATATTTTTATAAATATGTTTATATAACTGTTTATAAGACCAAATATATTGAACATTCTGAGCAATAAAAAAACAGCATGTTATGAGTTAGACAAACTTATACAGCCAATAATTATCGGAAAAAATAAGCTATTTTCATGCTATGTATTACAAAATCTTCAAACCATTCGACAATGATTAATAACATAAATAAGAACTCACTTGTCCGTGTCGTCAATTTGGTTTTCTCGCTCTCCAGATTGTACGAAACAGTAAAAATTTCAAAATGATACTGTACTCCAGGCATCAAATCACCAACGAGTACTTTCACAGGCTTGATTTCATTTTCAGGAATGTTTGAAGTCGAGGGCTGGGCATTGGTAATGTTCTTTGTTAGCCTTACAACAGATTCTGCAGGGTCAGCATTCCACCAGCTGACGATGTAAGTTTCTACTCTTCCTTCTCGTCTCGGCCATTCTAAGGTTATGTTGGTGGAGTCTACCAGCAGGGCTATGTTAGATACAGGATTGGGCCCTAAAAAAACATTTTTGATATGATATTTCTTACAATTTTATTATCTCTCACTTTACAGCTTTTAACAAAATACGTGAGCAAAAATTTAAATATTGAGAACTTGATACTGCCAGATTGCTGATTATGCTCTTCCCAGTATTTTTTATGTTAAAAATGTTCTTAGCTTTTAACGGCCATTCAGAATCTTCTGGTTTGTATTTTCTGGGGTAATGTGCTGTATTTTTACAACTTTTCTGGCTGACATTTTGGATCTCATTGCAGGGTCCATCATCAGGGCTGATGTCAGCCCTGTAAAAACATGGCACATTACACCAGAAAATACAAACCAGAAGATTTTTAAAGTTATTTTTGTTGCATATGTCACCCAGCAAAGCTCTAAAAAGTGTAAATAAATTTTGTGACTGAATAAATGTACATATTTATTGCAACATTTTGGACAATGAAAATAGATCATCTGAGAACTTAGCATTTTAAATGACGAAGAAGGACAATTGTATGATTTTCATGTTATTGTTGCATTCAATAACCAATTTTAATAAAACGTCCGGGATATTAGTTCTCCACCTTTCTAGTTCTAAAAAATATATTTTTACTTACGGACCGTGTGATTAACTTGCTGTGGGTTAGTACTTTCAACTCCAGCACTGACCGTGTTCACTTGTATGGTGTATTTCTCTCCGGGAGTCATGTCAGTGACTTCGGCTTCAGTGGAAGAAGCTTGGACTGTTGGAAGACGCACCCACTGAGTATCTGACTCAGTTCGGTATCGGATAGCGAACTCACTCACAACTGAAGATGCAGAGTCAGGACCGCGCCAGTGCACCAAGACAGAATTACTGGACACTCTTTCGATCGACATATTGCTTGGGGGCAAAGGCACTGAAAAGTATGTTTGTGTTTTTTAATATTGGGTTGATGCAAAACTTTTGTCAGTTTTTTTATGTGAAATGATAAATGTATTTTTTGTTTATTGTTTTATTCAATATTAATTGGTTATTGTGTCTGTGCTACAGGCTTATTTATTCCATTAAGTGAAATTTCTATGACTGATACAAAAAATGAACCAGTGAATATTTTTACTTGCGTTATTGTATATATTTTTTTATCATTGAAAAAATTTATTGTGTCCTAAATGAGTGATAATTGTAAGGAGAAAGACCCGGAGAATAAGATGGGTGCTTAATAACATCCTAATTCAATTCCTTGAGCTTACACTGGATCATCATCGCCACATGTGGTCCTGGTGAAAAACTACCTCCCCCTCTATTTGTCAAATAAGATGTATCCTTTTTATGTGCAGTGTTTAGTTTTGTCAATTGTTCGCAATACTGTTCAGCTGTAACTGTTTGTTTATGGTATAGAAGCTCATAATAAACAATACCTAAACCCGTGAAAATCACGGGACATAATAATAATTAATAACGACCCTTGGGTATAACCTGAACCCCGAGCTGATTGACGTGTCACACTCGGGCGCCCAGGCTTCATTGGCGGCTAGTTATCATCAGTGAGTTACGAACAAACAGACAATTTGAAATTAGGATAGTTGATGATTTGTCGTATCATTTTTTGTGGTAATCAAGATTACAAACAAAGTAAGGTTACAAATTGGTCATTTATAACCAAGATTACAAACAAAAAAAATCATCCTAACGGCACCATCTATCATCAAACACATATGATACATACATTTGACGGCAATTATGATTGTTGATTATTTTATAAACTGCACATATTACATAAATTACTTTCATTTTATTTAAAAACAATTTTGAAATCATACTAATTTTGAAAACTGAATGAGATCAGTTATTGGATTCAAGTCACGGTTACGGATAGACATTCAAAATTATAATTATATGGGGATTTAAAAAATTAACTATGATTTTTTATGATGCATGTATGCTTATTTCAGGTTTAGAAAATAAAATACTATTTATATTTATTTTTTGCGTCTATCGTTTACTCAAAAATAATGTTACGAGTTTTTATGGACTCAATATAATCTTGATCAGCAAAAAAATACACAAATTCATTCTTTTTTTCACACCCTTATACATATTACAGATTCAAAAGGACTAGGATATCAATTGAGGTAAAAAAATACGAGAATTACTCATGGTACTAACACACAGCTTGGAAGTATTCATGTGGTTCACTCGGGAGTTCATGACTGAGGGCGAATACTTTCACTTCATAAACACCGCCAGGGAATAGATTCCGAATCAGAAGTCTACTGTCCATGGTTGAAACCTGAAATTTAATAAAATAAACAATGTTTTTTACCACACTTGCAATTTTTTTATTAATACACACAAAATAATTAAGAAAGGTAGAAGGTAAGTAATGGTGTCCCAAATTATTATTTTTTTCATTCGTTTTAATTACTGAAGAGCATAATTAAAAATGTTTTTAAATTAATCACTACACCCCTTAACAGCACACATACTGCATTAGTAAGGATTTCCATAAGAACACATGTATTAATTCACTCTCTATAAAGAAATGGCTTGAAAAACTTGGAATTCTCCAGTGGCGGTGCAATTCGGTTGTCTTTTGGCGGCAACATTCAATATGTTCATTACGGTTTCAAATTCAAACGAACTTCAAGCGAGTTTTTAATAAAATTTATTATGGTTTTTCCCAATATTGACGACAGTCTTTCGACTGACGTTCATTCAGCGTCTGATACTCAATCGGTGCCTGAAATTCATCCGGTAAACATGGCGAACAATAAAATTAATTTTTTGAATTTAGACAAAAAAGTTTTGCTAATCAGAGCGAGGCGAAAAAAAAGTGATGTCCGATGACATTTTGGACTCATAACGTCAACTGTTTGTACTATTCGGAAAAACAAGGAGAAAGTTCTGCAAACTGAAAGAGAGGGCAGTTCTAAGAAGAAGATGAGAAGGCTGCACTTCGAAGACCTGGATCGAGTTGTGTTGCAGTGTTTCCAGCGACAACAGCACATAAATAAGTACCTCTCAATGGACCTATCGTTAGGACAAAGGCTGAAAAGTTTGCCGAACAATTGGGTATAACAGGATTCAAGGTTTTAGAAGTAAGGCTGGGGAAGTTCAAGTGAAGGCATGGATTCAACTACGGCCTCAGGCTGTTGACAGGAAAATCATCAATGGCTGGCTGGAGAAGGTATAGCCGGAGTTCACCTTAAGGTATTCTTCTAACACTATTTTCAATGCAGATGAGACCGTAATTTTTTTTTAAATGGTACCAGACAGAGCGTGGGTGGCCATTCAAAAGAGCGCATTACGGTGCTAATGGCCACCAACATGAGTAGCATAGAAAAAAGGAAACTTATGGTGATCGGGAAGACAAAAAATCCAAGGTATTTCAAGAATGTCAAACGGTTACGGGTCATTTACAAGGCAAATAAATCTGCATGAATGACATCTCAACTTTTCGAAAAGGAAGTATGGATATGGGATGCAGAGCCGAAGGAAAGAAATATCCTACTGCTGGTGGACAATTGCCCCGCTCATCCCATTATCCCCAATCTTCAGAACAACAAGCTAGTCTTTTTCCCTGCCAACACGACAAGTGTCCTGCAGCTAATGGACCAAAGCGTTTTTAAAAGTTTAAAGAGCCATTACAGAAAGAAAATGTTGATGGAAATTATTGAATGGGAAGGTGTCTATCAACATACTGGACGCAGTGATTCTTCTTAGCAAAGTCTGGGAAGAAGTGACAGCAGCAACTATCCAGCATTCTTTTCGCCACGCGGGGCTACTATCCGAGCGCTTCACAGAACTTGAATGTGAACCACCACAGAATATGCCGCTGAGTGAGTGGATTAAGCAATATAATACACCAGTAACCTTCTCTCCCGAGCTGCAAAGCTTCGCTGCAGTGGATGAGAATCTGGCCATAACAGCAGAGATGACCGATGAAGAAATTTTGAAAGCTATTGAGAGACAATAGGATCGAGAAGATGACGAGAAAAAAACAGACGAGCCCGAACCACCTAGCATCAACCAAGCTTTGAATGCGGCCAAGTTAATTGAAAAATCCTTCTTAATTCATGCAGATGATCCTACGTCAATTGAAGAAGTTCCGAGATTAAAAGACAAGATATAAGCAGCATTTTGGAATAACAGAAGAGTACAAACCAAGATGACTGTCTATTTTAAGTTTTAATTAGTTTAAGTTTAATTAATTTTAACAGTGGTGTAAGCAGATAAAGAAATAAAGAATGCTTTTGTGGGGTCAACGACCCATTTCCCCACGTTCCATAACCACCGCTGACAACAACAGTTCGCACGAGAAAAATACCACTTTAACTTGTTGTGGGCCGTAAATTTTCGGAATTTTTTGTGATTTTTCTTTTTACGAAAAAACCATGAAAACATGCGTATATTAAAAAAAAAACACACACATTCATATTATTTTATCGTAAGTGTCGAAACGCAATGATTTTTTTATCATTTAAGTAAAAAAAATAATCTTTTTTTGAATTTCCATAATGTTGCCAGCGCAACATTTTCTGAAAAATAATAATATTTTTTTTATTTGTTTTTAGAGACAACACTACTATTAATAATAATAATCTTCTTCTGTGTGATATATTTTGTTGCACGGCACGGCACACGACGGGACATCGCACTCATAACACATAAATATGATACACTTTCACACACACACATATTTCAAATAAACGCAACAAAATTGCGTGTATTTTTGTTAATAAATCACTATTAGTATTCAATTGAATCATAAACCAACAAAAACTGACAAATATCGCAAAACATATCGTATATATTTGTATATACGTGTACAAATAAATCGAAAATCGAAAAAATAAATCGTATTTCCCGCGCACATTGCGCGTGACCTTGACGATGGAATATTTGAATTTCGATTGCACAACACGCGATCGGGGCGACATCTACAACTTCTCTATACGATTTTGACGGCAGAAAAACTTCCGTTTTGATTGTTGATTTAAAATATAATCGGTGATGTTTTTGAGTTGAAAATGGAACGACAGGTCACAACAGGATTTCTCTATTGGGAAAAAATTACGTTTTTCAAATTCGATACGCGGCCGTCGATAAATAAATTATTTTGTGCCTGTCGGATATGTGCGTCCGCGGCCCAGGGGGGGTTAATTAATTATTATTATTTTTTTTTTTTTAAATTCTTCAAATAGGTAATATAATACCATTTATATTTCCTAATATATACATAAAAATCAATATAATATATACCTAATATATACAAAAAAAAATCAAGTATATCAAATTTCTAATCAAAAGTACGTATCACAAACTTTCCTAGTTTTTTCTTAAAAATTTTCATATTTTTTTTATTTCTAATATCCTCTGGCAGACTCACATACAACTCCATCCCACTGGTTTAATTTTTTGGTGGTGTAAATAGATAACGAAATAAAGATTGCTTTTTTTAAACACATACAGGTCAATTGTATTCCTCACTCCTTATAACTAAAACTCTTTATAACAAAACAAATTGCTTGGTCCTTTGGATTTTGTTATAGAGAGTGATGACTGTGTATATGTTTTACTGATTGCAGTGGCGTGCAGTGGGTATAAACTTAGGTTATGCTGTGACCGACTATATACCTATATTAGAAATATGTATATATATATATATAAGCATATACCTATAAGGGTATATACATTTTTTAAATTTTTAAACTATATATAATGAACTATTTTGAGTATCTTCAATCCACAAAAATAACTGCACTGTAAAGGAAGTATTGTAAACAATATTTTCTAAATAAATAAATATTTTATATAGGTATAGCTAATACGGCGAAAAATTCCAACATATTTCGAAGACGATTTATATATACATAATTAAATCGGGAACAATACTAATTTCAGATATACGTTTCTTTTCACAAAAATAAATCAAACATTTTATGATATCATTATATGACAGATGATATTTGTCATATTCGTATTTACATTTACCACAGAAAAGACATAAAATTTTCACCGAAAGATTTGGGTGGAATTTGTAAAAAATAACATTTCTGCATGACGTGCGCCTGGCATAGGACCTTTCGAAGAAGGACGCTACTACACAAAACTCGCAGCATTAAAAATACACGGTTTTTTTCTCGACTTGACTATATCTGTGGAACAAATTGACATGAAGTTAAGCGCAAAAAAGTAGGAAATAAAACTTCTAGCCGTAGGGACGAATTACAACTAGAATTTTAAATCGAAAAAAAACAGATACGTCACGTTAAATGGAAACGTCAGAAATAAAACTTCTAGCCACAGGACGAAATACGGCTAGAATTTTAAATCAACTTTTTCTTAAGATAAGGATTATTTCATTAATATTTGTTTCTCAGAATCTTTACTAATGCACAGCTTTTTTGCTTGTATGCGCTGCACGCCACTGACTGATTAATATAGGTACCTTAGAAGTGTTTCAACATTTCATGTAAAATAAATAATTAAAAAACAGTACCTACCTACTAACTTTTTTAACTGCATTTAAAAATAAATGACAATTTTAAAATTAAAAGGAAGGCTAACTAATTATGGGACACATTATAATGTGTTTATGAAAAATATTCATCAAAAATTTTGATTGCATTATAATTAAAATTTAAAAATAATTTTAAATTTCTTTTTTAAATTGAACCTTTTCTATATGTGAAGTATCATTTCTCCTGTACCACACTTCATATTTGTCCTGCCTCGAGTTAACATCACTCTTCCAACTAATGTTGAGACCCCCAGGTATTGATCGAAGATCTTCTATAATCGGTGATGATGGTTTAGTGGTGACATACATTACAGATTCATTTGACTCCATTTTATTTGAAACTGCTTGTACCTGTAAAAGTTGGATTATTTAAAAAAAAAAAATTATTTCCACTGCAAATCATAGTTTAGAAAAATAATAAATGTACCATCAGATGAATCAATCTCCTGCAAGTGGTGGATTTATGAATATTTGTGGAAGCAGTGTACAAATTATTTGTATAAATTATATTTTGCCTCTATACAGCCTCGGTTACGATACAAGCGGTAGAGCGTCAATACGGCAGAGCAGTGAGCCATGCGGTCAGCGGTGAGCCGGTCATGATATAAGAGAGCTTAGTTAGTTAATACATGGGATGACTCCATGACGACAAGGCGACTGAAAGAAGTTACCGCTCAGACACTTTATATCGTGGCCGGCATCCCTCACTGCTCGGCCGTATTGATGCTGTGCCACTCGTACCGTACTCGAGGCCTAACACTATCAGTTAAAATGTTTAGGTTCTTAAAAGTTGGATAAATAATCATAGAACAATTAGAAGTGATTGAACATTTCAGGTGCAATTTTTCATCAAAATGAATTTAAGTTATTATTGCTACTTCTTTCATGAAATATTTCACATATGGCAGAATAAAGTTTTTCTTTTGACATGATATATTTTTCATTACATTATTAATCAAAATTATATTATACATAACTGAAATAACCACGTCTTTTTCATTAAGTGGTTAACTTACAAATATTTATAAGGATGGATACAATGGAGAAAAGAAAATTTCCAATCCATATTGTGGTAGGAATGTGTGAAATAATTGAAAGGAAGTGTTAAAAACTCACAGTAATAGAGTAATTTCGGCCAGGTAATAAGCTTTCCAAAGCAATTTCAGTTTTGTCCGTCCAAACTGTATTACTGTCTCCAGTAAACGTTTCTACTTCGTGATAGTTTACCTAAAATCAAAATGTAACATTAAAAATACAAAAATTGTGAAGTTTGAGAGACATTTTTTATAAAATAAACACTTGATAATAAAAATTAAAAAATAATAAATTTGAAAAAGATTCATTGTAAAATAAAAGTCTTGATTTAAATAAATAACCCGTTACCTTATAACTATCTTGGGTACTGGCATTTGAAGGAACCCACATGACTACCAAATTGGTATCATCGTTTATGTACGAAGTCAAGCTGTGGACAGGTAGAGGCTCTGAAAATACATTGATGATCTTGAATACACACCAGAAGCAATAAAATAAAAAGGTGAAATTATAAAAAAATTACAACATACGAGTAGTGACATACAGTTCAGAAAATAGTAATATAATACGTATTAGGAGATAAATAAGTACATAAATTAAGAACAAAAACCGTTGAATATTTATGTTTTGTTAATCATACAAACATTATTTTAATATTATTTTTTAATGATACAACAGGCCACGAGGCCCAATTAATGCAGCGAAACACTATAAAAACACTCAGGCTTGAGAAAATCACATAGTTGTAATGGGACCTCACCTCGAACCTTGAACCTCCAGTACGAGAAGCCAGTGTCACTACTGGACTATAGATACCAGGGGCGTGCAGTGAGAACATTGAAGCGTGACGTTTCCTAAGCATATAATTATTTTGAAAAGAAACCGAAATAAGAGATATATCTCGTAATATTCCTATCACAATAATTAACAGAATATGTTTTCAGATTTTTATTTTTCATAATATTCTGCCAGATAAATATTTTATTTTGATTTTTTTTTCCAAATAGAAATGTTTAAATAAAAATCAAGCTTATTGTTCTCATTGCACGCCCCTGACGGATATTCTGCTCCTTTTTATAATTTGTCAGGAGCCTTACAATACATAATACATAGTCAGGCTTGTGTGTTTGGCACATTGAAGTACGAGTTTTTCATATACATACATATATGTATAAGTAATTAGGAAATATATGTATTTAGGATAAATATTTAGCTGACAACATACATACAACATACAACATACATATTAAAATTTGAATCGTGTGATAACATTTGTTATAGAAAAATTAGGAGGTAAACATTAAATTTTAATTTGTTTCTTTGGTTGAATTACAATAGAATTCAATCAATTTTCCAAAGTAAAATATCCTGTTTAAAACATATTCCGATTAGAATGAATGATCTGTATATCATTTTCACATAACACAGCCATTCATTATCAGATTGTAGAAGCTAATAATAAATCGGTACATATAAATTATGAATATTCCAGTCTGCTGATTCCATTGTACGAAATCGACTTTTTATTGATCACAGACAGCTATCAAATATCTGCACAAATCTTCTGTTATATTAATGAATTCTGTATCAGGCGGTTTATTTAGGAATTCCAGATCATCATCATCACCTACCCTCTGGAACCAGGACGATTTAGACAATTCCAGACATCTTCATCTTGGAATTTAGGAATTCCAGATCATCATCATCACCTACCAAGGGAACCAGGACGACTTGGACAATTCCAGACATCTACATATTGGAATTTCAGATCATTCTCACCACCTACCTTCTGGAACCGGACTACCTAGAGGCGTTCAGCCTTCCACTTCTGGGAAGGTGGACTTTCCTGAACTCTACTACCGCTCCGTTACCAGAAAAGCCTTCTTCAGGGACATCATTCTCATACAATAATTTATAATTGTAACTCTTTACTGTTAATAAACCACTGGATTTCAGCAGTACCGTGTGTTTGACTGGTCCCATTGATTTGATTGAGTCATATATCAAAAATTTTATTATCAAAAAATTCACAATTTTTGCTGTATACTGTTAATAAAGAACTCAAATAATTTGACCTCAGATAATCGGAGCCTACGATATACATTTTATACTTAACACAGAGATGCACGATATTATATCTTAAATCACTTACTTAATGTCACATCACCGGTGGCAGGCCACGAAGTGACTTTTCCGGAAAGTGTTTTCACGATGACAGGATATGTTTTTCCAGCTTCTAACTGTTCTTTAAACTCCCACCATGCCTGGCCTTCATCACGATTCCTCATGGCAGGTTGTAAACGGCGGAGAGTCGAAATTGACACTTGATATTTGTCAAATTCACTGAAAAGTGATTAATTATTTATTTAAATTATTTTGATTAAATTAACAAAATAGTTGTAGAATATAAAGCTCTCAACAACATCTTGTAATTTGATAAAAACAAAGTATTCCTTCATGACTACCTCTCTCCTTTGGGAGGGTCCCACATGACTTTGAATGAACTGGATGTTATGGAAGCCTTGTCTACTGTAACATTCAAAGGCCTCAGGGGCACAGTTCGATACTGCGCGGTGGTCGGAGTAGATATTTCTTCTTCAGACATTGTTTGGACAGATATGTTGTAAGCTCGACCTACAATAATTAAGGGATAACATTTTAATTATTTATATTGGATGAGTTATAATAATTATAATTTATATTTATAGTATTGCAAATTTAAAATGAACCAATGTGAACAATGAAACTAAGTTATCGAATAAAACTAAATATGTACTAAAAGAACTTGTTTTTTTATGTGAAACAATTTTCGTAGCAATTTCCAACTGCCTTGGAAATGCTTATGTTTCAAGGTACTTAAAAATTATTTTAACCAATGACCCAGGGTTTTTTTTATTATTTTAGTTAGGGTTTAGATTAGTTTATTATTTATTTCAAGATATTTGATTTATTTATTTGGTTCAAGAAATTGGATGGTTGTCGTCAATTTTCCATCAAATTTTAGCTATGCGCAAAAAATCTTTTGTGCAGTTTTAAGGTAAATTATTATAATTTGTGTGTGAGGAGAAAGTGAGTTAAAAACATTACCATACCAGATTTGAGTTTGTAAATAGTCAAAATAATAATAAGATGATACAGTATTAAATTCTTGATCCTATTCAGAATGTATTAAAAGATTGAGAGTAAACAGAAATTAGATAAACCTATCTGACAAAAAAAAAAAAGAATTTTACTGTGGCAGTGGTATTTTGTGTGAATGTTAGGAAGATATTTAGACACTTATGTACTAAATCGGATTCAAAGCAGTAAATTTAAATTTTTTATCAGGGTCTTCTTAATATTTGAGTACATGATGTGTTTTTTTATGTGCGCTATATTGGCATATATTGATCGGGCAAAATGGCGTCAAAAAGGAACAATGCGCCGGGGAAACAAACGGAATAGGGCCGATGCTATTCCCCATTACCCACCAGATGCATGTGCACAACTTGTGAATGGGTGCGCGGTTCCAGAACAGGGCTCGTCATCCACGCTTGGATGCATAATTAAAACGTGGTGGATGTCATCCTCACTAGGAGGGACCGCCAAAGAAGATATGGGTATATCAAGCATAATAAACTTGATAACGCATTGGTTACCCCAATATTACATACTATGTACATCTAACTGCGTCAAATTTTGTGGTCCAATAAGCTAGCATTTGTCGTTTTATTTTGAAACACTCGTTCCGACCATTGGCAAAACTGGGATCCAAAATAATACTTCATAATCTGTAATCCAACTCTGAATTACAAATATGAAAGAAGTAGATGCCAAAATACGGAAGATATATCAATCAGTCTAGCTGTTTATTGCTATGCCGGAAATGCAATAAAAATTAGACCCTTCAATAATTATTCGCTTGGTTTACAGCTGACTAAATACTTGCAACCAATTTCTTGGAGTTTACTGACATACTTTTAGCATATAGGTATATTTTGAAAGAACTGTAATATAATTGTCAAAGATTGATATAACAATACATTTTATGTAAGAAATATAAGAATGATTATCAATCCCAGCGTGTAGTTAATCATGACTAGACAAGCTGTATTTGTTTCATTAAAAATGTAAAAAGGTAACTAAAGAAAACAAAGTAAATATGTACATAATTCAAAAAGCATATTGAAGTCAAGGTTTGCAATGCAACGCTAATGCTTGTAAGACCTCCTATAAAACTTTTAATTGTGTAATAATTGAATTACCTGGAATGAGTCCTTTAAAGGCTGCTTGGGCTGGTCCTGGAGGCTCCCCCTCCTTCTCCACATACAGCACACTCTCCAAGGCATCTGGTGGCTCGATGGATACCTTGTAGTGGGAATATGTACCCGCAGGATAAGGAGGCTGCCATAATACCAGCAGGGTTGTCTCGTTTCGAAACCACACGATAAATTTTCCAGGAGTATTAGGCTCTGAAAATGATTAATAAGGTAAAATAATGTGTAATTAGCAGCCAACACTCCATTAAAAATGTATTCTATAAATAATATAATGATTAAAAGCATTATTTCGATAAATAATCAAAGTATATTTAAATTAATCAGGATTGAGAAAAAAAATCATAACAATTCTATTAAAATGTTGCATTAAGGCGACTCATAAGAGCTTGTCGTGCTGCAATATAGTGGTAAACCACACGATTTGTGTTCGATTTCAACATAGAACCTAAATATTTTTTCTTTGAATTATTCTTACTAAATCTGTTACAATAAAAATCCAAACACAATAACATTTTATCTCTTCACCATATACCACAATGGCTACTCTCCAACATTCTTATCTGAATCAAAACATGCAAAACATACACCTTGGTCCAGTGCATGGTATTCCTTGATCACACACACACACACTATCAAATATACATAGATAACAATTTAAAAAAATATGTCTTACCAACTTTATAAAATCTCTTCCGTTTAGCTAAGCACAATAAAAAAAATACATACAATACTCAAGTTTAAATAAATGTTGAGAAAATAAATAAACCATTTAAAAAATAAGTATATTTATATGAGTAGCTGAGATCTAACATTCTTCAAAAGAATTGAGTTTTTGGGTAATCGCTTCATCTCAAATTTTCAATTTATTGTGAACAGATTTTCAATAGAATGTCTTATTTTATTTACTTGCAGTTTCAAAACAAGAAAAATAGTATTCCAGAACTTTGTGATTTTCATCTTCAGGATTCAATTGGAAATCATACGAATATAAGTTTCCAGTGTTTTTAAAAATAGAAATGCGAACACGGAATACATGCCACATCAATATCCTCACTATTTTCAATTTAAGCTAAACACTTGTGCTATGAAAATAGGACTAACTTGCTGGTGTCCTGGAATGGGGCTCGAACCAGCAATCACTGTATCACTAAGCGAAAACAAGCTACTCATGCAACTAAATGGTTAAATGAAAAGTTATTATAGTTCAATTTGACTAACCAAAAATACACTGTTTCATACATTATAAAGTTTATTTAAAAATTTGATTCAAGCTGAGTTGTATATTTTTTTACTTAAAATAAAACGTTTATGGAGTCACAAATTTTTTATTGTCAAAAGAGTGTCATGTCTTTGTAAATCAATTTACGACTTACTAGTTGTGAAATTAGTGCTGGTGTATGCTACACTCTCCTTCCCGTCGAACACAGTGTATGCCTGCAGCTGGTAGGTGGCGCCAGGGTGCAAGTCCCGTAATACATGTTGCAGCGCTCCGTCCTCTACTGATACGACCCGAGCAGGAGCCGTTGGATCCCCTAGTGCCGCCACACGCAGTCGGTAGCCCGAGTGCCGTCCCTGCACAGGCGGAGACCATGTGATGAGAGCCTGCTTCCCGCTGCGGGCCGAGACAGAGAGATTAGATGGCGGGTCTGGAGCTGGAACATGTTTAATAAATACATTAATTAAGTATTTTCACAATATTAATGGTGGATTGAAATGCTAATGTTCTTTGAACTAAATCCATTTGCTAACAAAAACTTGAAATCTAACCCAACCTTACCAAATTTCAAATCACCTAAAACAACATCTACAACTTTTTTTTTGTTACCGAAAAGGCGGAACGTCAGAGAGGAAGAGGGCGATCTCCACTCTGATGGACCAAACAGATCAAAGACACTACTGGATGTTCCACTGTAACAGCTATCCTAACTGCAGGTTGCAGAGAAAGATGCAGGAGTCGCAAGGACATCAAAAAGTCACAAACCTGGGTGGGGATCACGATCCTCCGTAATGGGAGAAGTAACTGAAGAAGAGTAAGAATTTGTTTTTAAATGGTAATAATATATTTTATTTAATGTTAGGTTAAATTGTCAACATAATATTGAAGAGTGTTTAGATTAATACAGTTTTACCTATATTTTTAAACTGGGTACTTACATTATTTTTTCTTAATTGATATTACATTGAGGCCTATCTGTTACTTTACTTTATATATGGATTTGTAAATAATACACGTGTTTTAAAAAATCTTGTCTGAATAATAAGTTTTTTACCACTCTTATATTAGCTTCACCTGTCTGTCTGGACGGAATCTAATATTTCACCTGTTTCCCAATGTTCAATCGAGCTGACATTTTGCACATATACTTATTTTTGAAGACAACACATGAATAAATTATCAGATGCACTAATTTATCAAAGTTTTATATGGAAAATTAGTTAATGAGCTCACCAAAAGATGGGGCTAGTTTCCTATTGAAGTGATTTTATACACTGGGTAATATTAAGACTAAAAAGTAGAAAATTAAATTACATGAAAAATTGTTTTTTTTAAATATGCTTATATTTAAATGAATGTACCAAAAATTAAATATTAATTTTCAGCCAAAATTTTTTGGCCTCACTCTCCAAATAAAAGCGTGGGCGCATTCCCTCCGTCAACAACAGAATTCTGTAATCTGTACCAATATCGTAAGCGGCCACCTTTTTTTTGGAGAGTGAGGCAAATATTTTTTGTCCGAATATTTATTTTTTACTTTTTAGTATGTTTAAAAATAAAAGCGTGGTTTAAACAAATTTTTTTCATGTAATATATAAACAAGATGATTTTCGAAGAAAACAATTCAATACGCAGTAACAGTAAAGACCTGAATTTTACCTGGAGCTAAAGAATTAATTAGAATTAAAGTATCTAAATCAAGAAAAACCAAAAGTCAAAGACAATTCTAAAGTGATCAATCACCTTTATCCGCAGGGGAATTTTAATCCCTAAAATTATTAAAATCAGTTCTAACTATATTGAGCTACTGTGTTATTTATATTGTTTATTCATGTCGCATATGATTTTGTATAGTCTATATTAATTAGTATAAGTACAATAATATGAACATAATCCGTATTACCAGTCAAAACTGAGCGGACCAAGACACCAGATTCCTAAATCAGAATTAGATCTGGGATCGGGATTTCAAATACCCCGTTGGTCACAAAAAAAAACTGAGTCAAACAACTCTGTGGTACACAATGTATGTGTATCATCTTCAATGTTGAAAAATAGATTTTATGGAGATACTGGCCACGTGGCGGCCACTACCTAGCTTTCCTTTTAACTAGCTAGTGAAATTATTAATCTGTAATAATTAAACAAAAGAAGAATTTTAATGTGGCATTGAAAAAGCTTTTGAAAAATAAAGTAAAACTTGCTTTCTTTAGCCGCCGAGCGACTAGCCTCTGGCACAAACTGGTATAGGGTTAGGAACAGAGACAGCGGCGGTCGTGGATCGTGACGCAATTCGGTATCTGTCTCGTTTTCGATGACGCGGACATCGGAAAAAAATTCACTTCAAAACTGGTTTTGCTCTCGCACAAAAATCTATTTATCTCAAACAAACCGTACAGGAAAGCGGCCAACGAGAAAACTTATCAAAAATCAAGTAATCAGATAATTTTTTAATAGTTTCACATTAATTGTTTAACTGTTGTTTGTTCGTTGTTAAATGACAATTGGTTTCGCGAAAAATAGTTCCGCTATTTTGTGAGAACTAAACGAACGACCGCGAGAAACAATCCGCGCGTAGAGCGGCTGAGCTCGATGCGAGGTTGTAAAAATAGTAAAGTATAACGAATCTCAGTAAGTAGGTACCTATAATAATAAAAAAATCTCATTTTCAGGGCTGTGGTGTCGTTGATTTGCGCTACTTTGGGCAAAGTTAGCGTCAGAAATCGGCCGACTCTGAATCCTTTTTTTTATTGTTCTATTTTAATTAAGGTGTCATCATATCTTGAGGCATCGAAAAATACAATAAAATCCTTATTAAATTCGTTCTGTTGTGATTATTTACGGAATATATTGCTTAATATTTTTCATTAACAAATTGTTTGAAAAATTTAAAAATGGCTGTTTTGTGCTGTCCGGTAAAGACCCTCCTCCATTACCCGTGCAGCTGGTGGACATAATCACTCCGACAGGGTTTGAGTGAAGTGAAGAAGTAAATTATGCAATCGGCCATATTCAATCAATCAGAATACTCATACTCATAATTGTGAATAACTTAACGTTTGTTTACGTTTTAGAGATTTTTGATTGATTGAATTCATTAATTTCAGACCTGTTAAACTTAAAACGTAAAAATTGGCGGCATTAAATTGTCACACAATAACTGTTAATATACATATTACTGACGAATTAAAAAAAATATTATAATTGTGTTCTATAACGCCACTCTGGGACAGGCGTAGCCTAGTAGAGTGGCATAATCCACAAATTTAACAAAAAAAAAAGTGTAATTTATCTTATATTTTATTGTTAAATTAGTATTAAGTACCTTTATTAGTAAACAAGGATTTTTTTAAATAAATAAATACAGAAATAGCAATATCGCTTATTTCAGAATACGATACAGCTAATAAAAAAATAAAAAAATTGTGCAAATAAGATCGGTTTGAAAATTATTTTAATTTTTTCCGCGTTCATACGCCGCCGCGTTCATTTTTCATTGGCATATTCATTTTATCAGAAAACTCATACGCTACAGAGTAGATATGTGCAAAATTTGAACAAAATCGGCCGAATAGTTTTTGAGATATCAATTCCACCAGTCTGGGTGATTACTCAAATTACTCTTAGAACTTCAAGCTATAGGATAAGGCAAAAAAACGATTTTTTTAAATATCAAGGTGGCGAAACCTCTTAATCGATAATGTACATATATTCTATAGATACTTCAGATATTGTATAGTGTAACGAATGCGTATGCTTCAAAATTCTGGGACGAGAGCGAATCATAAATACCGGATCCGTATGCAAACCGGATACACCACGAATTATATCACGATCAGAATTTTCTTATGGACCCTGAAATGGGATCCGAAATGTCGGCCATAAAGGTCGTAAAAACACGACATAATACTTCAGAAGACAAACCAGAAGATATATCACGTTCGATTGAGTTGATCGGTGTTGCATCTGAGAACTGTGTGTGAAGAGTGTTTCTTACACTAAGGGCCGGTTGTTTGATCAGGAGTTAGAGTAATAGTTAAGGGGTAAGTTTTTTTTTTTTGCATTTTAATGTATAACATCGCAAAAATATTGTGTCAAAATTTCAAGTCGATCGAGCAAAATTAACGAAGTTATGAGCATTTGAGCGTTGCTCAGACTGATTTTCTATACCTGCTCGGGCAGCTGAGGGACGCGCTATTATATTGGAAGAGTTTTGCGTAGACAAGGACAAAAGTATGCTCTAGATCTTCTTAATGAAAGCTCTTTGCTGTATGGACCTGGCATCGACGACTCTGTGTAAGTATAAAAGAATTGTCAAGTTTTATTTTGAATTTTATAGCGTGCAAAACTTTAAAGCGTTTTTCTGAAACTTGTCCGTGTACGCCATAACTCAAAATCTACTGGACCGATCGTTTTGAAATTTTGCACAGTACTTCTTCACATAATTCACCAGGTATCCATGGGAGCTTTTTTTGTTAATAATTATAAATTTTACAGTAACAAATTAGACCATTTTTTCAGCGAAAATCGGTGTTTTGGCTTCCAAATGCTACCAAAAATTAAAATCGAAAAAAAAACTTCACGGGGTTACCTCGAAAAACATCTCTTTTAACAAATGCATTTTGATTTTTACTCGCTTTATATTAATTAACTCGTGGCGTCTGCTTGTCTTCTTGTCTCACGAAAAAACTTTGGATCCATTTTAAACCCCTTTCCCGTGATCCAATCGAGCTGAAACTTTGCAAGTAGACTCGTGGCGACGATCAAGAAGATCTATCAAATTTTCGTTAAAAAAATTTAATAATTATAGTATAATTTCGGATTTTTAGAAATTTTAATGGTTTTTTCAAATTGGAATCATTACAAAAGTTTGATTACTAGCAACGGCGGCCCGATAACGTCGCGGAATATTTTCTAAATTTGAATTACTCTGTTGGTATACATAATAGGTACTTCACTGTGAATTTCGAAAATCTAAATTGACTGACAAATGTTTTTAGAATTTAATCTTCAAAGCATGAAGTGCTATCAAAGCTCAAAACATCTGACATTTTAAAAACTTGGTTTTTATGGGTTAGTTTTTTTTTGTTTCAGATGATTCTGTTGCGAGTTATAATGTACACTGCAAAAGAACTTTTTTCAAGGCGCCTCCGGAGATTTTTGAGATTCTAATTTAATCTAATAAGTATAACTAATAAGTAATAATTTAATCACAGTAGACTTTGACCTTTGATTTACCTATTTCATTTTACCGACAATAGATTATTGACCAAAAAACGCCTGTTTTTTTTTAATCTATGCTTTTTATTTAACTATTATTCTAACTACTCATCAAACAACCGACCCTAAGGTAGAGTCGGAGCTGGAGTCGAAGTCGGTAGTCTTTTAAACCACTCCACAGCCCTGGATGTTTTACTCGTTCGGCTTCGATTTTATTTTACAATTTGCGGGCAATTGAGCGTTCATTCCTGCATTACGTGATTTCTTTATTTGTGCAGAAAATTGATTATTACGTCTGCGCCGATTTTTATTATGACCCAATTGGCCATTCGACTGACATCAAATTTTATCTTCGATTACACAAAATAAAAAAAACTTGACAACAAATCATTGTATCGAAAAACTTACCAATTGTGCCACAATTATTGTCAGATTTCATATCTATGCGGTACGTTATTGGTGCGATATCTTTTTTTCCATTTGAAAGTGAGCATCTTTTTAATTGTAATATTAGGTCCTTACATATGAAATTGGCGTTTTGCCGTACTGGCAAATTTGATCTCAAATATCTTCTCTTTGGTTAGGAATTCCAAATCCAAATTTATACAGCTATTTACTCATGTATTTGTGTTTTGAAAATTATAATTCATTTGTTTTTTCCTCAATTGTTTTTTTCTTTGCGTCACTCAGTTTACAAAATGAAAAACTTGAAATATCGCGTTATTTACAAGTACGAGTTCCACCGTGGCACCAGTGCTGCAGAAACGGCTCGAAGGATTAATGATGTGTATGGCGACGGTTCCGCAAAAGAAAACACAGTGCGTTTTTGGTTCCAACGTTTTCGTTCTGGAAATTTCGACCTGCAGAACAAGCCCCGTGGACGGCCGGAGACCAAAGTTGATAATGAAGAATTGAAGGCTATTGTGGAAGCGGATCCATCGCAAACCACATCCGAGTTAGCTGCAGGCTGCGGTGTTAGTGATAAAACTGTTTTAATCCACTTGAAGCAAATTGGTAACGTGAAAAAGCTTGAAAGGTGGGTACCTCACGAATTGAGTGAAGCAAATCAACAAACGCGCGTTGACTGCTGCGTTGCATTACTCAACCGGCACAATAATGAAGGGATTTTAAATCGAATCATTACCTGTGATGAAAAGTGGATCCTGTACGATAATCGGAAGCGCTCATCGCAATGGCTGAACCCTGCCGAACCAGCCAAACCATGCCCCAAGCGAAAATTGACTCCAAAAAAGTTACTTGTGAGCGTTTGGTGGACTAGTGCTGGTGTCGTTCACTACAGCTTTCTTAAATCTGGCCAGACGATTACGGCAGATGTCTATTGTCAGCAACTGCAAACCATGATGGAAAAGCTAGCTGCTAAACAACCGAGGCTGGTTAATCGCTCTAGGCCACTGCTGCTTCATGATAACGCTAGACCACACACTGCACAACAGACGGCTACCAAATTAGAGGAGCTTCAATTGGAATGTCTAAGACATCCACCGTACTCTCCGGACCTTGCCCCAACAGATTACCATTTTTTTCGAAATTTGGATAACTTCTTGCAAAGGAAAAAATTCAACTCCGATGGGGCAGTCCAAACCGCCTTCAAAGATTTTATCGATTCCCGTCCGAATGGTTTTTTTAGTAAAGGGATCGATGAACTACCTATGAGATGGCAAAAGTGCATAGATAGCAATGGTACATACTTTGATTAAATAAATATATTATAATTAAAAAAATCGGCTTTATGTTCCTCCCATACTAAACGCCATTTTCATATGTAAGGACCTAATATTATTAGAAAATTCAGAATAGTTACTAGACGCTATTCTGAACGTCTTAAGGGCTCCTTAATTAGAATTTTAAAATTTCTGTAAGTCTTATCTATATAAAAATGATCACAATAATTTATTTTTTGCTTCTTTAATTACTGCAAAATGACTTAAGGGTATCATTATTTATATAACTAATAAGAGTAGGTACACTTTGTATTAACCTCTAATTTGTTGAAGTATCACCATGTTTCATTTATGTTAGATATTCATCTCCCATATGTTTATTTTTTGATTTTGTTAATACATATACTTCGATTTTTAATTTAAAGTATACGGTGTATCCTGATGATAGGACTATTATTGTATTTTTGTTAATTAGTTTTTTTTTTGGTTTTTATTTTTGTCCATATTTCCTATTTAAATTTAAATTATATAATTAAGTATCCTGATGAAGATACCATTAGCACTGAAAAGTGTTGATCATTCAATAAATGGTGGTTTTATAGAAAATGTTTTTTTCGTCACAAAGTTATTTTGCTATGATTTAATAAATATTTATATTTTAATTAAATAAATAAGTTTCTAAGAATAAAGAAAGGAAAATCTTTTAAATTATCATTTTTAGTGATGAGTTAAACCGTTATTTTGACTGATTGCGAGATTGGTTTTCGATTGTAAGGATTGGTAGCTGGATTTATTTGTTAGAGGTTTCTTGTGTACACCAGGCTATTACCAATCATCGCTACAATCAAACCCAAATCACACTGGCACAATTATTACTATAAAAGCGATTAGCGCACTTATAAAGTCCTCTACACTTCTCTTGTCAGACCTCAGGTTGAATATAACTCGATCATTTGGTCGCCTCACTATGTTAATCATTCAACGGCAATTGAACGAGTCCAAAATAAAATTTTAGATTTATTAATTACAAATTAAATAAACGCTTGGAATATATCAATTATGAATATCTCCTTAGTTATTTACAACTTTTAAACTTGTCTGTGAGACGTACTGTAACAGACCTAATATTTCTTTATAGGATCGTAAATAGTTTGATTGATTGCCTCCAGATTATTAGTCTGATCGACTTATATGCTCCATCGAGGTCATCAAGACACAGTGTGTTCTATTATAGTGGAAATGTCAGAACTAATGCATTAGCAAACTCTGTAATTCCCAGATTACACTCATTAGGGAATGAACATGCAGAGGCGGCTGACATTTTTGCTGATACTATAACTGTTTATAGGACAAAGCTGATACAATTGTTTACATCCCAACGAAATGAAAATGGACAATAAATCTTTATATTTTACCTTTAACTATTATTATTTGTACCGTTAACTTTATTATTATTTTATCTTATGTTTTTATGTTTGTCTTATGTTTTTCTGTATTATTATTATTATCTTTTAACTATTATTATTTTAACATTTAACTGTATTATTATTTTAACTGTCTTACGTTATTTTTTTTAAAATTATTCTGTATATTGTAAAAGCCCATAAGGGCGTTAAATAAATAAATACTTTTTTTATGTGATTTGAGATTTATGGCATTAATAAGGACGACAAGGTTCAAAAAGATATTGAGGGTGACTGAGAGGAATATCTTCAGAATACATTCATCGTCAATACGAATTTAGTGGTGGATTATAAAGCTGCAGCGCCAACACAAATGCATGGAATGAAAGCCTTGAATTGAGAAAAAAATATTAAAAGGCAAACGATTTCAAATAAATGGGTTCATGTATGAAAATTCACTGAGAGAAGAGTGAAAATTGAAACGTATCTGGAGATGATAGTAAAGATGATAAATGTTGAAGGATGTCCTTAATAGATCTAAAATGAATGATGACTACATTAGTAGCTACAAAAATCAACTAGTGAGCGTGAGATATATAAAAGTAATTGATGCAAAAATGGAACCCCAGTATAGAAAATTGAAGGGTTATATATTCTCTGCCTGCGTCTGCGGGAAAAAGGCATGGCCATAAATAAACTTAAGTAAATTCATAAAAATGAAACCATAATCCCTTTCATTGGGTCCGTACCAAGCACCAAGCTTACGAAACCGCTGCTCGTGGGATATGATATATTACTCAAGATTGACCTTTTTACGTCATCGCACAATCGACAAAGATTTATTCATTTCTAGTTCGGAAAGTGCCATCTATCTCTCGGTATATTGTACAACTTTTATTTATGCCATATATAAGTCTATGAAATATAAAAATATTTTTAATAAATCACAAACATTGTGCTAAATTACTTCCCATCGAAAGATGGCCACTAAAATTGGGTTAGACACAGAACGGCATCTCTAGACACTAGTTTTCACTAGCAGAGCTTCACCTTCTTCTAAATTTCCTTCTAAAGTCGCGTTATGTTGTGATTTTTATAGAATAAACTAAGGGTTCTTTTATAATAAAGAGTGATTTGTGATGAGTCTTCTTACATAGCTTGTATTTTTTGTGCCTTGAAATGTCCATATATATGTATATACAGCAGCTGGCAAACATCTTGAACATCGGCTTCAGCTGCGTAGAAGACAAATGTTGGGTCTCAGGGTTGGGGTAGTATGGAGTAGTGATGGGTCCGCTCTGTACTCACTACTACAATGTAGTACTACACTACATTGAAGTGCACACTTCGCACATTTTGATGTGTAGTGCACACTACAAACACCAAAGTTATTGAAAGTATAAACTTCAAATAGTACACTTCATTTCAAAGCGAACACTAAAAAGTACACACACTTCAAAGTTATCGAAAGTATGAGAAACATACTTTAAATAGTGCATTTTTTACTTGAAATTTTTGGAAAGTTGATGTAGCTAAACGAAGAAATCTCTGGAAACTATAACAATTTTTTGGAATCGAATGAAAAAATCTGGCTGGCGACCTTTTTTTTTTAGGTCGCCAAATGTTACTTTGGAGAAAATATCGGCATTTTTTTTTTTTTTTAGCTCGCCAAATTTTTATTTGGGAAAAAAATATTAACTCACTCAACTATTAGTAATACATTACTTCATTTCATTACACTTCACTTCATTAATACTACAATTACTTCATTTCATTAATACTACAATTACTTCATTACATTACTTCACTTCATTAATACTACAATTACTTACTTTCGTTACTTCACTTCATTAATACTACAATTACTTCATTACATTACTTCACTTCATTAATACTACATTTACTTCATTACTTCACTTCATTTACTTCACTTCATTTCGTAGTACTACAATTACTTCACTTCAAGTAGTTTTTACTACAATTGTAGTGTACACTTTGTAGTCTTCAAAGTGGTGAACGTGTGTGTTGTAGTCTTCATTTTGAAATGTAGTTTTTCCCTTCGCTAGTATGGAGTGTACATGCCCAAACTTTCCCCCACTACGTCGAAAATTTGCCGGCTACTATAAGTGTAGTGTGTTTATGGCAAACAAGTACTAAAGGCACCCAGGTAATCAAGAATAATATACTCACCGGGTTTCATCTGAGGTTTATTGATTGCACAGATTTCGATTATAAGGATATTTAGCTAAGTTCGTACCGTGGCCGAGAAGAGAATGGTAACGAAACGCGGGCGGCCAATAGACGTGCCCACCTGAGTGCTCGGTAGGTTGTGAGGTGATTCTATGTCACCAGAGTGCATCACCATATTCTGTTCATGATCCTGTGTATGGTCTACTTCTACAACGCGAACTGCTTGCTATCGAGCTATTGCTAATCTTCGAGATCCTAGATCTTGTTAGGCTTATGTTGTTTCTCGGATTGACCATCAGATTACAGACCGATCTCCGCTTTATACCGTCTTAAAAGTAACAGTAATCAGAATTTGAGAATCGCCTAATAGAATGAAATCACTCTTTTTATTTATATAAGGTTTGAAAAAATGCGTACCATTACTAATGGTTTTCACTCAAATAACCTAGAAATATTCGAAATTATGAAAAGTATTAATAAAATCTTAAATATTATAATTAATCAAATAAGTTTTGTAAATATCTCTCCCTTTATCATATTCCCATTTTAATTATTACTACTTAAATATATACTTAATACTAATGGTTTTCATTCAAATAACCTAGAAATATTCCAAATTATAAAAAGTGTTAATAAAATCTTAATTATTATAATTAATCAAATAAGTTTTGTAAATATCCCTCCCTTCATTGTTCCCATTTTAATTATTACCACTTTATTTTTAAACACATATACTCTTATAAATTAGTTTTAGTAAATTTCTTATCCTGAAGAAGGAAGGATCGCTACAGAAACATATAAGAGTAATCTAATTAAAATTAATCGTAATTAAAACAAAGTGTTTATTATTTTATTTATAAAATGGGGCCATAAATTGAATTTGAAAAATTAGAAAAATGTTGGTTTCTACAGATTATACCTCATATTACATACTTTCAGAATATAACTTTAATGGAACTCTGCGAGCTAACTGCAGTCTATATGGAGCCCAGTAAAGAAGTGACGCGACGAGCGAAACGCCCAACCGACTCACTGATGACATTATGCCACTAATTTGGCTTTGTATTGATAGATATTTCTCCGAGTCCAGCTCACCACAGCCTTGTGAAAATGAAATAATAACGGGCCTGCCGGAACTTTCAGCACATCCTGGCAATTTAATTCCTCGTAAATATTATTTGAGAACGAAGCCTCCCTCGCAGCGACAAATTAGAAACAGTGGGGCGCAGAGATGCACTTAAGGTCCGTGTAATGCTGTTAGCAATTTTCTAAAGTGCCATTACCGCTGTGATGTACTCACTGCAGCTCCCTGGGACGCGACTAAAAAGATGGCTCTCCCTTAATAAAATGCACTTATTGCATTAAGACGCAATCTCACGGCGGAGTGGAGGAGTGTTTTCAAAAACCGCCGTCGAGACTGTACTTTTAAACCACGAAGAAAAAAATATTTTGTATTTTCGATGTTTACAGCGCTAACTTTGTGGTGGACACAATTGTTAATTTTAATTAAACAACTTTGTATTAAACACTTAACTAGTACGTCTACCGGTTTCGATACCACCGGATCTTCATCAGGACGATCGAAAACTACCTATCCATTATCAATTCTGGAAAACAAATCAACTTTTGAGCGGGGACGTGGCAACAGCTATGGTGAGGGTGTGAAATAAGTGGACGCCGAAATAGGGAATATTTCAAGTAACGGACTCTTCATAAACATTATGTTGGCTTTGGTGTTCAGGCATTTTTTTATTTCTAGTTATCTAATCAAAGGTCACTTTTATTTATGTGTAGAATCTCGATACCGTTATCCTTTTTTTTACACTTTTTATTTTTTCAATTTTATTTATTAGTTATCTAATCAATGGTCACTTTTATTTATGTGTAGAATCTTTTTTTACCCTTTTAAAAAATAATTATTAGCTTAGAAATACTAGAAATAAAAAAACGATTTTATACAAAAGCCAATATAATAAATTAACAAATATAATATATTCCAATTAACCACCAGATAAATTATATGAATAGCCCGATACTTGACATATTCCCCATTTCGGCGTCCACTTCTCAATTACCCCCACCATAGCTGTAGCCACGCCCCAGTTCAAAAATTAATTTGTTTGCTAGAATAGAATTTGGATAGTAAGTTTGCGTCCGTCCTGATGAAGATACGGTAGTATCGAAACCGGTAGACGTAGAGTTACTAGTTACGTGGTTAAAACAAAGTTGTTTGATTAAAATTAAAAATAATTTTAGTTGGGGCCCTGAATTTCATTTACTTATTTCAAATATAAAGGAATGATATTATGTTGTAACTAATTGGCTTGTACTTTGTGGTTATTAATTTCAAATTAAATAAGATACAAATTCACTTGATTTAAACCACTATTTTTTATAACTTGAATGTTATGGTGTGAGTAGATTGCTCCTGATGTGAAGTCCTCCTTGAATCATACGTAAATGACAGAACTCAAAGGGTTGTTTTCGGGGAATATTCTAGTAATCCTGCTACACTCTAAAGTGGAACAAATTGTTTTGTAGACAGCTGGGAACGATTTCAGGATGGTTTTCTTCTTCTTCTCAATGCTTCAATTTCACAAGGAAACACTTGGAAAAGTTTGAACTATTTATTGAAAATAATACAGTAACAAACACGTGTGAGATGTAATACAACCAAAATTAGATTGACAGGGCTGAAGCATGTGATATACCCTAAAATAGATTAGGAAAGTGAACCTTTATACTGATACAAAGCGTTGCGTTTCGTCACGTACGCCAGTATAGATAAGTTCTCCGGGTGCAGGGCGCGTGCACTTTGCAACCCCGAGGGATGATAATACTCTTATCAAATGCTGGAACATAACAATCCGTTTACCGTGATGTCAGGAATACTTCAAGGCTCACATCTTGGACCTCTTTTATTCATTATTTTTATAAATCATATTACTATAAAAATTAAATGCTCTAGATACACACATTTTGCAGATGATTTTATTTGATTAATGAAATTATTTCGCAGTACCAAGTCACCGCATGATTGCTTATTTTTCCGGATTGAAAAGGATTCAGTCCGTAAACTCACTAGATTTGACCTTAAAAATTAATATTCACATAAATAATATACTAAAAAGTTCATTTATAATAATAGGCTTCATTTTGTGCATAACTAAAATCTTTAATTGTTCTCAAATAGCAATAATCTTATATAAATTCATAATTCATAGTAAGTTAGAATATATATCGTCTACATGGGCACCACATTATGTCAAACATTTTTAAATGATCCACATGAGCTAGTATTACAGAAGGTACAAATTTAATGATTCCTCATAGGTCTCCAGAATTTGGCCTTTCAACAACAACTTGATTTCGCAAAAAAACTTGTTGAAAACCCTTAAGGGGGGGGTAAGGTTTTTAACTTTTTTTTTTGCATTTTATTTTTAATTTTTTAAATGTTCTCTAGCACCAAGTTATGATGGACACCGCGATTCTCCTTTTTTCCGAGACACATCCGAATAATTGCTGCCATTGCCGTATTTTTTAATATTTCGTCTTGAAAATTTTACACAATATTTTTCAAATGTCATTCTTTAATGTACCATTAGTTTCATTTAAGAGGTTTTAACTGTATCGTCACAAAAAAATCACAAAACATGCCTTTTTTTGCACGAATTAACCTTACCCCCCCTTAACAGATTGCATGAAAAAATGGGATAGCCTATGGTCCTGTTATGATTTTAAATCCTCTGCTTAAATAATAAATTTGAAAGTTAAATCATGAAATCTAACAATCATATGTCTACCAACTTATACTTAACATCACGCCGTTTCGCCGTGGGGGTAGGCAGAGAGGATAGAGCGCCACACTCTTCTGTCCCGACATACAAGCCTCATCCACGTTCTTACATCTTCGCATGCAAGCTCGCCGCTTGTTGAGGCTTCTAACGGGACCATCTTCCAGTTGATAAAATAAAGTAAAAGCTTTTATAACTTTTCAATAATTAGTACTTATTTTAATTAATACAATTTACTTATTTTTATTTAGGATTTTTTAAGTATATATCCCAACAAACTATTGTTATTTAATTTATTAACCCCAATTAATTTTGTTTATTAATTATTAATTAATTCCAATAATGTTCTTAACTAAGCCGAGAGGATTGAATCATAAGTTACCAAATTTCCAAGTCTTTAAAGTATAAATTTAATTTCAAAGCTTTTTGCAAAATTATTAATTGATACGATAGTTTTTTTTATAGTGAAGTGAATTTGGACCCACGAGCAAAAGCTCCCGTATCGGCCCTACACTTTCGCCGTCCTTGTTGACTTTTTTTAATGCTAAAGCAGTTTTTCGCTACGCCGCTGACGAAGCAAAAGCACTCGTGCATCGCGGCGAGAAAACTGCACTAACCACTTCACTGTTTTTAATTACATTGAAGTCGATCATTAAATTGTGGTGAAAATTTTCACATTGTTAACTCTGCGTGAATTTAATAATATTTTTATACAATGTAAAAATTTTGTAAAATTTCAGTCAGTTTAATACTTCACCTATCGATAGAAGACTCTGTTACTCTCGAAACTTAGGTAGTGAAATATAAAAATATTTAAAAAATATTGATTATTTTATTTGTATATATCTACTTGTATATTCAAATTGGAAGAAATCAGCTGGAAGAGATGCTCAAATGAAAAAATGAAAAGTATTTACTGAACATTTACTTTGTACTTTGTTCTTATATTATCAACATTGGAATTAATTAACTTATTTACACTTTTGTTTGTTCATATATGTATGTACTTTTTACTTTACTTTCATATTTTTATTCTTATTTACTTTATTTCTTATTTCTTATTTACTTTATATACTTTTTACTCTAAATTACTTTACTTTATTTTTCTTTTATTCTTCTAATTACGTAACCATGAAATAAAATATTTAAATGGGGTCTCAATGAATGAAATGGCTACTTACCTCAGAACAGGTATTTTTATGTTCCTAGCGAGGTAGGTAACGATAAAGGCCTGCATACAAAAAACTGTATATTGTATTTGTTGCTATCTTATTCATAAACTCTGTAAATATTCTTAACATTAATTATGTTTTGATGCAAGCTGTTATAAAAGTTATTGAGCTAATAAACGCCGATTTATCGGCACTGAAACTGAAACTTTTTTTCACCAATATGTTCAGAAATTACCATTCCATCATCAGGGTACTGTATAACAACTGTCGAAAAATTCGAATGAAATATCTCTTGTTCCTTGTTTTTCCAAATTATTTGAAAAATCATTTAAAAAAAAATTATTACTGAAGTTCTTGATTACTCGCAATTATTGGTAAAATTTTTGGAATTGTGCTAGTAATCAAATTCAATTGATTATTATTAATATTTTGAATACTATTGCTTGCTTATTATTAATATGAATTATTATGAATTGAATTTGACTACTAACCCAATTCTAAAAATTTTTCCAATAATTGCGAGTAATCAAGAACTGTAATAATATTTTTTTTAAATAAATTTTCAAATAATTCGGAAAAACAAGGAACAAAAGACATTTCATTCGAATTTTTTGAGAGTTATATAGTACCCTGATGATGGAATGGTAATTTCTGAAACATGTTGGTGAAAAAAACTCACATAAAAGTAGATATATACAAATAAGATAATCAATATTTTTTAAAAATGTCAATCTACAATGTTGCTCAATCAATTGAAAAAAATAATATTATCAAGCACACTTAAATAAACATAGTTAATTTATTTCACCCAATTTAATGGTCATGATGAATAATCTCTACGATTTTAACGCCAAATCCATCAAAAATACCTACATTGAAGTCAGTTATAAAACGTTTACACTAGTCAGTTACAAGTATTATTAAGGATTTCAATTTACACTTGTTTATTTTAAATTTAATTAATTTAAATTTATTTTGTATTTTACTTTAATTTGATTAACATTGTCTTTTGTTAAATTTGTCATATTTAGATATTTTATTCCATTATGTTTTGTTAAATATCGTCGATCTCTGTTATCAGTATACTCATTTTACATTTCTGCTTGCTACATAAAATTATTTCATTGTGAAAAAATTTCAAAATGTGACATTTGAGACATTTAAACATGAAAATTGGGTTCAAAATTGAATTCGTTAGCTTTAATCTTACGGGTAATTGATTCCGACCAAATTATCTAGTCAAATAAATACTTAAAATTTACATGAAATTACTATAAGAAAATACTAATATTAATAATGCCGCCTAATTGTAATGCCGGGCCTAAAATTCACCGAACTTTTAAATGTGGTTTGACCTTTTCAAAATATTTACCTCATTTATTTACATATTTCCCAGAGGCCCGCGTTCCAATAATATTTTATTAATGAGTCTGACATGTTGAGGAAAAATAGCCGTACATAAAAATTAAGGGCCACCCCACAAAACGGTCGGCTAGTTATATTTTATAAATCGATTCGCAAACTGTAAGCAATCGTCAAGTATTATTTTAACGATTCAATAAAAAAATCTATTTAGCTTGCATGTTGTTTCTTTTCATTAAAGCAATGAAGTCGAGATTTAAAAAATGTTAGTAGTATTATTATTACACATTTTTTCACTCTTTCCAATATTTATGAAACCTACTCCCTTGAGTACTCCTAGAGCAAGCAGAAATCCAACTTCGTTCGAAACCTCCGAAGAAACTGAAAAGAGTTCGGATGGAATTGTTTTTATTTTTAAAAATATTTTTTATGTGTGAGATACATAACACACTAAGAACCGAATTGCGGCATTTTATCCATAGAGGATTAATCATTAATTAAGATAAATTATAGAAGTCTCAAAGAGGGACGAAGCTATTTATATGAAACGTGTATGGAAGTCCTTATAGGGTTGCTACAGCACTTATGATCTGTATAAGCCAACTTAGGTTATCACTTTACACAATGCAATGTTCACCTTTGGAGATTGGATGAAGGTGACCGTCAGTAGTCACCAGTTTGTGGTAATTAGTAAATGAGGAGAAGGCTGCTTTTTAGGGCCACCACCTCTCCTTGACGGGAAATCTTGATGATTATATTCGCTCGGAAAAAGAATTACAAGTTATACATAAGTACGATTACAAAGACAAGGATAGATACTCGATGGACTAGAGCTTCCTGCCTACGCCGGGGGTCGCTGAGAGACTGACATGTCCGTATAGGGCGTTGGCTGCTTTTTATATGTTTTGCGAACAAAGAACTTTATTGAAGTCTAGCTGTATGGGTGTAGGTATTACTGATTTGCTTACGCGGCATTGAGACAGTAAATGCTCTCCAAAAGCAGTGAAACATTTTTGGTCAGCGGCATAGGATGTGGAAAACAACAGAAAATTACCATATTAAAGGCTCAAGTGGCATCCTAAAAACCAGCAAAGGTGAACAAATCTCAAGTAGAATGAGAAGCAAGACTTTGCTGCAAACCAATCCCCAGGATTGAAACTAAAAATAAGGATATCACAATAATCACTAAATAAGGATATCACTCCATGTAACTTCGAAAAATGGCATTTAGTTAAAATTTATATAAATTTGATAAACTACTTACAGTACGCACGCCAAGTTTACTTAAGAAAAATGTTTTATTTGCGTTTCTTCGATCGGTAGCAGTAATACAGTCAGACGGATATGTTTGCGTGACAAATCAGCTTAAGTAGAAAAATTGGTGATTCTGCCATAATACCGAGAAATCATTTTATTTAATGTTTATTTGTGACCCTAATGTAATAAATATACGAAAACTTGTGCAAAAAAAGTAATTTGAAGTATTATTATGTTTATTACACACATGTATAATAAGTGGATGTATGCTGATGTATACATCCGAAGTCTAGTACTTCCAGCTGCTGCTTGTTACCACAAAACCGTAAAAACCCGCATAACCACATGCAGAGAAAATTACAGATACTTTGGTTTAACCGATGTCAATTACGGTATTCATTTTTTTTTATAAATTATTATGTGTGCAATTAATTAAAGATATTTTTTATTATTTAGTACTGACATAAAGAGCCGGAACTATTGAGAGGAATTTGTGAATGCAATATTGTTAAGCAAATTTATACCAATAAAAACAGTTATATAAAAATATATTTATATGGGAGGCAAATAAAAACACCAACAATAATTAAAACTTTTATTTATTACGCAAAAAGTCACTGGACACAAATTAAATCGGAGCATTGTTCTTAAATTTACAATGTTTCTTAGATATTTCACACACTTATTACACTGTCTCTTAATTCTCACTACGCTGTTTCTATAGCTTCTATTACTTTTAAGGAAATTTCATTCTGTTTTGCAAGTATCACGTGTCAGTACGTACTCGCCCGATATCTAAGACAAGATTAACATGCATTAACATTGTGATAAATATTGGTGAAAAGTTAATAATACTATGGTTGTGGTGTATACTGTTATGAACATAGTAGTGTAGTGTTGGTCCTGACGAAGAAACGGGTACGTCTCGAAACCTAAATCTGGTGGTGATTTATACAAATTTTACCAATACCCTGTTATAATGTCTAACCACAAAGTTAATGCTTTAAATATTAAAAATATTCATAATAAAAAATATTGGTATTATTTAGAGCATTTGCAAAACAATTTAGATAAATCTGTTACCCGAGTAACGCCGGGTACGGACCGCCAGTTGAGTTCAAGTGATATAGACTTATCATTATGATGATGATCTATCCCACACATTTAATTTAATTTTTTATAAATATATTATTTCATTATAAAATTGTTCTGGGTTGTTTATCTGCCATGTAAAATATTGTAAAAAAATGTTAATAAACGTGTCAATGTAAGAATGATAAAAAAATGAATATTAAATGGATTTCCTCAATTTATTGTTTTACATAAGAAATACATTGATTTTTACAAACCTTATTAATTTTTTTAATAATTTTTAAAACACGACACACATGTCGTCTACGAAAATGTTGAAGGGCAATTATAAAAATATTTCACGATATTATTTTTCGGCAGAGACTTACTTCTGACGAATTCACTTGCAGACAATATCGACTGGTATTAAATTATAACAGTCCCTTTATTTTGTTTCCAATGTATTTGACAGGCAATTAATAACAACTGGGGTTCATTCGAGGACAATTCCCAGATTTTAAATTTTTTTGTTAGTCTACCTAATAGTTAATTTTCCTTTATAATAACCGTTCATTGTTCTGACGTTTTTATAATATACTGTCACGGGATCGTGATATAACTGTGGGAGACAAATAAAACACCTAAAATCAATTATTTATTCACTAATGTCAATTGACACGAATTTAATCGGAGCACCATTCTTTAATTTACACCAATTTCGTAATTCGCACTAATTATCACTCTTCAATAACTTGTCTCTGATACACCGATGCAGGTTGCTTAAATCGCTCAGGTTCGCACTAGAAAACTTTTCGCTTGCGGGTGGGGACTCATATTATATCGCTGGTCGATTATTCTTATTTCTCTGTCGTTGTCGCTTTATCTGTGCCGTCTACTAAACGTGAATAAACACTGTTCACTAAAATTCTCTTGTACTACATTCCTGCCTTGATTATGAGTCGAAAATGTTCAAGCTATTATGACCTAATATCAATTGTTATGGAGATATGCGACATCAAAATTTGCATTTTTTTAAAAATATTTCTGACTTATTTTTTGTAAAACATTGGATTATCATTACAGTAACTTATATATATTACGAAAAATTCATTCGTTTCAATACAAGTTAAATAAAATGATAAAAACCCTAAAAAATTGGAATGTTTTCCAATTGGAATTCGAAAGTTTTTATTATTTTATTTTGTATTAAAGGAAATGAATTTTTCATATTCGATATAAGTTTGTGTAATGATAGTCCAACGTTTTACAAAAAATAAGTCAGAAATATTGAAAAAAAATGCAAACTTTGATGCCGCATATCTTCATAACTATAGATATTAGGTCATTTTCGACTCATAATCAAGGCAGGAATATAGTCCTGTGAGGTTATTAATGTTTTACAAATAACCCTGTATACTCGTAGACCTAGATATACTGTTCCCCTATTTTTCTCCTTCCCTGCCTCAAATACTTGAGCCTGATGACTGAACGCATTTCTTCATAACATACATTCATTTACATACATTCATGATTGACATTACATACATTCATGATGTAGACATGATTGGTGTATTGTGCATTGTTTGGTCCAGGGCGAAGAGCTCTGTGAAAATTTTGAATTATGATAACGCTATTATATTTGTGTTTTTTACGTCCTATATTTCCCTAGTAAACATATTAAAGATATGATTGGCTACTGTTGAAGCTATTGAGATACAAAATTACCCAGCTTGTCCTATATTCTGCCTGAGAACTTGTAATGCCATCATGATTTTATTCAAAATTCATTGTCCAGTAAATAAATTTAAAGCTCATATATATAATATACTTTACAAAGTATAAATTGTTATTAGGGTAATGATAAATTTACATTTCCTCGACATTTTACATTTTAAACGATGTTTAATAAAGGTCATGAATTTTTACCCAATTTTCCAGAACGACCTTTAAATAACAGTTTGAAGTACTTAAGGTATAATAAATTACATAAAAAGGCGTTCGTCTAAATACACCATGAAAATGTTAATATTTGGTCGACATGTACTTAGGCATGATTTGTCAATATGTGTAATTGAGGGACGAATAAAATATATTTGAAAGAATATTATACTCAGTGGAAATAGACAAATTTAAACGCTTTTGGAAACGCCCCGAAGTACGGAGGTACTTCAGAACATAATTCGTGTTTAGTTACTTCAATAAACACCATGGCTATAGTGAGGAAACAAATTGTATCAGTGATGAGGCGTGAATAAAAGAAAGTACAAACAAGAAAACAAATGATTTATTTAAAACAGCTGACAATAAAATTCATTACAACTCACGAATGAGGTAGTAGGATAGTAGGATAAAGTTTTTTATTAAAATGTCCAACGACTATGCACATTTTGTAAAACATTGTACTGCTTGTTAAAAAAATATTTATTATAGCAATTTTATACATTTTCAACTACACTTACATGATCTTTTGGTGTTTATACCAGTAAAAACAATACAAGGAAACAATATACCTCGTACGCACGACTTACACATACTAATTCGGTTGTCTTTCTTAAAGACTATACCTGAGCTGTAAATTAATATTTCAAGTTCTTATCAAAAAATGCTCTTATTATCAATCGCGAGTGTAATTGCGAAAGACCATTCCGCGCGCTTATAACAGTGGTGGAGAAGATATATCCTAAACCGTGTCTTGCAGTTTATCGAAGAAATTAAGTACTTTTGTCACATCCGACCCTCCTGTGTTAAAAACACGAAAATCATCAAGATGATGCTAACCATTAAACATACTCCAGGTTTCATTTCCATTATTTATCTAGCTAATAGATTACTTGCAATAGCCTCCGTGTGATAAATATTTTGTTTACTCCGGGCGCCCTGTTGAATTAGAGGTAAGGCATTCCACATCCCCTTTGTTGTCATAATATGTTAAAAACAGATACCCTAAAAATACACCCCAGCTATGTGGCTGTGTATGCATAATGTAACGTAATGCGAAATCAATAGCTATTAAGGCTTGCCGGCGGTCAGGAATGTCGATACTGCCTCTGCTACACTTAAATCGAATTTGTAACGTTATCGTGAGTGGCCACTGCCCGCTGTATCTACGGAAGCTGATCACACACAACTTTTATGGGTTAATTATATTTGTTTAATAATTCTCATCAATTATATAATGAACTTTTTTCAGTACACACAAAGTTTTTATGTTTATTGCACCTGACTATAAATATGAAAACTTAGTATGTTGAAAAGATATATGAAAAATACATTGAAAATTGCAAATGATTGAAAATATTTTTAGGTCAGGACAAGATAAATTGAGTTTGCTTTTAATAGTGTTTTGATTATTTTTGTATGCTTAGCTATCTTATCTATCTAAATTAAGACTTAAATTATTTATTATTATTTTATGACCCTAATTTTTGAATGAATGATACCTAATTTATAAATGGGGTTGAAGTTTAAACTTGTTCTTAAAAAATAAAAAGCAGTAAGTACAATCGAAGAAACTAAATAAAATTAATAATAAACTAAGCCATACAAACCAAGTTTTTACAATACTCCCTTTCTCATTTTCTGTTTTCGTGTCTACCAGATGCGTCGCAGTCTCTTCATACAACTTAGTCAGTTGTATGAAAAAACCATTAAAAATTTCTAAAAATCCAAAACTATTCTATAATTTATATATTTTTTAACGAAATAGATCTTTTTGACCGTCGCCACGAATCTGCTTGCAAATTTTCAGCTCGATTGGATCACGGGAAAAGGGTTAAAAATTGATCCAAAGTTTATTCGTCCGACAAGCAACAACCAACCAAACGTTACGAGTTAAAAGAAAGGAAGTAAATGTACTATGTTTTTAAGGGCCAATGGTTCCTTCGTCAGGATACAATGTATGCATTGTATCCTGACAAAGGGACTATTAGCCCTGAAACATATTAATATTTTCAATATATTAGAGGTGAAAACAAAGAACATTTTTATTTATTATATTAATAATGTCACGTATGAGGTGGCTTGGACGTGTGCTAAGAATGCCAGAGGAAGGAATACCAAGTAGAATCCTCTTGGCAACCCCGGAAGGAAAACGGCAGGTGGGTCGCCCCAGATTAAGCTGGGAGAAGCAACAAAAAATACACATGAAAACAAAAATATATATCGGTCTATACTGGTTGACTCAAGCGTAAGACAGGGGAATATGTAAGCACCTTGTCGAGTCTTTGGGCCCCCGACCCTACTAGGACAAGAGGATGAAGATGTTGATATTAATAATGTCACCACAAAATCATTTTGCTCTTTTTGAAAAAGTAAATAAAATTATTTATAAATAAGATTAAATTAAATAACCATAATGACTTTGCGTTAAATATTTAAACAAATACATATAAATTCTGTTTGCATTTTTTGTACATTAATTAATTAATTTTTAGTACGCAACTAAACTAATCTTAAAAACTTATTAAGAAAATTCCCGTGAAGTAATTTGTTTTCACCATACTGATTTTATGTTTAATACAGTCAGGTAGAATAGAATTACACTATTTTTTTATATACGTTTTATATTAATATTATACAATATAATCATTGGGCTCCTGACTAAGGAAATGACAAAAGTAATGATGACATGAAAATAAAAATATCGAGGCCAGTTCGATTCTCATAGATGGAATCCAATTAGATTATTATTATATTAATTGGGCAGGTATCTCTTCACGTGAACGTAGGTAGATATCCTTTGATTGGAATGCACTTGATTAACCAGGTAATTGGGAGAAGTTTCGACAATCTATATCGTACATAAGTAAATTACGTCTGGATGTTTTCTACCATTGTTCTTCAGAATTTTTACAATTTTGCGCGTTGGAGGTGATTTTTTTTATCAAGCAACGAAATGCGCGCGCATCAAGCGACGGAAGTTTTCACACCATGAAATTATTTGAAATATGGGTGCAGCTGCACTCACCATTATGATCACCAAGTGAGGCACGAGTACGACAGCTGTCGACCTGACAATACAGACAGCATGTCACTGGCTGGAGCGTGTCACTATTCATACACGCGACAAGTCATTGCACCGTCAAGGAACCTCTTTGTTCGCAAATCATATAAAAAGTAGCCCACGCCCTGTACGGGCATGTCAGTCTTCCATCGACCTCCGGCGTAAGGTCGGAGGCTCTCGCCCTCCGAGAATCTATCATTGTCTTTGTAATCGTACTCATTTATAACTTGTACTTGTTTTATCGAGACTCTACACCATCCTCAACCTAAAACCCCCCAAAGATACAAAGCTGTTTGTAACTTTATTAGAACGGTTGTGATGGTCGACATAGAGATAGATTTAATAAATTTAGAAAATCTTAAAATAATAATATTCAAAAAAGCCAAGTATGGACATCAAAAATATATTTCTTCTGTTTGGAATCGTTTAAAAGTAAAAGCCTGATATATTTCTTCTCAAGATTCTATGTATTACAAGAGGCTAACAAAATATTGAATATTCAGCTATACAAGTAATATTTCTTAGATCTTTATTATACCATAGATATAATTCTGTGTTAAATTATTATTGTTTGCCAAACCTAATAGACTCGACCTTGTGTGTAGGTGCGAACGAGCCTTTATTATTTATGAATCGGAACAGCAAGTCTCGCGTGTAGCGAGTGCTTTACTATTATTTTAACGAAACGGACCAATCACAGGTGCGCTTTGCCTTCGACGGGTTGAGCCAATAGCGACCATCTTGATGACTGAATCCGGCCAATGGCGGGCGCCGGCGGTGAAGTCATCGCGCATATGATGAGTCACTGCACTAGCGTGGATTTCGGAGGTATGGTGCAATCGTTACTATAAAAGGAGCGGACGCCGTATACTCAGCCCCTTCAGTTCGAGACCAGACCTGCGAGCGGAAGCGCTGCCCGAGAGACTACTGCCAGAGACTTCATTTGGAGAACAGCATTTGCGGACGGAGTTGCTGCCCGGACCTATGGGGGAATCTACCATTCATCAGTACCAGAGAGGATCATACCGCCACTGTGTAACAGCTAAGGAACACATTTATATTATCTATTACGGTTAATTATTTTCACTATCGAAATGTATTTATTTTGTAAATATTTGAGTTCGGAATAATTATGTGTAATTAAATATCACGATTGCTTGTGTGATATTGGTTCAAATCGTACGAGAATTCCTTCCAAACGGATGTATTTTTATGCAAAGCGATTTTCATACCGTTTATGCTAAAAATTGAATACACGGAGTTCTATATGAATTACTTAGTAGCATTATAATAATTACGGTATTGCGTAGGTATTGCGCAATCATTACACTCGGTCTACAACTAACTCTTTATGAATTAAGTTCCTCGGTATATTCAGCTTAATAAGTGGCTTCAGAATGACGAGTAAGTAAGACGAGTAGTCGAATGACGAATAACAGAATGGGGAGATCGAACTAAAGATTGGGGATATCTGGTTTGTGTTAGCCTAGCTGGCTGAGGGGTGGATGATTGCCGGCACTTGGGCGTGGAACCCGCACAAGCCCCTGCAGGGTCCCTTAAAGGCGGGGCCCTCCTTGTTGCTCGGGGTCATCAATAAACCGACCACCTAACCTCATCCGACGCAAACTACTTAAACCAACAAAAAGGTTTCCTTTGTCTTTGGAAGGATTTCCGTGTTTGAATGCTGTAAAACCTTGATAGAAAACATTAACTTCTATTTCGTCCTCTGTAAGAAAGACAGGGCCAGAATCAGTATAAAAATCATTCACTCATATGAAATAGCTGGGATATTATAAATATGTTACTAACACTCTAACATTTGACTAAAGTAAATGTTGCAAGATGCAGAATCGTGGGATGCCGCTCTGAAAAGGCATAATGAGATTACACAATAATTTGTAACATCGCTGACTATGCCCGCAAAGGAGGCTAATGTCTTCATCAATTCGTACCAAAAGAGTACATGATTCTTCAACCACCGGCCTAAAAGAAAAGCGCCTCAAGACAACACTCATCATCAGAAACTCGTACCAAAAGAGTACGGCCATCTCAATTATAAGCCTAAAGGAGGGGCGTCACAGGATCACATCTCGTAAAGAAGAGATAGAGTCTCGGGATGCAGTAAGTTCCGGAGGAGCAAGGGGGGCCATTTAGTCACTTAGGAAGCTGGTCACCGGGTTTAGACGGGCGCGGAGCCTTAACCCCCCTCAGCAGAGATGCTGAGGGTTTAAAAAAACAAAATTTAGCATTCAAAGAAACTATTATTTCGTATAAATTCACGGGCTGTTGTAGAATCCCTTCGAACAAACCATCCCCGAGACTTTATCTATTTATTCATAAAGAAGTTTTACTTCAAAAATGTTGTTTTCGTAGATAGAAAATATATGTATTATTTTCCCATGGAATTAATATTAACAGGTTCATGCACGTCTAAGACGACACCATTCAAGGTAAGAATATTTAATATAAAGTGTTTAAAATTATTAATTTCAGGGTTATTTAATATGTGAATTTCTCCCCTTTATGCCGTTCGATTGATTTTAGTGGGTTGTTTCCAAATGGAGATATTTTATTTTCTAAATACACGAATTCTGTCTGGTGAACGTATTTTATCGTAACATAAATGTATATTGCGTATTATTATGCAATCGTTTCCACACTGCTCCTATAAAAGAATTTGAAGTTATTACGATACACAACGGGGTCCTTCATCCATTAGACGAATCATGTGCCAATTCAACGACGTATTACGAATAGTATATATTGTATTTATCGAGATTTAGTCGCATTTATTATTTCTAGTAAGGTTTTTAGTATTGGTGCCAGGCTCCATTATGAGGCGGAAATAGTTCATATTCATAGCCCGACTGTAATAGGTATTTTTGTCGCGTAAGAGGTAGCACTTTTAGTAGTATAACTGTGTTTTATGTTTCGTCCCTGATGGACAGGATGGAATAGCTGTGGTTATTTAGGTAAAACACTTTGTAAATGCAAAGGACTTAAGGTATTATCAATTTCGTATACGAACCCAAGATGTTAGTTAATATTTTCGATTATAGTTGATTTTGCATTCAAAAGCACAATTTCCACAGAATAATTTATTTTCAGTTAATAATATATATTTTAGTTAAATGTATAGTTAGCGCTGGCAGAGCATGAATATTGTATGTGATGCATTATTTATAATATTTCATAGAAGAGTATAATATTTTATTCAGCGTTCATTATGTAGTTACAACGCAATTCGTAGTCGTGCCCCTCTCGCGCCATGCAGAGCGTCGCGCGCTCACATATAAAAAAAATGTTTTATTTAATATTGAGATTTGTATTATATTATACTTCGCCTTATACGTTTGGACCACCCCCTCATACATCACTCTGGTGCCGGACCAAGAGATATACTGGATTTCTATATTTAACAAAACCACATTTTGATGAGAATGCCCTACTATCTACCAGGGTCATCACAGTTGGTATCCGTGACCAGGAGTTGGAAAATCAATTATACATAATAGATAAAATTAAATTTCAACTCGCGACGAGTAAGCATCGACATTTTAAATAAATTATTAATACAGAATTCATCTTTAATACGTTAGGAAGACCCTCTATCTAGCAGGGTCATCACACGGTAGGTGAGCGCTTCATTATGCCACTCCCTGATACTTGTAGACACATCTGATGTCTACTGTAGAGTTTTTTCAGGCCTAAAGAAAAAGACGAAAGATTTACACGTTATCGAGGATTTTACAGCACTCTGCACATTTTACAGTAAATTAAAAATTGTTGGTGGTGTCCCGAATACTCGGAAATAACTCAGAAACTTCTCGATCATACTCGAAACATCTCGAAATGACATTTAAGGGTCGACAGAACCGTTGCGCACAACAGTTCTAGTTGTGACGTTTTGATGAAACCACAGATAAAGCGACCAGCGGCGATTCATACAAGCGTATCGTACAAGCGACGATAAATTAAGAGAGCACCTACCGTCCAATTGTGAATATTATAATATATAATATTGGGTGATAAATAAATACTTTAATTAAGCATTTGATTTATCTGCCACCGCCACGGTCCCGTGATCCCACGATCCCGAAAATTAAGAGATGAAAGTAAATGTGTGGCAAAAAGACAAAATGGCGAAATTCTTGCCAGTTAGATTCCTGTATTTTAGAAGCAAAAAATTTTTACATCACAACAATATTATTGTTCAAATTGTCACACTGCCTGACTCCACTATACAAGAAAGAGACTTTTTGTTCCTGATACACTTTTTAAAGCTGAATTTCAGCAACGGCTTCCAGCTGAATTTGCTGCCTTAATAAATTACAATAGTATTATGCTGATTCTTTGTGAGTTACAACTTTTCTCAGCGCTCCAAGAGATTTCTCATTTTTTATCAAAGTTATATTATCTCCTATAAAATTATATTTAATATTTAATACTATGTTTCTTCCAGTTCCTTTGTCTGTCCATCCATCCATCTTCATCACAATTTTTTTTCAACAATTTTGTTTTCCGAACAATTTTTTTCGATTTTTTTTTTAAATGAAATAAATACATACTTATTCCTTAGGAACCGACATGTAAAGATACCTTCATTTTTGACAGGTTACAGCTAATTAATTAATATTATGGTAGCTATAAATGTTGTGTCCAGCGGCGAATAAAATTCATGAAGTAAGGTTACATACATTGAAGATTGACAACATATTGTATTGCGATCCCTACACGGCGTTGCCCAATATTCAGGTGAGTTATATTATCTTAAGTAGGGGTATACATATGTGAAGAAGAAAGCAAGTCCTAAAGGGTGAGAATGCAAAATTTTAATCGAATGTCTTTTGATATAATATAATACACATTTATAAGGAGGAGAGTGGGATGTCCAGAGGGAGTGTGCTTGTCCTTTAGGGAAGATATAGCGAGGTAATATAATGAAATACGTGTTGCTGGTTGCGGGTTCGTGTTTACTTCTTACAAGGAAAATGACAGCGTAAGACTGAGAACTCTCGCGGTGGGAGGTTCTCTCGAGACGAGAGCGTAGCAAGGCCGGCAAATGGCCTGCTTTGAAATCTTGATTGTGAGTGACGATATACTTTAGAAACTTGATGATTTTTTTTTTCAGGTTTCAATTCCTATATTTACCTCGATGTATGTACATGTAGATAATGAAGCATAATCTTGATTGTTGATCTATAATCTATTGACCTACTCTATTAACTATTAACATGACTCAGCAAAATTTTCGGGACAACATAACACCGCTTGACCTAAATAATTCTTTCGACGAGATACACTGCATTGGGTCGAGTATGCACTACACCGAAATCTTGTAGAGTCAGTATTAATAATCTCTTTTACAGTCCTTAAAGGAAGCTACACAAAATGAATGCATTCAATATTCCCTCTACGCAAACACGAGTCTCTTTCATAAAAACAACGCGCCGTCCAACAAATGAACCATCGCAATGCCCAAGTATTAGGAATTGGGCTTCGAATTGATTTTCCATCCACCCTTTTCTCTGGACTGTGATCTTTTTTTGTTCCCGAACATGAAAATTTGGTTTGGTGGGAAGAAATTTTCATCGAACGAGTATGTCATCTCCGCCATCAATGCGTCTTTTGCAGCCTTTCACGAACGATGGAATGAATAAATGGGAAACTCTTTGAATCAAGTGAAAAGCCTTCAATGAACAATTGAAAAATAAAATCGACTTTTCGCCATATTTATCAGTCGACCTTTGTAATTTTCTTTAACACAAAAACTTTATTAAAACAGGCTGACTTCTGAATTTCTTCTTGAGCAACTTTCAAAGGAAATATTTAATATCTGTTAGGCTTTGAAGCAGCCGAACTAGCAGTCTCTATTTTAAAACACAACCATGGAGATATTATTTCTGACAAAATGCTGAATGGTCGCCCATATCATTTAGAGACTTCGTTAGAATGTGAGAAATACATACACACACACAAAATACTAGAGTAAGATTTAATTATTTTATAATACGAATGCGCTATAAATTGTCTAAGTTTAGTACGCGTTTTCATTTCCAGCTTAAAAAAAAACAAATAGCAATATTGTATAAAGTAGAGAAAAGTTAGAAGTAGCAAGAAGTATAAAGTCTTAGAATATTTATACACATTAAATATTATATACATAAAATATTATCTTCTTCTTCAAACACAGCAATATTATTTTGTGGTGACATTATAATTATAATTTATAGAATTAAATATTGTTTATACCACTTTTTTCAATAATAAAAAAAGTGGTGTAAACAAAGTTTAATTCTATAAATTATAAAATATTTTCTACTGGTCACATAAAAATAAAATATTTCATATTTATACACGTTTACTAATTTATCCCAATTATAATAATTTCATTGTCTCTCCGTCCGTCCGTCTGTTTGTCCACGTAACTTCGTGTAATGTCCGTAATTTCGTTAAAATTTCCGGTCAAAAATAATTAATTAAACGGCTGGAGAAAAAAAATTGTTGGACCGTCCATTCGCATCTACCATCGGCGACAGCCACCAATAGCTGTACAGCGGTCACTACCAGCCGTGAAGCGGCCACCATAACCTACCACACTGTCAAGCAGCAAGAAAATAGCAATGTCCACCAATAGCCGGGCAGCGGCTATTATAGGCTGCGCAGCGACTCAGACAGCCGCCCGCAGGGCCTAGCAGCAAATCTAGCAGTTAAGCAATCGGCGAGAGCTGTGGCTAACTTATGGTTCATTGAAGTAGATGATAATATTTAGCTAGATGCATAATTTTGTAGTACTACAGTTAGCAAACTTCATGTTGTTTATTAAAATAGATGAAGTGCGTAATGTTTCGGTACCTACTACAAATGTAGCGCACACTTTGTAGTCTTCAAACTGGTGAACCTGTGCGTTTTGTAGTCCCTATTGTAAAATGTAGTTTTCCCTTCGCTACAAAAAAGGTTGTCAGCCAGCTTTATCCACAATTTTGTTAATCAATATGCCAACAATTCAAACATCGAAAAAAAAAATGAAATAAAGAAACGATGTTTGATTCATGTGAGCACTTCTAGAAATTCAATAAGTTCATTTTCAAACTATATATTATCTTGCGTTTTGTAGTCCCTATTGTAAAATGTAGTTTTCCCTTCGCTACAAAAAAGGTTGTCAGCCAGCCTTATCCACAATTTTGTTAATCAATATGCCAACAATTCAAACATTGAAAAAAAAATGAAATAAAGAAACGATGTTTGATTCATGTGAGCACTTCTAGAAATTCAATAAGTTCATTTTCAAACTATATATTATCGTGCGTTTTGTAGTCCCTATTGTAAAATGTAGTTTTCCCTTCGCTACAAAAAAGGTTGTCAGCCAGCCTTATCCACAATTTTGTTAATCAATATGCCAACAATTCAAACCTTGAAAAAAAAATGAAATAAAGAAACGATGTTTGATTCATGTGACCACTTCTAGAAATTCAATAAGTTCATTTTCAAACTATATATCAGCCGCCGAGAGTATAACCATATATACGGATAATGCGGACAGGGAGGGCTTACTGTTCAAAGCTAGAAAACTAAAATCAAAGATTTCTTATAAGTATTAAACACTGCTGTGTAGATTTATTTTTGAGAGAATGTTATGAAAAAAATGTCATTAGACAAAAAGCGGCCGAACGTTAAAGCCGAATGGGGACGTCAGAGCGAAGTATTTGGGTGATTGGAAATTCCTGCCGAATTGGCATACATTCTCGCAGCAGAAATCCACAATTTTAATATAGAAATTCCTGAAAAAAATCCCTCCTCAGTCTACCGACACCCCGCGCCGAAAAGTGATAAGTGGGGGTGCTTTTCATGGAATTTACCCATAGGTGCACTTTTATTTGATATAATTTGATCATCAATTCATATTTAAATAAATAAAAGAAATATTAGGTACATAAAACATTTGTTATATAAAATATATTTTTATAATTTATTTAACGCTCTTATGGGCTTTTAAAAATACGAAATAAAAAAATCACTCATGACAGATATGCAGTAAAAAAGATTCAACTACATATAATAGATTTGTGTAAATTAAAAAGAGAAGTTTAAACAGGAAGAAGAAAAAGGAAAAAATATTTATCCATTACCATTTAGTTAAGACGTAAAGAATTTTTTTCAATTTAGTCCTATACACAGTTATACTATCAGCAAAAATGTCGACCACCTCCGCATGTTCATTCCCTATTGAGTGTAGTCTGGGGATTACAGAGTTTGCTAATGAATTAGTTCTGACATTTATACTATGATAGAATAATTTACTGTGTCTTGATGACCTTGATGGTGCATATAAGTCAATCAAACTGACAATCTGGGGGCAATCAATCATGTTATTTATGATCCTATACAGAAATATTAGGTCATTCACTGTACGTCTCACAGACAAGTTAAATAGTATATTCATAATTGGTATCCTTCAAGCGTATATTTAATTTTTAATTAATAAATCTCAAGAACTTTTTTGGATTCCTTCAACTACCGTTGAATGATTAACATAGTTAGGCGACCAAATGATCGACTTTTATTCAACCTGAGGTCTGACAAGAGAAGTGTAGAGGACAATATAAGGACGCAAGTTTGTAAAATTTTGTGCAGTTCTCAACATTTTGAGACCTTTATTAGTTATTAAGTCAATTATGGGAATGAATTATAATTTAGTGTCAAAAATTACTCCCAGATTACTTATCTGCCTTACTGATACTAGGTTTACATCATTAATTTCTTGTAGGTGAATTTACTATTTTACAGGGTGAATGCTTAAAGTTGAAACATGTCGACATAATCATAGCACAAACATATCAGCATGTTTTAAATAATGATATCTGTTTGAACACGGACTGAGAGATGGATAAGTTAGGATGTGGGAAGAGGTGTTCCGGAAGGAAAGAAGATCAGAAAGAGAGCACGCTCTTACCTTTGTCTTCTGGTCCAGGTCGAAGGAACAACGCTGGTTTTCTCCCTTATCAGAAGGGCAGTAGCTGGAAATCTTGTGTATGGCACCTTAATCCTTATCCGAAGGCTTATGCTCACATAAACGGAGGCACACACAAAACTCAGCAAAAAACATCAGGCCAACAAGGCAGTTTACAGTTGAATGTAAAAATCATAAAAAAAAGGTATTAGTAGAGCGTGCACTATGAAAGGTGAAAGAAGGTAGTTGTGATCAGTGACACTGGTCCATTTCATAAATATCGAACAATATCTTTGTTTACTTTCACTAATGTTACTTATACTAAACTTAAGACTAATAAAGGACGGTGTGAAGAGTGGGGTGGAGATTAGAGTCCGGTGGGTATGTGGGCGTGGTCATTAGGCGCAAAAGAGGGGACGTAAAAGATAGAATTTTAATATTGATTACATTTTTGTTACTATGAATAATACTAAGTTTTCTAAAATATCAAGTATAAAACCGGCGGCGGCCGGTCGCGGGTATAGCGGGCGGCAGCGGCGTAGGCGGTGGCGTATAGCGGCCGTGGCAGGATCCCGGCGCTGTAGGTAGCTTCCAACGCTTCCCTTCTTCAGCCGCCTCCACCAAGTGGATGTCCACGGCGGCCTTGCTATCTTCACCAGTGCACTAGGGACAATCCGCCTTGCGTCGGTGTTTCATTTTACGAACTAGCTAAACACATCATTCACAGTGTTCATATTCTATGCGTAAATAAACAATTCTTCAACCATTAAGTCCAACTTGATCCACATATCTTGTTTTTGAAACTAAAAGTTATTTATATTTTTTAAATGAATCTTCTTGTGAACTGTCTTCAAGATATCAAGTGGATGGCTAAAAATGTTCTCTGTTATAAAATTTATTTATTTATTAATCAATCAATCAACACCCTAGTGGGCTTTTACAGTACAAGAAAATTAAAAGGCTTTTTATATACCTAACATAAAACACATTTTACAGTAAATGATTAAAAAATAATAATATATAAATAAAACACATTAAAGGTAAATGAAAAATATGAAATGTAACAATGTAAAGCAATGTAAAATAAATTAACAAAAAAAATGAACAATATATATTAACGAAGATTCGTACACAAGCAAACAATAATAATTAGAAACCTTTAACAAATTAGTAATAGAATAAAATAATGATATTTAAACCTATATACTAGATAAATATGATAAGAAGATAAAATAAATCAAAAAATAAAATCAAAACACTTTTAAAGGGTAAATGCGCAATAACTAGGACACTTCAAAATAAATAAATATATATAATTCATGGGGAACAAAACATAAGTTTATGCGTGTATGTGTTATATTTCTGCATTTACCCTCCTACTAACAAAAATGCTAGTTAGGACCCTTTTGTAACTCAAGGTAGCATTCCTTACTTACTTACTTACTTACCATCACGCCTTTTCCCCGTGGGGGTAGGCAGAGAGGATAGAGCGCCATACTCTTCTGTCCTGACATACAACTTTCGCTTCGTCTACATTCATACATCTGCGCACGCAAGCTCGACGGTTGTTCAGGCTTCTAACAGGACCATCTTCCAGTATCTGGTTAATCTGGTCGTGCCACGTCTTCCGTGGTCGCCCTCTCTTTCTGGCGCCGTCAACACTTGCATCATATATCGTTGTTACCATTCTTTCCTCATTCATTCGCTCAAAATGCCCAAACCACCTGAGCGACCCTATTTTTATTCTCTGTATAATGCGACGATCAGCTTTACATTCATTCCTAATATCTTCATTCTTTACTCTATCATACATGAATTTACCACACACACGTCTAAGGGACCTCATCTCCACTGCATTCAATCTACTTTCGTATCGTAGCATTCCAAGTGTTTATAATACCACATTGGAACATATTTACATTTAAGTCCTCGTTTGCGATGTTTTGTCACACGTCTTTTCAAGCGAAAATGTTTATTAAGAACACCGCTCGGCCTGGTGGACGTTGGTGTAAGGTTTAGTTAGTATATACCAATGGGGGCAGATTGGGAGATTACGCAAAAAAATAAGCGAAACGGATGCACAGTTATATTTTTCATTTATAAAACCTTTAGCCAAATGTTTCCTTTTTACACTTTAACATAGATAGGTAACTTTGTATTATTAGCGCACAAAACTGTTAGTTTACACTAAATATATAAAAAAAAAATTTCATACATATTATAGATTTGCAGTTTTTATAGTATGTTCAGTGAATAGACACCTACCGCATTCCCAGAACCGTTTTATGAGCGAAAGCTCCCATATCGGTCAAACTCATACGTCGCCAGGTTGACAATTTTTTACTCCAAAGGCCATATCCGTGTCACGTCGTGTAAAGGGCGACTGCGACCCGGAGAAACCTGCAATAGTCCGTTCACTGTACCTCCTTCACATAACACACTTTATTGTAAATTATCAAAGAAAAGCATAAAATATAAGTAAAAATAAATCAGTAAGATAACATACATAATTCATTTAAAATATAACTATAGATCATGGTAAAAGAGTAAATATAGAATTCGGGTGAGAAGGAGGACAGTGAGGGGACGTCTGGGGAAAGGACACACTCCCTAATAGGGAAGGACAAGGCAAGGATCACAGTTCATCAAGCTCATATGTTCACAGGATCATATGTTCAGCAAGCTCATGATACACTTTTATTTAGTTTTTGGTGAAACATGCTTAAGCACACTCCCCTCATTATTATTTACAATACGCCATCGCCCCTTCCATCAAGTGACCTGCGATAGCGCGTACTCCGCCTGGTACAGCTTCAGTGTGAAGTGACTACCCTCGTGTCTCTGAGGGTAGTCACTTCACACTGAACCTCGTGTCTCTGAGGGTAGTCACTTCACACTGAACCTCGTGTCTCTGAGGGTAGTCACTTCACACTGAACCTCGTATCTCTGAGGGTAGTCACTTCACACTGAACCTCGTGTCTCTGAGGTTCTGATAGCGACAAGTGCATAAGACGGGTCGTGTCAGTGGTACATCCTGATTTCTAGCGTTTTCTCAACGTTTTGCTGGAGTTATATCACAGCGCCATCAGGAACCCTGTCGCCGCAGGGGTCATTATTACTGATTATTTCTCGCGCGGTCGCGGATTGTATGCACTGCTTGGGAGTGTGTAGCTTCTTATGAGTCTCCAAAGATTATCGCATACCACCCGTCCGTTACAAGGTCACCGATTGACTGATAAGCAGTAAGGTGGGAAGGAAATGGAGGTGGGGGTAACAGAAATTATTTCTAACAATATTTATATATTTATATTTTCTGAGAACACAACTAAACAGAGGGATAATTATTAATTGGGATAAATTATAGACGTTGTAAGATATGAAGCTATTTATATGGGAAACTTTTGTAGGCAGGCCCAGGGATTATGACCTTTATGAGCTGGTTTAAGTGATCCCTTACACAATGTTATGTTCATCAACTCCACCTTAAAAACACACACACAGACATTATCAAATTTTTGAAGGTTTTATGTATGAATTAAATCAGTTTCTTCCATATATTCAAATTGATATAGTATACATATATTTGGCACCTGGTAATGATTATTTATATTTTATTCTCTCTGAGACTTTTTTAAATTTATTTATTTATTTATTTATTTAACGCCCTTATGGGCTTTTACAATATACAGAATATATTTTTTTTTAAATAACATAAGACAGATCCCTCTGTTACAAACTCCAGTAATTGTGTTCTCAGAACATACACATGAAATTATGAAAAAAAAAACTTTATTCAGGAGATAAGCTCTGAAAATAACATACATAGATTCTAACCCAATATGGCTTTACAAATACGATTACCTTCGCTTTGTGTGATTTTTCCTGACTGGCAATTCTCCTTAACTATAAGCTCCTCCCTCCTCCATCCAACCCTCCCACATCAGTACCACGTCATGGGGATGAGCTAAACCAGTAAAAGCACTTTCTTAACCCCCCTTACCTGAATGATATATGAACACACCTTATACGCCGCCCCCTGCACGTCCGTACCCCGAGCCGGGCTAATAAATCAATATTAAATTCATTCTTATATTAAAACTACATTTCGAATGAATAAATAAACGCCCCAATTTCCATCCCTCTCACTTTTTGTTTGCATTAGAATAAATTTGAATAATTTAGTACAGTTTCCGTGCTCAGTTTCCTAAGTAACTACAAATACGCTATTATTTAATGTGGACAAACATTTACATTTTAGCGTTTTAGGGGATCAGTCTTTGCATTTAGTGTAACGGTAGCTTTAATAGTTAAGTTAAACGAATTTTACGTTTTAATGTATCGCAATTCATTTCAAGTCTTACTTTAAAAAATGAATTAATGCGGCTTACATATATTTTTTTTATTTAACTTCATCTTGTTACATGACATAGGAGATGGAGCCGCTCATCTCACTAGGAAGAATCTGTGCCGAGATGAGCGGCTGAACAATATAATGAAAAAAAAAAAAGATATAAAATTAAATACTATATAACTATAAGATTAATGAATTAATTCATTGAGTATATAAATATAAAATGTGGATAATAAGAACAGTACATATTGTATAATAAAAAGCAATAGTGAAAGTAAAGTAATATATATAAAAAAAACATTTGCATGGATAGTGACAACATGTTTATATAATAGCACAGTTAAAAAGTATATTTAGGTATATATCTATATAAGAAAATTAAATTAATGTTTGTGTATATTAAATAATGATAAGAAATGAAGTTTAATGAGCAATAAATTATGGCCTATTTTCGGCTGTTGGGTATTTGTGCAAATGCAGGTAACAATAATGTCTTTTCGAGTAGTGTTGTGTAAAAAATTAAGAGTAGGGTGTCCACACTGACCACGACAGAATGGACACCAAAGACATTTGGATATCACTTCCATCAGTCTGCATAACACCCTTAACCATTTTTATAAAAAAGTGAGTGTTTGCACTCTTAATATTTTCGGGAAGAGCATGTGGTTATTATTTAATCAAAAAAACTAAATTGTATTTAAAAACTAAAATATAAGTCAATCACCAAGTATGCTACGAATGTTTTGTACCAATAACCAATAATTTTTCGCGGAAGAAATTCAACTGAACACAAATAGAACTAGTTTTGTGATTATTTTCAATGAAACACATCTAACTGAAGACAGGGAACACTGTTAAATCTGTGAGGTGAGTGTTTGTTAAATTAGCATTAACCTCTACCAAATTTTAGGTCTACCGGTTTCGAGACGTACCCGTCTCTTCGTCAGAACCAACACTACGCTACTATGTTCAAAACACTATACACCACAACCATAGTACTGTTAACGTTTCACCAATATTTATCACATGCGTGTTAATCTTGTCAAAGACTAGCTTGGACTAACTTGCCTACAAAACGATCAGGAATCTACGAGGGAGACGGATGACCTAAAACGACCTGGTAGACCTAAAATCTGGCACTGGTTTATATTAATTTAACTAACCCTGTTATAATGTTTTACAACAAAGTTAATGCCTTAAATATTAAAAATATTAATAATAAACTAGGTTAATTTTAAACGCGAAAACCCGTCATCACGCCATGAAGACTTTATTGAATAGTGTATTAGGTTCTATACAGATACAATTATAGGTATGTAATATAATAGAATGTATAATCAGTGGTTGTTGGTGTTTGTGTTATTAGTTCTCCGCATTAGGGGTATCTATTTCGTTATTAGTACACTTTTTAATTTGTCTGCATCAATTTCATTAAGGCATACTTTTATCTTTTAAGCTCGTGAAGCATTTCAATATTTTTCAAGGTTGGAGGAAGGATATTGTAGAGCTTAGTTCTAAAATAGATATGACTTCTTTGACCAAAAGTTGTGATAAACGTTGGTACATTTCTAATTTCTATGTTAGTGCCTCTCGTGTAACATGTCGGAGTTTTATGGTTTGTAAAATTTTTTGGATGGTTATATAAAAAATAAATAGTCATGTTGCGCCATAATAGAGATAACAAAGTTATATCCGTGTCGATCAATTATATCATTTTTTATTTTCATTTTTTACCCTTAACAATTCGATTAAATTGACATTGATCGATAAAACACAAACCGTTCAAATCTATTATAAAGCAGATATGCTACTAAGGCGAGGAAACCCGAAAATCTCTCGCCAGTTGTCACGTGTGCCGTAGATATGGCGCGTTGTTATTATCATAATTTTTAAACCATGCCTGAGTGGGTAATTAATTGATTACGTTCTTTGATTGAATTCATATTTTCAACATAAAGAATAGAAAAGCCTCGAGAAAGACTTTAAAAGAGAGAGAAATGAAAGAGAGTGAAAGAGAGAGAAGTCGGATAGATTGACGCCTTTGACATGTGGTACTGAAAACAAGTGCTGCGCGTACTACGAATATAAGGACAAATCTCTTCATTCTGCAGGAAGTACAAATTAATGATATAAGGACATTATTTCAGAGGAAGAATTGGTTGTGAGAGGAAGAGAATGTTTTCTCATCCGTTGGACCGTCCAAGTAAAAAATGCAACAGGCACTTATTTGGTAACAGTCTACAGGTCTGCAAAATGCCGAGAAAAGTGGAGGAGTATAGTCGGTATTATATTCTCGCCATCCTCTTATATGGTGTGGAGAAATTGACATCAAACTAAAAATCGGACTGCAAAGTAGAAGCCTTTGAGATGTGTCTCTATAGATGCATACTGAGGGCTTATTGGGTGGATAGAGTCACGAATGTTGAAATCTTCCGACGGTGACGTCTGGAAAAAGGCCAGAAAGTACTGCGGACCATCAAGATAAGAAAGCTTGAGTATCTCGGACATATTAGGTGAGAGTGAGAGGACCAAAGTGTATTCATCATCGTAGGAAGACTTGCGTCTCAGAGCTGCGTAACTTGAGGGACTGGTGCCAACCAGCGTAACTCGACTGAGTTGTTTCGTGCGGCGCTGAATAGAGTCGTGATCGCTAATATGATCGCCAACCTCCGATAGGAGATGGCACTACAAGAAGACAATCAAGAGAGTACGATTATCTATTAGATGTTTTAAAAAATAATTTCATTTACATTGTAAATGAAAGGAGAGGATAGTAAAAAAAACATACCAGGGAATATCATCATCGGAAAACATTGTATTCCTTGAATTACCATAATAAAGTAAAACTTAACCTCAAAATTACATTTCAGTAATGTGTAACATGTGGGAGATGAGCAGACGATTACTAAATTATGTGAGGCAAGTCTTGAAGCAACAGAGGTCGTCTACGGAAGACTTAGCAAGATCGTATAAACCGCATATTGGAGGACGACACTTTTAAAAACTCCATGAATATCGGGCATGAAAGAGATATATGCACGAGTCGACGTGTGTAAGTAGGGGCAAGATAAGTTAATTGGAAATAAAAGAATACTCGCTACGCCATTATGATAATGAAATTCTGAAAGTGTCATAAAAATAAACACCACCCAATTCCATTACTCCACAGCGTACAGCACACAAACGCTCCGTGACAGTTGTGAATTTCAACGTGCATTAGAATCACTTCTTTCGCCCGGTCTACACTCGCGGCGCGAATCACGGACCAGGAGCGGAGGAAATCATACAGATGCCATTCTCATATCCGCATTACACGGAGATTTTTCCGCGGCGGAATCCGCGAGGAAATGCGCAAATTGAATGCTGGAACGGCGCCGGCGTCGCGAGCCGAGCCGCTTCCTCCCGGAGGACGTCGCCAGCGGCGTACCTTGCATGCCGTCTCACAAACATAAAAAACCTTAATAATAATAATAATAATAATATTTGGATAATTTATATGGCGTCGTTTTCGCGAATACTCACCTCAAGGGCGGCAAGGGAGAAAAATTTTCTTACAAAACAACTTACTGCTAAAAAAGAAAAAACTTATTTACTATTACTTAGTTCACTAGGTGGCATGCAAGAAATGGAATTAAAATTTAATACTATAATAGTTGGGGGTGCCTGAAAGAATTAGGTATTTTCGCGGAGTGCACAATAGGAGTGGAAAACATAAACTAGTGTTGGATTTTCTAATTAGGATTGTCTAAATAAACGAGTCTTAAGTTGTTTTTTGAACTGTGGTAAGCTGTCTGTTTGTCTCAGTTTGTTAGGTAGTTTGTTCCATAACTTTGGTCCAGCCACCGCGAAAGCAGAATCACCAAAATTAGTTTTGTGGACACGATTTACTTCAGCTAACCTATTTGTATTAGATGTTGATGCTGAGCGAAGTGTTAGTTGTCTGTTATTTGCGGAGAATGGAATGCAGAAGTCGGTTATGTATTGAGGGGCCATGTTGTGAATAGCCTTAAATATTGTAAGGCAATGCTTATATTCAATCCTCTCTGGACATCTAAGCCAGTGAAGGTTTTGAAGATGGTGTGAGTCGTGCGCAAACTTTGAAACGCCGGTAATGAGTCTTGCGGCGGCATTAAATACAGATTGTAATTTGTTTATTTCGTGTTTGTTGTATGTACGGTACGATATAGATTTAATATTTTTTGATGATTAATACATATTTTAGTCTAACCCACCCCCTATGTTCCCTCCCCATTTTCCTCCCGTCCTCTCTGGAATTATCGAACTTTTAAACTGTTTGTTTTACTTTTTACTTGCTTTACTTTCACTTGCTGTTACTTTGTTAATTCCACTTTAATACTGAATAATTCTATGTTAATACTAAATAATCCTCACATGCTTATTCCCACTTTATCACCGTAATAAAGAGGATTTATAATTATAAAGCGGAATACCAAACTGGCATTTAAAAATACGTGCAACCACTGACGTGCGAATATAGAACCGAATTTTCTAGAAAGTGATCGAAACCGTAGAAACAGCTTAATAAAAAGTGTTTTTCGAACGAGTGATTATTAGTATGAGTTTAGAATTCCAATTTCATTTGTGTCTGGACTTTTTACGTAATGAATAAAAGTTAAAGTTGTTTTTCATTTGCCTCCCACAGCCGCGTTCCGTGACAATATTTTTGTAATTGTACCACCAGTAAAAATGTTTGTGTTACAAATACTATCGGGGCAGAAATAAGGAGGACAAAGGGAGGAAGGATGGAACCTATTGTGGAGAGGGTCTTAAATAGAGAACAGATATTGTATGCGTGGCGGTCCAGAACCGTCGCGATTCTAGCCGCACGCATCGAGCCAGCTTCCAACAATCAGGGCCCGCTAACGAGGTCGCGGCCGCCTATAGCTACCACCACACACACCACGCGATACAAAATACATGCCAACACGAGAGGATTCCTTTGGACGGGTGGGTATCCTCTCTCCCAACACCTACACTTACCTCGTCAAATATGTATACTGTGCGTAGAGCATTGAACTTGAACACTGAACATTGAAAACAAAAGAATCATAAATATTTAAAATTTGATAGCAGTTAGAAGAACGTAATTAAAAAATGGTACAGGGTTCGGGGAAAATATTTTACCTGCGTTTTACATTATATTTACACTTGGATAGAAAAAATATTATGAATACGATTGGTCACTGATATTATTTACAGAAATATAACAAGGGTAATATTTGACGTTAAATTGAAAATCATACAAATGATATTGCATTTATGATAGAAAACTTAAGGGGGGGGGTAAGGTTTTTAACTTTTTTTTTGCATTTTATTTTTAATTTTTTAAATGAATGTATAACATCGCAAGAATATTGTTTCTAAATTTCAAGTCAATCGGAGCAAAATTGACGAAATTATGAACATTTGAGCGATGCTCAGACTGATTTTCTATACCTGCTCGGGCAGCTGAGAGACGCGCTCACCTGAGGACTACCGGACGTGCTATTGTATTGGAAGAGTTTTGCGTAGACAAGGACAAAAAGATGCTGATGATGAAAGCTCTTTGCTGTGTGAACATGGCATCGACGATTATGTGTAAGTATAAAATAAGTGTCGACTTTTATTTTGAATTTTACAGTGTGCAAAACTTTAAAGCGTTTTCCCCACATCTCACGTTTTCAAAGTCGGTGTCCCTCATAACTTCAAAACTACTGCACCGATCCTTTTGAAATTTTGAACACTATTTCTGTACATAATTTTCAAGGTAACGCTGGAGATTTTTTTAAATTTTTTTAATAATTTATATTTTTTAATAACAAATAAGCGTTTTTCCCTTCAAAGTGTTCCAAAAAAATGAAAAATTGAAATTTCAAAAAACCCTCCCAGGGTTACCTGGGGAAACCTATTATCTAACGAATGAACATTGATTTTTTGATTTCAGATGATCTAGCACCAAGTTATGATGGACACAGCAATTCTACTTTTTTCCGAGATACGTCCGAATAATTGCTGCCATTGCCGTATTTTTTAATATTTCTTCTTGAGAATTTTACACAATATTCTTCGAATGTCATACTTTAATGAACCATTAGTTTTAATAAAGAGATTTTAACTGTGTCGTGACAAAAAATTCACAAAAACGTGCCTTTTTTTGTACGGATTAACCTTACCCTCCCCTTAATGTTACTTAACTGAATACAATTTCAAATGACGGAGGACTCTATTGTTTTCGCAGGCATCCTGTGCGTCCAATAATTTCCTTCCCATACATCAAATATCCGTGTTAGTGTACAGGTTATTGTATACTGCCATCCTGATTAAATTGCTTTTGGGATTGGACCCATGTATGTAGGTAAATAGACTTCACAATCTCCATATTCCCCCACGAACGACGCCGCGTCACACACCAAAATATGATACTCGCCCTTTATTAAATTGCGGTAATTATGATGCATGAATACTTGTCATTTTTTATTGTAATATTTTGCATTTATTTATATAATATATAAAGAGGTGATGATTGTAAGTTTGGATGTACAAGGTAATCTCCGAAACTACATTTCCGATTTCAAAAATTCTTTCCCCAATATTTAGAATGAACTTTCAGGTTAGAAATTGTCTATATATTATCCCGTTAAAATAAAAGGACTTTTCATAGACCTATTTTATAACTAAAGTCGACAAAAAAATGGTCGAGCGATGCGTTTTTTTACGAACGCTACCTTATATATAATATTTTTTTACAATTATACACAGACAATGTTTACAAATCGATATTTTTTGTGTATATTTACCTCACCAAAAAGAATTATGATTCTTGTGTGTGTTGAGGTGTAGGTAGTGTAATCTAATTAAATAACAATGAGAAAGAAAGAAAAGAAAATCATATATATCAAAATCTTAATTAATAATACAATATATAGAATAAAATTCAGAATATTTTGAGTTTGTTCAAATCTTTCAGAACAGTGCTGGATTTATGTCACAGAGACATTATTAATCAATTAGTGTATATTATAGATATCTCACAGAGACGAAACTGTATTAATTATGGGAAAGTAGGTATAGAAGTCATTTGGGTGTAACAGGACTTATGACCTGTCTTTTTATGGTTGGCTTAAGTGATCCCTTTACACAATTGTAACATTCGCCATTTCCACCCATGATAGAATATACCATGCTTATTCATTTTTTGGAAGTTGTATATATGTTCAAATTGCGTGAAAAGCTTTCATATATGAGTTGTAAGCGCCTTTTCCATGCGGCCTGTACAAAGCCATTTTCATTCCCCTAAATCCCCACAGATGTCGCTAATGAGAAAATCTACATTGATATTTACGGAATTTTGGGAGCAATATACTTTATTGTGTGTAATGAAATTCATCCGAATACTTGCATTACACTAGGATACGCCAGGAAATATTATTTCCAAAATTCCGTAAATATCAATGTAGATTTTCTCATTAGCGACATCTGTGGGGATTTAGGGGAATGAAAATGGCTTTGTACAGGCCGCATGGAAAAGGCGCTTACAACTCATATATGAAAGCTTTTCACGCAATTTGAACATATATACAACTTCCAAAAAATGAATAAGCATGGTATATTCTATCATGGGTGGAAATGGCGAATGTTACAATTGTGTAAAGTGATCACTTAAGCCAACCATAAAAAGACAGGTCATAAGTCCTGTTACACCCAAATGACTTCTATACCTACTTTCCCATAATTAATACAGTTTCGTCTCTGTGAGATATCTATAATATACACTAATTAGAATAAAATGTTTAAATACTTTCTATAGAGAAGTTGTAGAAATCAAAAAGTTCTATAAAAGAGTCCGTGACGACATATACAGTATGTCCCGTATCTCGACGTCAAGCCGAAATCGGGTGATAGGCATAAAGGTTATCAGAAAAATATTTAAAAAAATGTGTTTTAAAAATTATAAGCATTTATTAAATATTTAAAAAATCTACACCCTGTGACGGTCTTTTCTCTCCTGTTGCTACAAATCTTTATTTTTCTTCATTTTTTTTTATTATGTAATACTGAATAATGTTTCTGTAAACTTTTGTCCAAAATTCAAAGCCAACTGCTCCAGCTTGGAAGAAAATGTCACTTTTTGACCAAACCGAGTATTCAAAATCAATAGCCCAGTTTTAACTGACTTTTATTTTATTTTTTGAAATAATTTTATGATAACTATTATGACTATCACCCGATTTTGACGTCGAGATATGTTAAGGTTAATACACAATTAGATAAAATATGACTAAAAGTGAATAAAAATCTGCGCATGCAAAGCCGCGCGGGCACAGTTAGTACCAAATAAGGTTCAAGAATGAAGTTATCTACAGTAAATATTTCTACGTAGCATTTAAATGAAGTATTAAGGTACAGAAAATAAACTACTGGGAGAGAGGAGAGATCCTTTGAATCCTGTAACAAACAAAAAACAAATTCAGAATATTTCGACTATGCTCAATTTTTTTCAAGAACACATTACTGGATTTTATCGCCAGGGAAACATCATTAATCAAAATATATTAAAGATGTCTCATAGAGACGAAGCTAATTTTTTATATCTAACAGTAGGTAGAGAAGCCTTTTATTTAGTGTCCATAGGGCATATTGGCTTAAGTGAACACTTTATACAATGTAATGTTCACCAATTCGCCCATGTACAGTTGTATGTTTAATTTGCGCACCTTGTTTCATATGTGAGTTTTATTCTACTACCGCCACCTGCGGTTGAAATTTGTCATTCCAATAATCCAGTACAGATGTCGTTTTTGGTAATGAAATTTCTTTATTTTAATTGGAGATTTTATGGCAATATTCTTTTTATATGTATATGATACTCCTCCGAATTATTAATAAATAATAAAAAAAGATTTTATAACTTAACAGGGTATTCTATAACTTATCTTGACGATGGAAAAGTTTTTCTGAAACATGTTGGTGTAATTAATCAAATAAAAGAAGTATATATATACAAATAATACAATCAATATTTTTTTTAAATGCCAATCTACAATGTTGCTGAATCAAATGAAAAAAAATATATTAACAAACACACCGTGGCTTCGTCCCTTTGCGACATCTATAATATATCTTTAAAAAATATATAATCTATTGGATTCATCTCGAAGATAGCGAGCGTGGATTTTATTAAAGACTAACAACCCTTAACAAATTAATTTAAATCCTCACGTGACCAAAGCAATTATCAAAATGCTTACGAAGTCGGCGATGACAGTACTGCTAACCTTTAAATTGTCGTCACGGACGACAGCAAACGAAGACAAAAGGTGTTAAGATGTGCCACGGTACCTACATACTTAGTAAAATTATTGAATAATTGGACGTTCACTTTTGAAAAGTCAAAATTCCCATAAGCCAGGAGCGTGCAGTGAAACATTGAAGTTTGACTTTTACGGAGACGTATATTTTGAAAAAAAAACATCGAAATAATAAAATTAAGTGTTATAATAAAATCAAACATAATAATTTCGTTATCTGTCCGTCCGTCTGTCCGTCGGTCCGTAACTTCGTGTTATGTAAAATTTTGTTCGAATTCACGGCTAAAAACAAATTAAACGGCCGGAGATGGGGCTTGAACCTCGATTTGGCCAACCCGAACCGGTAGCCTCACCGCCGCTGCAACCGCCGTCTCTCCGTGAATCGCCAAAGAGATACTATAAATATATAGGCACTAGGGCTTAGAAAAGTTTCATTTCATGTTCCGCCCAGTACAATCACAGGGGTTTAAAATAGCACCTTTATTGACTGCTGGCAGGGGAAATATAAAAGAAAATGTTTTGATTAAAGTAGTTATTACTATTTCATGGGTGTCGGCTATAAATAAGTAAATACTTTTTTTAGGAACCGGCATGTAAGGTACCGTCATTTTTACACTGGTACCGTGGTTACAGCTGGTAAGCTAATAATTGCTATAGAAATATTACGAGATATATATTTTATCTGATTTTTTTACATTAAAGTTATGCTTACGTAAATATCATTCTTCAATGTTTTCGCTACACGCCCCAGCCATATATTTGCGCTACTAGGTACTTGCAGAACTGAATTTACTTGGAGAATTGGATTGTCATCAGACCGTAGTAAAAATTACACATACTCGAGTACCTATTCAATTATATCGAGTAAGAAGTTTTACAGAATCATTAGAAATTGCTACAAATGTTTAGAAGTCAACCGATCATAACAGAATATTCACGAAATGACATTCTATAAAAGGACAAATAACAGCTACACAAAAAAACAACAAATCAAAAAAGAAAATGTTAATTTTTATAGTTTAATTAATATGGTTATGACAACTTTAATGAAAATCTCTTGAAAATTTTAAACATACTCAAAATACAATGAATAATTGTTTTATTTGTCTCCCACCGCCGTGAAACATCAACCCCATTTTTTCTCAAATTTCACTTGTTGGTGTAATGGTCATGACGCTTGGTGGTTGGTAGTTCGGGCCCCATTTCAGGACACCAGTAAGTTATATATTCGCAGAACAAGCGTTTAGCTTATTTTGAAAATAATCCTAACGAGATGCTTAAAAGAATCACGCACTCGATGTCACTAATCATAACACTATCGAAAAATCTAGAACGGCCTAGGGTGTTCTACAATCTTCAGGAAATGTCTAAAACATTCTAGAAACACCTAGAAAAGCCTATAAGCTACGAGAATCTTCTCCTAAATACTAGAATAATTCAGAAAGTACAAAAGTATCAGCTTTCAGTGCCGGAGTTGTTGGTTAGTCGCGTTTGACAGGTGAAAACAGCGCGAAGTTGACTACAAATCGCGACGGCCGGGTAGCAGTCGGAGTGATAAATCTAAGTGGTAAAATATACCGGAGCGATTAAAGCAGTGAAAATCGTATGTTCGTATGTTCGAAATATTGCCAAATAGTGTAATTTAAAGAATAGCGTTAACTTTAATTGTGTTAAGTGACTTTGTACATTGAATAGAAATTTATCAGTAATTAATAAAACTAATTTCCAGCATTTAATTTCATTCCTCCCGCAGCCCCTCCCTCCCCCACGTGACAACAGTAGGAATTTTGATACGACACGTATTCCGTGTTCGCATCCCTATTTTTTATTTTATTATGTGCCCTCAAAATATGCGCAGGTCAGTTGTGAATGCGCCACTGCTTGCTCCATATTTGAGGATGCGGAGTGTGGGTGTGTGTAGCAAATTTGTGTGTACGCGATAGCGAGGAATACGTAATATGTAATTTATCCTCGGCGCTCTGCCTCCCTGGAATCAAATTCGAGTTATATTTTGAAAAATGCATCACATCTTCTGGAGGAAATGCGATCTGGGTGTATTTTCTGCTCAAAATGTGATGTTTTATTTAGATTATAGTGGGATAGACGATAGCGCATCGATATATTTCCCCAGCCATTTAATTCTCTTTCGTTTATTCGTACCTGGCTTTCTATACGTTTTTTTTAATAAATGGGAGTTTTAACAGTTTTATATATCTTCTCGAATCTACGAGAATAGGGAACATTTTTTGAAATAGGTTCTACCTCAATACTACCCCTTAAGCTAAAAGTCTTTTTATTTAAAAAGTTTTTTTATTTAAAAGATTAATACATTTATTTTTACAATAATGATACTGACAGTTTTTACAATGGTATTTCTTTTCTACATGAGTAATATAACTCGTGAGTAGGAGAGGAGAATCATTATATTTAAAATATATTAAATAGTAAGTAGTACATACTATGTAGGTACCTATATATAGGAAGAAGAAATAAATAATATGCGATAATCATAATGTGAGACAACAGTAAAACTTTATTAATAATAAGCAAAAAATTTAAAAATGAATATAGTAAAGAGAAAAATAATGGAGAATTTTAAGCAAAGATAATAACAGTATGTAGTATAAATAATATTAAAATCTAAACTATCTATTATTAATAAAATATTCTACAGAATTATGTATTAAAATGTATACAGAATTAATTAATAAGTTATTACATTACATAAATAATAAAATAAAAATTTATTTAACTCTGATGGTGTTTTTTAATATTTTTTTAAAGGATTTAAAATTATTTTCAATTCTCATTTTAACAGGTAATTCGTTAAACCATTTCAGAACTCATTTGTAACATTGAACATTGAATAAACATTTGAATTTGAATTTTCAACTCTAAATTTATAATGTTGTATTACAGGGATATGCAATGTACCAAGTATTATATTTCTGCTACTTGATACTATTTTGGTTAGTTCATTATTACTGTGAAAAAATTTATCCCGTAAATCCCCAGTTAATCCATCTTTTTGGAAAATGTTTGTTTTTGTGGTTTTGGATATTTGAGGTCATATTTTACCTTTATAATATGCTTGTTTGCCGTGTTTCCATCAAAATAATAAAATATGGGTTATGTAACAGTAGCTTATTTGCAATTTAGGGTTTAAACTATATAAAAATATCTCGAGTAATAATAAAATAATCATTTTTATCTGTATTAATTCAATGTCTATTGACTGAGCGCAAAAAATAAATTAATATTCATTTGAATGACAGAAATTGCTCCACTCACATTTCCTTAATTTACTCAGTAATTTATTTAATGGAGGTACTGCTTTTTAGCTTCGTGGAGCAGAATGGCGGATAATGACTACGATATTATCGTTTCACGCAATTCTTCATGTTGGTTGCCGATTACAATCGGTCTTCAACATTTCGATGTAGGTATTTTACTAAAATGTTTTTTTTTTTTAAATTTTTTTACGTATTCTGATTCGTGAACTTTTGCCCATGAAGGATAATTTGCGAACAATGCGGTCTCGTCTGCGTGGAATACTAATTTTATTGAGATGTGTCCTTTATGTGAGTGAGGAATGGTAGAGTTCTAGGGACCATACCTTGGGGGATTCCAAATTCACCTGTGGTGGATTATTTGGAGATTCATTTGATCTGACTATCTGAGGTATATTCGGTAAGTCGCTTCTTACCCGTTTGGGGCCGTTTGGTCAGTCCCATTTTCTTTTGGTTCTTCTACGGGTTGTCTTTCTACGAATCGATGAAGATACCTGTATAATTATTTGATTTGTCCAATTTATTTTGCAAGATGGTGAATGTTTTGCGGTTGCGCCCTGTGTGCATATTCCCCCAGTGAACCCAAATGGGTTCTCATTTAGATTGAGTTCTTGACTGCTTATTATTTATATTATTGTTTACTTGACTGCTTATTCTATATGCTGTATTATTAACTAAGATTTGATGTATTAGATTTTCTTTCCTTTTCTTCCAATTGTTATATAATTAGATTACACTACCTATACCTATGATTGTAAGTGGTTATCCCTCACCACACACAAGAATATAATTCTTTTTGGTGAGGTATACACACGCAAAAAATATCGATTTTTAAACATTTATGAATGATTGTAGAAAAAAAATTATATATATATTATTAATTAAAAAAAATATATATATATCAACGTAGAACATGTACTGAATACAGTGGAAATGACTTGTTCTACGTATAGATAATATATTATCACGGAGAATGCATAAACACGTATTTCTCAGCACTCTGGACATTTTACAGTAAATTGGAAATTACCAGTTGATTCGCGAAACGTCTGGATACCCATAAATGCGTACAGGTGCGATGACGCCATCGAGACAATTATTTTTTTGTGACATTTCAGCGATCCATTGAAGTGCAACCAGTTTGTAAGTTTTATTGACTAAAATAATAATTATTTCCGCATAAAGCATCCTGATTTTTTATAGAATTTTTCTGCAATTTATTGAGCCCACTGCATAATAACCACGTTTCTTTTTCATGATTATGCCATTTTGAAGGTAGCTGGTGAACAGTGCTTCCAAGTGCAGAATTCAGGCCTGTACCTGAATCCCCGGATCGCAGTGGCGAAATAAATTAAGAGAGTACCTACCGAGCGTTCAATAGTAAATAGTGTGATTTCAGACGTGCGAATATTCTGGGAAGATGAGTGTAAAATGTTCCAGACAAGTAATTAGTACTAAATTATATTCCAAATTACATAATAAATAACATAATTACTAATTTAGCTCATTTTCATGATTTTGATTTTAAATAATAATTTTAATAAACTTCAAGCGTTTGATTTGTCTGCCAATGCCGCGATCCTTAACAATATTGAATAATTGAAATATATTTAATTTAGAAGTCTTAATAGGACGAGGGTTGTGTGTTATTACAGAAGAGCAAGACACCCCACCCTCTCTGCCTAACACGGCATAATGGTAATATAAAAATAAATAAGTTTATAAATACCTTAAGCTCTTTAATATAAAAGCTCTTTATAAAGTTTTCCAGATACATATAACTATTTTCAAGTAAAATTGTATTAAAGTATCAAGTATTAAAATTAAAAGTTGAAAATTTGTTAATGGAGGCTTCATAAGCAATTCGAATTTTACTAAAATTTTTGTCACTATTTAACAAAAATGATTTAATTTTTTAACTTTACAAACATTGAATAATAGCATTTAATTAGTAGATTTATTAAGTCTTTTAATCTCTGAAAATTCTGATATTCCATTGAAAAAATTTAACAATGGTAACAAATTAAAAAATCAAGAATTACAAATCGGTGTGCACTTTAAATATTTATTTTTTTTAAAACAGAGATGCGAACACGGAATATTCTATCATATATTCTATATATATAGTCACATCAATATTATAACTATTTTTAAACTAAGCTAAACGGTTGTGCTATGAAAATAGGAATAACTTGGTGATCTGGATTGAGATTTGAACCCGCGACCTTTGGATCACGAGGCGAGAGTACTAACCACAAGACCAACAAGCTAACAATAATAGACATAGCTTGCATCTGAAGTTGCATAAATGTGGATAAGGTAGGAGAAGGTGTCTGCTCTCTGCCAGTCCCCGCAAGAAAGCGATGCGATGGTAGGTTAGTTTATGACAACAATCATGTTGGTTCTCAATCGCTTAACGGGGGGGGGGGGGGGAAGGTGCTAATTTTTTTTTGCATTTATTTTCATTTTTTAACTGAATGCATAATATCTCAAAAATATGTTAAAATTTCAAGTCGATTGGAACAAAATTGATGAAGTTACGAGTATTTTTATACCTGTCGAATTTTTATACCTACCCGACCCTAATGCATTGAATTCGTTCAGACACACGTTCAGTGCTCTTCCCGAGGATGTTATGGATGCCATCAAGCCTATCCTTTATGGACCTGGCATTGATGATTCAGTGTGAGGTAAGCCGATAAAATTCGCTTATGAACGTTTTACACCAGATTTTTTAGTGTTCAAAACTTTAAAGCGTTTTCCCCACAACTCACGTTTTCAAAGTCGGTGCCCCTCATAACTTCAAAACTACTTCACCAATCCTTTTGAAATTTTGAACACTATTTTTGTATATAATTTACGAGGTAACATTGGAGATTTTTTTTTTCAAATTTGTTGATAATTTTTATTTTTTAATTAGCTGATTTTTTTCGCAAAATTTCGAATAATTCTCCCAAAGTTACCTGGAGAAAACTATTATCTAACGAATGAACTTTGATTTTTTGATTTGAGATGATCCAGCACCAAGTTATGAGGGGCACCGCAATTCTACTTTTTTCCGAGACACGTCCGAATAATTGCTGCAATTGCCATATTTTTTAATATTTCTTCGTGAAAATTTTACACAATATTTTTAGAATGTCATCCTTTAATGTAGTATTGGTTTTAATAAAGAGATTTTAACTTTGTCGTCACAAAAAAATCACAAAAACATGCCTTTTTTGTGCGAATTAACCTTACCCTTACTTGCTTACTTACTTACTTACCATTACGCCGTTTCTCCGCGGGAGTAGGCAGAGAGGATAGAGCGCCATACTCTTCTGTCCTGACATACAACTTTCGCTTCGTCTACATTCATACAGTCCTGTTAGAAGCCTGTTAGAACCTTACCCCCCCACTTAAATTTGCTTTAAATTTTTTATATTGTTGTGATAAGCTTTATACCACTATCGTTGTGCACTGAAGGCCTTCCCGAGAATTTCCATTTATTTTGATTAATTGTTGTTGGCTAGCGGTGTGGCCTCCCCACTTCCATTTTATTGCCCCTCCTAATCAAATTGTCACCTTTTTATAATTTTATAATTATCCACAAATATTTTTTTCTGTGAAGAAAATCAGCGCAGCAGATTTTTCACTAGATAGCGGTAATAAAGGTAAAGACAGATTTGTATTCAAAAACATCATTTTGTTGTATACTAAAATTTCACCCTAAATGCGGCTAAAGGAGTACAACTTAATTAAAATAAATAATAATAACTTAAAATATTTTTACATGCAGGGTGTAATAGAGTTAGTCCACAATATTCTACAGGCAAATTTGTACCTGAATTATGAATCGAAAATATTCAAGTAACAAATGCCTTAGTATCTAAACTTATGAAAATGTGCTACATTAAATTATGTTGTTTAACGTTGGATTATCATTAAAGTTTCTTTTCTTTGTTCAATTTTATACAAGTCAAATAAAATAAAGAATTAAACCCTTGCAGAAATTTGAACCAGAATTTTTTTGCTAGGTTAATATTATTTTGTTTGAATTGTATTATATTGTATTAATGTTCGATAAAATTTTGTTATGAATGAATGAATGCATGAATGAATGAATGAATTAATTAATTAATTTATGAATGATTGAATGAGTAAATGAATGAGTGTATTAATAATTAATTAATTAATAAATGGATGAATGAATGAATGAGTAATTAAGTAATTTAAAAAAAATGCCAAATTTGAATTCGCTTATCTCCATAATAATTGATATTAGGACATTGTGCTTGAACATTTTCGACTCATAATTTAACCTGTAAAATATTGTGGACTTGCTCTGTTACATCCTATGCGTAATATTATATAATATGTAATCCAATACTATATTACCGAATACAAATTGTTTTTAAAATGTAAATGAAGTCTTATTCCTGTTTTCCGAATCACAACAGTAGACTCGACGTAAATCATTCGAGTACTGCTACAACTCTTAAAGCGTATTTTCCCAAAACAGGGCACCTGAAACACAGACGTTTTATCTTCATCCACGACTACTTCCGTCCCCGCGGGGGTCGGGGGGTGGGCGGAGGTGATAAATCTCGTCCGGTCCGCGCCCACTTCCGGTTGCGTCTGTTTAAATTACACCAAACTTTGCACGTCACGTATTATATGATGGTCTCGAATATTCCGAAATACACTCCCTCCCGAGATAAAACTAGACTCATCTAAGGTTGCGGCAAAGTTTATAACAATTCATTACAAATCGAAATTTCGTTTACTCTAATGTACCTAATATTAGGTCCTTACATATGAAATTGGCGCTTAGTATGGGAGGAACATAAAGCCGATTTTTTTTTATTATAATATATTTATTTAATCAAAGTATGTACCATTGCTATCTATGCACTTTTGCCATCTCATAGGTAGTTCATCGATCCCTTTACTAAAAAAACCATTCGGACGGGAATCAATAAAATCTTTGAAGGCGGTTTGGACTGCCCCATCGGAGTTGAATTTTTTCCTTTGCAAGAAGTTATCCAAATTTCGAAAAAAATGGTAATCTGTTGGGGCAAGGTCCGGAGAGTACGGTGGATGTCTTAGACATTCCAATTGAAGCTCCTCTAATTTGGTAGCCGTCTGTTGTGCAGTGTGTGGTCTAGCGTTATCATGAAGCAGCAGTGGCCTAAAGCGATTAACCAGCCTCGGTTGTTTAGCAGCTAGCTTTTCCATCATGGTTTGCAGTTGCTGACAATAGACATCTGCCGTAATTGTCTGGCCAGATTTAAGAAAGCTGTAGTGAACGACACCAGCACTAGTCCACCAAACGCTCACAAGTAACTTTTTTGGAGTCAATTTTCGCTTGGGGCATGTTTTGGCTGGTTCGGCAGGGTTCAGCCATTGCGATGAGC
>JADDOH010001629.1:0-117635 GCA_016648135.1 Agrypnia vestita | reverse complement strand
AATGCCATATTCTTCTATCTTGGCACACCACTTTTGCTTCGGCTGCATTCGTACATATTTTTATGCAAGCGCTACGGTTTTGAGGCTTTTAGCAGGGTTATCCTCCAATATTCGTAGTATCAGATCATGCCAGGTCTTTCGCGGACGCCCTCTACTCCTATTACCTTCAACACTCGCCCCATATATTTTCTTAACCATCCTTTCCTCGCTCACACGTTCTACATGACCAAACCATCTCAGCGCTCCTTTCTTTATTCTATCTACCGCACTACAGCCATTATTACATTTCCTTCTAATTTGTTCATTCCTCACTCTATCCACATTTCCCCCGCATTCAGTCTACTTTCATTCCTTTTTTGCCAATTCCAGGACTCACTTTCATCAGAGTTGGCACTAGAACGCCAATATGCACCTATAGTCTTGCTTCTTTTGATGGATTCAGGGCACCATTTACTTTGTTAACTGCGTCACTCTTCTGTCTTCCGCATATAAATTCAACATAAAGAAGTAAAACTATTTTTATATGTAAGTACCTACGTACTAAGCACACATTAACTACATTATTATTTTTTACTGCATGATTAATTAATTAATTAATTGAGATAAATTATAGAAATCTTACAAAGACGAAGCTAATTCACCCCATGTCAACCTGCCCCCAAACATCTCAGCACCAAAACTACGACATCTCCACAAAACCAACCAATCCCTCCCCCACACACTTCTGATTCCTCACAACGTTCCCTTTCCCTCCCTCGGCCACCGACCCAAAAACTCTCCTCCACCCCACACCCCACTACCTAACCACCAAGCAACACTCAATACCGCTAATCCCCCCACCTAAACTCTCTTGCCACAAACTGGCCCATCACTCCTACTCACCTATTACCCACCCCCCTCCATATCAAAGCCCCCCCCTAAAATTCCTTTATCTCGCTTGCATACCCCTCTCAACCCCCTATCCAACTCCCAGCCGCCCTCCTCTCGCCTTACGTCCCTTACAGATATATATATATATTATATATATATATATATATACTGTAGTATTAATTTCTTTGGGGGTAACCCGCGTCAAAATCTGGTCCTCAGAAGGACCATTCGTCAACCGACGTTTCGCCTGAATCACAACAGGCATATTCAGGGTGTCTTGTTAATAAATTTCCGTCACGAGGGGCAGTGCGAGCACGTCCGTTCGTATCGGAAGCTTATTACCAAGTGAGGTCTGGTAAGTCAAAGTCTAAATTTGGGTACTGTGGTCATTATTGGCCTTGATTTTTGGGAATTTTGTATTAAATTTTGGGTGTTCCCGGCCGTTGCTGGCCTTAATGGCGTTTGTTTGGCTATTTGGCTACTAACATTTCTAACATCCGTGAAAACCTTCATTATAACATATATATATATTTATATTTTATTTTATTTAAAAAAAAAAGATGCGAACACGGAATTCGTGTCACATCAATATTCTTACTATTTTCAAATTAAGCTAAACGCTTGTGCTATGAAAATAGGACTAACTTGCTTGTCCGGAGTGAGATTCGAACCTGCGACCTTTGGATCACGATGCGAGAGTCCTTACCACAAGACCAACAAGCTACTCAGAACTACTTTACGAGAATCATGCATGGAAGTCTCTTATACATTGGCCCAGGGCCTACTACCTGTATGAGCTGACTTAAGTGATCCAATTCCATCGAAAGAACATCCACACATTTATTTATTTATTTATTTATTAATCAACGCCCTAGTGAGCTTTTACAGTACAAGAAAATTAAAAGGATTTTTATATACCTAACATAAAACACGTTTTACAGTAATAATACAGTACAATTACAGTAAATAATTGAAGAATAATAATATAAATAAAACATATTTAAGATAAATGAACTATATGAAATGTAACAATATAAAATAAATTAACAATAGAAATTAACAATTTATATTAACGATGATTAGTACATAAGCAAACAGTAATAATTAGAAACCTTTAAATAATTAATAATAGAGTAAAATAAAGATAATTTAACCAATATACCAGATAAATAAGATAAGAAGATAAAATAAACCAAAAATTATCAAAATTTTGAAAGTTCTAGGTATATATTTTCGAATTATAAGATACGTATATTTGAACGATCTATGCTAGAGACACAAATATGCTAGAGAATACATTCTATTCAAAATTGAACGAAGAAGACTTCCCGAGGTTTTTGCTACTAGCTACGAGACTGTGTGGTAAATTATCTATATCTATTATTAAAAAGGTAATGCCTTCATATTGATCAATTTATTTTTGCCAGTGACTTCGCAAAAAAGCGAAATATTTTTTCATCAAAATGTATTTTTAATATTTGAAGTGTACATATTTGCGAGGAGGGAGTGGGGGAATTTTTAATTAATTCCCCTCCCCCCTTTCGACTGGAGGCACCAGAAATCCCCGATCAAACAGCACTTTATTGATTTTTAAATTGGCTCGAAATGTTTTTCGCGATGGCAGAATTACCGCGATATTTTTTGCGTGGGCTCTCGCAAGGTGCACACGACGCCAAATATCCTTGGGTTTTCACGGCCGTTCGGAATCTTCTGTGTATAGTTTTCTGGGATATTCTGCCGTGTGTATTTGCCATTTCTCATTTGAGCCGAAAATCTTAGGAAAGCCTCCAAGTCACCACGCGCGCCTGGTCAAAGAAGCTATTGAAATATACAAGCACCCGGTAAACATTAATAGGGATACCGGTCTTAAGTTAAAAACGACGTTTCGCACAGTCCGACATCCGTTAGTAGATACACAACACACTACATCAAGACACACACCCTGCTTTCGACACGGTACTGCAATCCAGTACTTAACATAACACAAACTTGGAGACACCCCGACTTCGGTACGGTATTGCGAGGCAATACTTAACCTACACTTCAACACTCACTCATCACATCAGCCCTGATGATGGACCCTGCGATGGGATCCGAAACGTTGGCCAGAGAGGTCACATATGCACGGCAGAATATCCCAGAAAACTATACACAGAATACGCCAAATAGGCTGGTAACATAAAGGGGAGGCCTTTATCCTGCAGTGGATCCACTTATATATTTATTCACTTTTTGTATACTATATGTATGGTGAGTATATGTGAGTTTTTATCCTCATCCTTACTTCATCATGTCCTTACGGAAGGACATAAAATAGATTTTAATAATGCCTCAACCATCTCAAATATTAATAACGAAACATGCAGAATATACAGGGAAGCAATAGAAATACATAAAAATAAAAATAACATTAATTGCCGCGACGACGCGATCCGAATTCCTTATACTTGGAAATCCATTCTTAATGACTGTAAAATCTTTTCAAAATCAGCCCCTAATAACCCGATTCCAAGTACAGACGCAGTAAATGAACATATTGATATAACTAACAATAACGGAATTTCCAACAATAATAGAAGAATTACCAGGTCACAAAGTAAATTCAGCAATTAGCCTCGCATTAGGCTTCACTTGGATCTCGACTTGTGGAGTGAACGGGTGTGCTTTGCCATCAATTCAAAACAGAACTCGAAATACAACGCGCAAAAATCTCTTTGAAAATGGGTACAATATAACAGCCTTTCGCAAGACTACAATACGCTGGTTATCCTAGAAAATAATCCTTCATTTCCTCCTTATTCCTTCACTTCCTTCACTTATCTTAAATATTTTTATTGGTACTGTTTTTTAGCTTTATTCAATTCCAGTATTCAAATAATTTCACCGAGAGGTGTCAGGTGGCTAATTCGCCTCCGGCTTTAAATGAAAACATTTTTTAATAAGTTTAAAAGTAATTTGTTCTCTACTAAGTCCTCGCCTGGAGCTCATCTTGGTGAGTGTTTTTAAAGGAATCCGCTCTTGTTACTCGGAGCCCGGGGCCATTTTCTCAGCGGTTGTCAAATGAACCAAAAAAGAGATAAAGACAGATTTTTTACTCCCTTTATATTAACCCTTTATATTAACTGCTTGCTTACCGTCAACAAAAACTTTGGATCGATTTTTGACCTTTTTCCCGTGATCCAATCGAGCTGAAACTTGGCAAGTACACTCGTGGCGATGATCAAGAAGATCTATCAAATTTTCGTTAATTTTTTTAAAATAATTATAGTATAATTTCGGATTTTTAGAAATTTTATTGGTTTTTTCAAATTGGAATCATTATGGTATTATTGGTAAGTTTGATTACTAGCAACGGTGGCCCGATAACGTCGCGGAATATTTTCTAAATTTGAATTACTCCGTCGGTATGCATAATAGGTACTTCACTACGAATGTCAAAAATCTAAATTGACTGACAAATGTTTTTAGAATTTAATCTTCAATGCATGAAGTATCTTATCAAAGCTCAAAACAGCTGACATTTTAGAAATATATTAAATTACTGTAAGTGTTATGTTATATGTTTTAATTCGTCTTTAATTGTTGTTATATTTTACAAAGAAAGGGAGTATAATAAAAACTTGGTTTTTATGAGTTAGATACTTTTTTACTAATTGAGAATGTACTGAATTGGAGATTTTGTAGGAGACAAAGCTCCCTCCCGAAATCATTAATTTTTAAAATTTATTTAAAAGATAATACATATAATTTCTTTTATAACAAGGTTAACTAGCAAATATTAACAATCAAATTATTATTATATGTTATATCTGACCAAAAAGAATTAGGATTCTTTTCTGTGGTGAGGGATAATCACTTGCAATTAGGGAATGCAATCCCGATCCCGCGAGATCTCGAGGCATTTTACGAGATCAATCCCGAACCGAAAAATCGGACGAGATTATCGGGATTGATCAGCATTTTTATGTTTTTGTATGTTTAATTGTAGATGTCTATAGAGCTTTTAGTAAGTACTTAAAACTTACGTTCATGTCATATTCAAATAATGAAAATAGCTTTGAATTATATTTGCTGTATTTTATCAACCAAACATAGTAATAAAAACTACTAGTAGTTAGTAGTTTTTACTCTACTACATTGACTGATTGATGCTTGGAAAAACATACAAAATCTTTAATGCAAAGATTAATAATGAACATTTTATTAAATTTGCGTATATAAAAATGCGAGGCTATGTCGTTAAGTGCTATTCAGCTCTATAAACAAAAACAAAAAAAAGCATTCGGGATCCCGAACCGTAGGGATCCCCCGGGGTTGAAATTCTAATCTCGAGGCATCCCGATAGGGCAATCCGACTCGGGATTGTATTCCCTACTTGCAATCATATTGGTAGTGTACCTAATCTTATTTAACAAACAATGAGAATTAGGTAATATACCTACTATTTATCAAATATATCGAAATTTTTTGAATAAGCAGTCAAATAAATAAATAAATAAATATAGCTTTATTCCAGAATGTGGGGAGGTTCGTGCAATCCCACACATTCCATATAAAAGAAAATACACACATTAAAAATATTATATAAAACAAAAGAGAAATAGTAAAATAGAAGAAGAACATATAAAATAGAAGAGAAGTATTAAAAGTAATCAAAAGAAATATACGGTAAAATATCGGCTTTAGCGAGCGATGGCAAGTCAATTATGCGGGGCCAGTATCTTTCTCCAGTGTGCATCGATGCTGGATTCTGGAGTAAGACGGGCTTCCAGGATAAGGATATTTCCGGAGCTGTATATCCTTTCCCTCATCCCTGCCACCCTGGATCTTAAGAGGGCTGCAAAGTTGGGAACACGCCCCTCAGTGAACATACCGGAAGCGCTGCAATATCTGGGAAGGCCAAACATCATACGAAAGGCGTTGTTATATTGTATGCGAAGTCTTTCTATGCTGCTCTTTTTATAATTTGTCCAGAGTTCACATGTATATAATGTTGCACAGAAGGCAAGGAAGAGCGTTCTTTTTACAGCGGTGCTACAAAGACGAAACCTTCTACACAGCATATTCGCTTTCACACTGAGAGCTCGTCTTTGCCTGTCAATATCGTCGTCGTCCATTAGATTATTTGTAATTATGTGTCCTAGATATTTTGTTCTTTCGGTCACCTTCAGGACCACACCGTTCAGAGTAACTGGAGGAATACTTGTTGGGCCCTGACCATACTTTATAACCAACAGTGCTGTTTTATTAGGGTTATAGAGCATGTTTGTTTCTTCAGCAAACACTTCACAGATCTTTAGAAGAATGCGTAATCCTCTTATAGACGGTGCCATCAGTACCATATCGTCAGCATAACTGATGTTGTTAAGACACTGTCCTCCGATGTGACAGCCTACCCCCGCGTTGTTTAGCCTTTGAGTGAGTTCGTCCATATAAAGGTTGAACAGTATTGGGGACATGCACCCTCCCTGTCTGACGCCGCTCGTCATGTGAAGAGGTTCGGAAAGACTGTCTCTCCACCTTACTTGGTTTACAAAAAGAGACTACATTCAATCACTAAAGTCAATTCTACAATAAATGAGAATCCGTTCGGTTTCACCAGGGGAATATGCACACAAGACGCAACCGCAAAACATCCGCCATCATACAAAGTAAATTGAAAAAATAATAATAGTTGTTATATAATGCTATTAATATTTTTAATATTCAAAGCATTAACTTTGTGGTGAGACATCATAACAGATTGTTAGTTAACTTTGTAAAAACCACTACCAGATTTTAGGTCTACCCGTCTCTTCGTCAGGACCAACACTACACCACTACACACCTCAACCATAGTATTGTCACACTTCCACCAGTAATTGATCACATGCGTGTTAGTCTTGTCAGGGACAAACATGCACTGATTAGACTAATGAACCATCAGGGATCTACCGAAAGAGAGTGTGAGGGGGCAGGGTCTAAAGTGGGTGTTACCCCATCTTTTGTGAACATTAAATTAAACAAAGGGCTATATGGAAAATTAATTTGGTTGTTAATTAGGGGTGCTCTATTATTCACTGCCTCCCTAATGTAAAAAATTTCTAATTATTCAATTTTAAACCTTTATTATTAGTATTTAATATTTTCACCCCTATTTTTGCGTCAAATTTATGACCATTTTCTATGAGATGGTCTCTAGTAGTTTTTACAAAGTTGACTGTTATATAATGCGGTCAGTCGTGAGGGAATCGAAGCGATAAACCGGAGTGAATAATTGAGCGAACTACTTACCTAATCGGTGAAAGAAATAAGCGATTAATACGTGAGAATCGGATGTTCTAGTGAATGTTAAATACGCGTTACCCAGCGATAATAAAGTGTTTATTGAAGAGTGATATATTGAGAAAAAGTGTAATGTAAAGAGTAGCGTTAAGTGACTTTATACATTGAATAGTAATTAATCAAAAATTAATATATCGCTATAGACGTACCATTATAACTAGGCGTGCGAGGGAGAGCGCAGAATGTACAGATGTACAGAATGTCCGGTGACCGGTGTCGTATTAAATACAGAAATTTGGTCGGGCAGCACTAAAGAAACCATGCAGTAATGGCGGCCGTTCTATTTGTCAAACTGTCAGACGGTAATATCGGTCCATTATTCGCTTTTTCAGCTTCGCAAATCTTCAATACTTCATTGGCAATTGTTCTCCATCCCGGACTGTTTAGGATGTTTTGGACATAATAATTCAGTGTATATTGGTAATCAAGATGACACAGCCCGCGCTCAAAGACTAGAATGAACTGAATGACAGGGCGAGGGCTTACCGCCGGCTGCGGGCAGGGCGGGTTTTAGTTCCAAATTCGCCGCACGCCAAGTTACGTTGGGCAGGCAATAATTAATTCCCAGCGTTGTCATTCATTCCTCCCGCAGCCCCCCGCCCCCACGTATATGAAACCTTAATATAAAAATTACATAAGACTTCTTATTCATCAGCCTTCGTCTTTCCCCTGCTGGATACAGGCCTCTTCCTTATTTTTTCACTCTTCCCTGTTGTTGGCTAATTGTAGCCATTTCTTTCCCCCCACAGCGACAATATCATCGGCCCATCTCTTTTGAGGTCTTCCGATGCCTCTTTTATTTTCCCAAGGTCTCCGTTGGGAGACCATCTTGTAGTATCCTGTCTTGCAACGTGTCCTGCCCATTGCGATTTTAGCTTCGCTACACGATCCATGATACCCACTACTCTAGTTCTGCGCCTAATTTTGTCATTTCTAATTCTATCAATTCTTCGGCGGAGCCTGTAACCGCTAGGAGATGCGTCCCCAGGTGGCGGATAGGGGAAAGCTCGCCGGATATGGAGGGTAGGAGGGAAATAAAATACCTCTCGCAGACCAACAGGCAGTAGCGTCTGACCCATAATAGCGTCTGTTCCATAGGGAACATAGGTTAAGGGCTTATCTCTTAGGCTTACTCCAAGCATGGATCTCTCCATGGATCGTTGCGTGCATTTGAGCTTTTCTACACTTTTCTTTGTAAGTCTCCAATCCATACGTCATCACTGGCAGTATGCATGATTCTGACGGTATATGCCATCAATATTAATTTCTTTAATCTTATTTTATTCTTCTTCTTCTAATGGAGGTTGGCGATCATTTTGGTGATTACGACTTTATTTACCGCCGCACGGAACAAATCAGTCGAGTTCACTTATACCAGTCCCTCAAGTTACGCAGCCATGAGGCGCGGCGTCTTCGACGCTTCTTTTACCACTTATTTCCTCTGAGTTGGTTTACACTTTATTTTGGTCCTCTCATCATACGTCCGAGATACTCTAGCTTTCTTGTCTTGATAGTTCGCAGCACTTCTCGGTCTTTTTCCATACGCCGGAGGACTTCATTTTTCGTCACTAGAGCCTCCAATCCGAATATTCGAACCTCGAATATATTCACCTGTTTTTAAATATTCCTTATTCGAATACTTTTAAAAGTATTCGTAGAGAATTCGCTCATATTTATATTATAAAATTTTAAATATTTTTCTAAACGAAACAAAGGTTTACGAACCCTGGAAGTCATATTCAGCATTTTCAGGTATACGATTTTTTTCTCGGAGTCGGTCATCAAAGATGTAAACGTCGTAAATTGTCGGATATCTTTTGCATTTGCCTTTTTTTAAAAGTCACTTTATTGTTTTACGGTTAGCACACTTTGTTTTGTCAACGATGGAGTCGGCTTTCTATTATTGATTAGTATTAAGTTTTCATAAATACTTGAGCCGACAAACAAGAAGTTATATACAAAATAATTTAAAAAAAAACTTACACGTGGGGTGTGAGATATGAAGTAATATAAACATATCTAAAATTTTGTCAGTTATCGAGAGAATACTGACTCGTCTTTTGTTGTTTTTATAGCATATATTTAAAAAAATTAAAATAAATAAATTTTCTATAATTATTGCGTTTTTTTAAAATATGTATTTACAATCCGAAGTAAATTATTCCTTTCTTAAAAATTTTACGAATATATTATCATTAACTATTCGATATTCGAATAGTTGGAATCACGAATATTAGGAGGCTCTATTCGTCACTCTATCCACCCAGGAAACTTTCAATATGCGTCTATAAATCCACATCTCAAAAGCCTCGACTTTGCGGATTAGTTCTTGGTTAAGTGTCCATGCCTCCACCCCATATAAGAGAATGGCAAAAATAAAACATCGATCCATGCGCATTCTAAGTTGCAGGCTAGGGTCACGGTTATAAAATAACGGTCTCATTCTGAGAAACGCACTTCTTGCCATCTCTATTCGAGCATCTACTTCTTGAGGTGGATCCCAGTTCTCATTCACCCTTGCATCTAAGTACTTGTATTGCGTGACTCTTTGTATTAGTTCGTTTTTCGGAAGTGGTATTTTTGACACTTTTAACCCTTATTGTACAAAACTCTCATTAGACCAGTGCTCGCATACTCACGGGTACTGACTAAGGACCAGTTGTTTCAAGTTGGATCAAAGTAAAACTTCGTTTAAAGCATAGATTTTTGGGTTCTCCACCAATCAAATGATCAGTTTCCGTAAAAATCTATGCTTAAACGAACTTTTATTCTAATCCAACTTTAAACAACCGGGCCTATGAGGTACGAGTGAGCACTGGACGTTTTTGGAAAGATATTTTTTTCAAATTTAAATTCAGTTGCAAAATACACACTAATTAAGGATCTAAACATCATAAAATTGGGAAGACTTAGACGAAATCATAGAAGAGACGGTTAGCTTAGGAATGGGATACAAAATGGGTAGCAAAATAATTAATGTAATAATATATTTTTATTATTTTATTATTAGATACACAAACATAATAATGTGCACATGATACATAAAGAATAAATACATTATTAATTAAGACTCTGCGCATTATCGCAATTATAAGTGTCTTCGACCTGCTCTAGCATAAACTTGCATAATATATATATTTTAGAGTATTCATGTAATGTGAACATGTAAAAATATGTAACTTAATAATTGGTTAATGTGTTTTGTAGATCTAGGTTTCGATGATAGGGTGTCTGCGAGAATATCAACATCGACATTAGGGTCAGCACAATATATTGTATATACGACACATTCTTATGATGAGAAAAAAATAACAAACATAATTACGATGCGGGCTTATTCTAAAGAACTCCGGGTTTCTTATACGGGGTTTAGCATGTAAATTAATGTCAGATAGAGAAAGAGAATCAATAGCTATACTGAGAATCTTGTGTAGCACAACGAGATCGGATATTTTCCGTCGGGACTCAAGTTGGTGCATCTTCAAAAAGGCAAGTCGATCTTCATAGTTGTAAAAATTTCTGTGTTGACCAGCTTTGTAGGATGAAATACGTAGAATCTTTTTTCGGACTCTTTCGATTCTTGCAACATGTGTTGTATAATAAGGTGATAAAATATAACTGTCGAATATTCCAAGACTCTTCATACTCGTGACATATAGATAATATTTAGACATTGAGGATTTTTAGAGTTGTAAGTAATTCTTGTTATAAATCCAAACATAGTATAATGATTTGTTTATGATATTTTCAAAGTGGTTTCTAAAAGTGAGCTTGAAATCTAGCATGACACCCAGATCCCTTATTGAATTGACTTAAGCAAGTTAAACGTCGTCCAGTATATAAACAAATTCTATATATTGGGTATTTTTAGTGAAACTAATAGAGGAACATGACATTTTATTTATTTTATACTAGTTTGATAGTCGGTCCAGATCTCTTTGTAGGAGATGACTGTCTTTCAGGCTATGAATAATAATAAATTCACAGTAATCATAATGAGTACTCTGAATTTTTTTCGCTCATTGTATGAATATGCATGAGCTTTCAAATGTGTTTAACGATCGAACGAATAATTTTACTGTAAACATTACAGCTTTTCTGCATTATGCGTACGATTGTGTCTTTTTAAGCTTGATTTATAATTGCAGGAATAACTGCACTGTGAACATGAAAAAAGTTTGTCCGCAGTGTGCTTCAGCCGATGTACTTTAAAGTTTGACTTATCGTTGCACGAATAACTGCACTGCGAACACGAAAAGCGTTTTTCTCCGGTGTGCTTGAGCAGATGTACTTTCAAATACGACTCACGATTGCACGAATAGTCGCACTGTGGACATGAAAAAAGTTGTTCCGCATTGTGGGTAAGCAGGTGTACATTGAAACTTGATTTATGATTGCAAGAATAGCTGCACTCTGAGCAAGAAAACAATTTTTCCGCATTATGCCTAAGGTTGTGTCTTTTCAAACTTGATTTATACTTGCATGAATAACTGCACTGTGAACATGAAAACAGTTTTTCCACAGTGTGCTTAAGCAGATGCACTTTGAAGTTTGACTTATCATTGCACGCATAATTGCAATGCAAACATGAAAATGGCTTATCCCCAGTGTGCTCAAGGACGTGTTCTTTTAAGGTTGACTTTTTATTGCACGAATAATCGCACTGTGAACACGAAAAGAGTTCTTCCCCTGTGTGCCTAAGCATATGTAATTTTAAGTGTGATTTACGATTGCATAAATAACTGCACAGCGAACACGAAAATGGCTTTTCCCCAGTGTGCTTAAGCAAATGTACATTAAAGTTTGTCTTATGATTGCATGAATAATTGCACTGCGTACATGAAAACAGTTTCTTCCCGGTGTGTGAGAGTTGGTGATTTTTTAAAGAAGCTTTCAGCTTGCTCGTGTAGGGGCACTGAGAACAAGCAAACACCTTCTTGCCAGCGGGAGTAATCGTACACAAGTTAACGGTCTTCAATTCTGACTGCTTTCCAGGGGAAGATGAAGACACAGTTGGATTTTCCGTAAATTCATCTTGCGTTCTTATGAGATCTGCAATGAAAATTAAAAATATTTTATGTCTCTTCATACAATAGTAACGAAATCATAGAAGAGGTGACTAACTTAGGACTGCGGTACAAAATGGGTAGCAAAATAATCAATGTAATATGTTACGCAGATGATGCAGCAATAATAGCAGAGCCTGAAGATGACTTGCAGAGAATGCTGTAGAAATTCCACATTCCATCACAAGGGATAAATATGTCAAAATCAGTCAGCAAAACTAAAAGTTTAACATTATGAAAACGACCAACAAGGTGTAAGCCGAGTATTGATAATGAGCCTGTGGAACAAGTCATGAGCTTCAGATATTTAGGTGTAGAAATCTGTAGCCATAGCGATCTGTATACTGAAGTCCGAGCATCCACCGTATCAGGGTGTCTCAAGAATTTAGTTTGGAAGAACAAAAATATGCATATTGAAAGTAAGGTCAAGATATACAAGATATGCGTGCGACCTATTATGACATACACTGTAGAGACCAATGTAGAGCAACGATCCATATCAGACTGCCTGGAAATATCAGGGATTCCGCAAAATTCAATTGACGAACCACCAGCACACACGGAAGAGATTGTCAAGCGCATGGCCGCGGCCGCCGGAGTCGCGCTGCAGCCCGTGGATATAATCAATGTTACGAGAACCCCTAAGAGGAATAAAAAACATCACCCAAAAAACATATAAAATTCGCCACCGAAACAAAAGGAGATCTCTTCTCGAAAATAAAAAGCAAAAACTGTAGCGATTTAAGTAATCTCGGAATAAACAAAATATACATCAGTGAAAAATTATCCCCATTCTTCAAGGAACTTTTGTGGCACACCAAACAAACCGGTTTGGTACAAAGACTTCAAAATTCTATACATTAAACTTATGGAAGATCTAGAGAAAATTAACTAAAAATGCTTCAAATCCTGAGGCAAGTAGGAAATTTATACATAGCCTCGCAAGCATATAACATCGAGGATAGTACCAAACACATTCTAACCACAAGGACAACAGAACGCCGCCGCGGCTTTCGCGCTTAGACAAGTAAGCGCAAGCGAGATGCCAATATACGACAAGGGCTGACACAGTCCGCAGAACATATGAAATGAAAGTGCTGAGATCCATTACTGGAGAAACTCTACATGATCGTGTCCGTAATGTAGACACAAGGAAAACTTGTAAAACAGCGGATATACCACGATGGAGTACATCCAAAAGGAGATTCTGGAGTGATCAGCGCAGCCAGGATGGACAGTGACAGACTCGTGCGTACATCAGCGAACGAAATCCTCTCTGGAGGACCACTGAAAAGATGGAGGAATAGCTGGACCTCGTCTTCCCAGGAGGCGCAGTTTCCCGTACCACACATCCACTAAAAAAAAAAGAAATAACTCTGTAATTCCCAAATTACACTTATTAGGGAATGAACATGCAGAGGCGGCTGACATTTTTGCTGATAGTATAACTGTATATAGGACGAAGCTGATACAATTCTTTACATCTCAACGAAATGGAAATGGACAATAAATTTTTCTGTATTATTATTTTACCCTTTAACTATTATTACTTGTACCTTTAACTGTATTATTATTTTATCTGTCTTATGTTTTTCTGTATTATTATTACCTATTAACTATTATTTTATTGTATTATTATTTTAACTGCCTTACGTTATTTTTTAAAAAATTTATTCTGTATATTTGTAAAAACCCATAATGGCGTTAAATAAATAAATAAGTAAATTCAACAGTGCTGTTCACTATGCCTACTGCACGCCACTGCTATATTTCTGTACATCATCCTGTAACGGTAACATGCAGTGCGGGGTTTACGTCAAGAATTAATAATCCAAGGATCAATTGCTCACCATTGCGCTGGTCGGCCTTCCTGGAGTACTCCGAGCACTCCTGCTTGATGTCGGGACACGATACGTCCACATCAGGGTAGGGCGCTCCACCGACTACTCCCCCAATGTTGTTCCCACCCTCACACACGAGCACATCACCTCCCTGCGTATTCCTCCATCCCGCATTGTTGGAACCTACAACACAGCAAAGGGTAACTGGAACCGGTAACTAAAGGATAAAATGGCGGTTGCACAATGACATTTAGGTGTGAAGTTTTTATTTTTGATGTGTAACGTCTTTCCTCTCGCTTTCCCGCAATTTGTGGCAGTGATTTCGTGAAAAAGACGGCAATGCGTAACAGGAAATAAGACTCCGGGGAAGCGCGCGCAATTTCATTTGACCAATAAGCGCGCGCGATGGAAAAAAAATCGTTTATAAACAAATCAATGTCCAGCAAGTACCATCGCAGCGAAGACGCACACTTCCAACATTCAACGCTTCTGATTTTGTATACATGTTGAGCGTCCAGTGTCAAGCGTGTGGATGTTGTAACTTTGATATATCTTCGAAACTATCAAATAGATACTTCATTTTGTACATTAATGTAAACAATAACTACCCTCAATGATATACGTTCTCAAATTTTATGTAATTTATGTGATTATTTTAAAATATGTATTCAAAGTTTTCATACTATATGTATAGCGGCACACTACCGCCATCTTTGAAAATAAATAAAAACATAGTTGACCAAACACATTTCTGAATAAAAATGCGTATGTAGGTATACGGTACCTACCTAGTACGGCAAAATTCAATAATAAATAAATGCACATACATTTCTTTACTTGTATTTACTAATTAATAAGAATATAGGTATTAGCTTTTTTAAATTTTGACATTAATTTCTGTTGCAGCTCAAGTGATATGTTTAATTGTGAGATGTCAATGTTACATATCATATGCGACTACTGTAAGGCTCGCTCGTTTTATTTTTTTAATAGAGATGTGAATAGGGAAAACGTGTCACATCAATATTCTTACTATTCTCAAACTAAGAGCAAAAGCCTGGGCCATGAAAATAGGACTAAATTGCTGGTGTCCTGGAATGGGGCTCGAACCACCGACCACCAGATCACTAGGCGAGCGTCATGACCACTACACCAACAAGCTACTCATATACGGTCCTGTATACATACGGGTCTTTCTCTACTAACTGGAAACTCGCCCATACAACGCTGTCACTAGTCACAACCCTATTTTTTTGAAAATTAATAATCGATATACAGGGTGTCTCATGGCTAGGAGCAAAGACTTTACAGGTGGATTCCTGCATTGATAATGAGTCTAAAATGTTCAAGCAACCATGATCTAATATCAATAGTTAAGTATATAGATATGCAATATAAAGTTTGCATTTGTTTTTCAATATTTCTGATTTATTTTTGCAAAAAGTTGAACTTTTATAATGATGACTTTAATACAAGTCGAATAAAATAATAAAAACCTTGCAAAAATTTAAAAAAGAATTTTTTATAGGGTTTTTTATAATTTTATTTGAGTTGTATTGATATTTCAAATTTTTGCAAAAAATGAGCAATAAATATAGAAAAAAATGCAAACTTTGATGTCGCGTATCTCCATAACTATTGATATTAGGTTATGGTTGCTTGAACATTTTCGACTCATTTCGAATGGAGAGTAAGTACATTAAAAAAAAAATTGAGAAAGCCAACAGACATTACAATATTGTGAACTCTTGTTTAACTACTAGAACAACTAAATATTTCATATACATGTGTTTAGTAGCTAGTAGCAAAAATGTATATTTGTGATTTTGAATAGAATATATTATTTACACTTTGGATGAAGTGTCGACAGTTACGGAGATAAGCGACATCAAAGTGTGCATTTTTTCCTAAATGTTTCTGACTTATTTTCTGTAAAATGTTAAAGCATCACTCCACTAACTTGTATGAAAATTTTAAAAACTCAGTCGCTTAAATACAAGTCAAATAAAATAACAAAAACCTTACAAAATATATTTTTCAATTTACTGCAATGTTTTAACAATTCTATTTTAATCGTATCAAAACGAATTTATTTTTAATATTCCATATAAGATACTGCGGTGATAGTACAACATTTCACTGAAAATAAGAGCAAAATATTGAGGGAAAAAATGCTAACTTTGATGTCGATAATCTGCGTAACTGTGGACATTTCACCCAAAGTGTAAAGGATTTCTGTTCAAAATTGCACGAAGAAGGCTCCCCAAAGTTTTTGCTACTAGTAATGAGACACCCTGTACAACCGGATTTAGACCTAAAATTTATATTTCCGTCATCTTCCAACTTTTAAAAAAAAAATAGAGATGTGAACACGGAATACGTGTCACATCAATATTCTTACTCTTCAAGTTTGTGTTTACTGGGGTATTATGCCGTGTTGTTACGACCTTTCGGGCCGACGTTTCGGATCCCATTGCAGGGTCCATCATCAGGGCTGATGTGTTGTCTTGAATGTTGGTGTTGTGGTTAAGTATCAGCTTGCAATACCGTGCCGAAGTCATGATGTGTTTGTATTGTGTTGCCATCAGCCCTGTTATCAGCCCTGATGATGGACCCTGCAATGGGATCCGAAACGTCGGCTCGAAAGGTCGTAACAACACGGCATAATACCCCAGTAAACACAAACTTGAAGATTCTGAGTGGCCGTGAAAACCTAAGAACATTCAATATTCTTACTATTTTCAAACTAATCTAAACGCTTGTGCTATGAAAATAGGAGTAACTTGCTGGTCTAGAGTGAGGTTCGAACCCGCGACCTTTGGGTCACGAGGCGAGAGTCCTAACCACAAGACCAATAAGCTAGCTTTTCCTCCCCATAAGTTAATCTTGCTCATCTGAATCAATATCTTCGTCTGTTAAGTCAACATCACGCGAATCAGATGCATCGTAATGCGATTTTTCAAATACTAAATCGCTGTCTATTGCGTCATCATTATTTCCATGATTATGTTCTACTATCTTCTCCACAAATACACATATTCTTTTTTGAGAAATGTATTTGGGTGGAATTATTTTTAGAAATCTGTAGTTTTTCGTAAAAATGCGATATTATGTGAATATTGTAACGAGGCTAAAAAGAATCACGCACTTCTGTCAAGTGACAGTTGTTTGAAGTTGGCACATACTACCGAAGGATCTGGAATCACCTCCAACTTTCGAGAGACGTCTGCAACTTTCCAAGAACATCTGTAAGTTACGAGAACACGCGAGTAAACACTGGAAACGTCTAGATAGCAGCATTAGCCAATATAAATACGACACACGTGAGTAAGGATTGAATTGTTTTGGGCGCGCGCGTTTGACAGCGATGATAGAAGCGAAGGTAGTCGCGAGTTGCCAGGACGGCCAGGCGAGGCGTAATTCGACAGTGAATATTCTGGAAAGTTCTTATGTAGCGAAATAAACCGAAGCGAAATTAATAAGTGCGGAAATTGGATGGAATATTCTAGTGAATACTGAATAAAGTGTTGAAGCGAATATAAAGTGTCCATTTACGAGTGATAAGTTTGAGAAACAGTTTAATTTAAGGAATAAGCGTTACATTTAATAGTGATAAGTGACCTTGTACGTTTGAATGATTAATTATTCAGTAATCAATAAATCCTGTAATAAACCCCAGCGTTTTCATTAATTCCTCCTGCAGCCACGACACGTGACAATATATTGAAGCAATAAAACAAACGACTACGCCGTAGGTATAAAAACAACTGGGCAGTGACGTTTTACTTAAGTTCTGACTTCGCATGACTGTAGTGTCTTTGGCGAAATGAAGTGAGTATTGTTTTCTCCCTCTCACCCATTTGATATAAGAGCCTTTATTATATATTTTCAAGTGAAAAAAACATAAAAGCCGGTGCGTATATTTTTCGATGCAGTAATTAATCGAAATATTTACACCTTGAACGTAAATATTTGGTTTTTAGTAAGAAATTATGGAAATATACATTATAAATCATTTAATTTAAGGTTACACTAAGAATCAGCTTAATTACTCATTTACCGAGTAATCGGAACAAATATTGATTTGGGGGATTTCAAATCCCCGCTTTGGCAAGAATGGGTTAATGTAGTGCCACTGAAGTGGAGCCAATTTGTGGTGAACCTCGTCATTATAAGAAGATAGACTTCTTAAGGGTTGCAACATTTTTTGTTATTAATAAACCCGACTACACGGCAAGGCGGTCGGTGAACGAGTGGCCGGTCCGCCCGTAGCGTGCCAAGCCGCGCCGCGTTCGGATGGGGCATTTATTTTTTAATAAATAAAGATTTCTTGTCACATTAATAATCTAAATATTTTTGAAATTAATCAAAACGATTGTGCTCGAAAATAGGACTGACTTGCTGGTGTCCTGGAATGGGGCTCGAACCACCGACCAGGCGAGAGTCATAATCACTACATTAATAAGCTACACTACTTTACAACACGTTTAATTTTTTAATCTAAACTACCCTAACAATACATTAAAATTGATTGTTTACATTTTTAATCGAGCCTTAATAATCTAACTTTAGCAAGTCTAATCTAAAAAAATATTTTTGTTGAAAAGTTAAGTTTCAAATCGTAAATGCAAAAATAATTTATCAAAAAAATAATATCTCACAGTGAATAGAATTTAAAAAGAGTCACTCAGGTGATTTGAACAAATTAATGAGTAAGGAAGTAATGGTAATAAAGATATATGACACATGTTGTGTTGACGGTGCTAGAAAGAAAGGAGGAGAGCGCAAACGTGGTATGACCAGATTAACTGGAAGATGGTCCTGTTAGGGACTCCTAACAGTCTCAACAATCGTCGAGATCGCGTGCGAAGATGTATGAATGTGGATGAGGGGAGGGCTGTGTGTCAGGGTAGAAGATTGTGGCGTTCTGTCCTCCCTGCCTACCCCCAAGGAAAACGGTGTGGCGGTGAGTAAGGCCCGGTTGATTAAAGTTGGATTAAAATAAAAGTTTGCTTACAGCGTAGATTTATGCGTACTTCACCAATCAAACGATGCATTTTCGTAAAAATCTATGCTTTAAACGAACTTTTATTTTGAACCAACTCGGAGCATCCGGGCCTAAGCAAACTACCGAAAAAAAGCCTTTTACAAAAATCTGTGATCCTGAATTCATTACGCTTCTTTTTTGTCTATGGTTTGCGTAAACTAATGTTAACCCCAGATAAAACGCCTCAAATGTCAAAATGTACGGTGAAGATGACATGTGGAAACTTATAATCTAAAAACCTTTCTTAAAACATAAAGCTACTCAATTATATATAATTTTTGAAACCAAGCCACTCACTTATAACAATAGAACAAACCCTGCAAAAGAACTGCACCGAACTGTTAGTACAATTTAGACCATTTGAGCGCGCATTTCACATTGCAGAATTAATCAATGATGAAGCTACTCCTCACCGGCATGCTGGTCGGCCTTCCTGGAGTACTCCGAGCACTCCCACTTGATGTCCGGGTAGGATATATCTATATCGACGTAAGGCGCTCCACCACCCGCTCCTTCATCGCCGCTCACGGCTGCAGACCCTGGCTCGGGCTTGACGGCAGGAACATCTTGGTCAGCACAGTTCATGAGTCTACCTTTCAGCTAGCAAGTAGCGAGGTTAGCAAATGTCGTTTGTTAAGCGACTAGAGTTGGGTCGTTCAACTGACCTTTTAGAACTGTCCGCCGTTCCGAACGAATAAATTGTTCAGTTCACCTACATCGGCATTATTTGTTCATCAGTTCAGTGAGAGTCTCTTTGTGCTGGCAACACATCAATTTTCTGTCATAATGGTTTTTGTAATTTCGTAGTCTGTAAAAATTTTAATTTAATTTTTATAAAAAGTCCTAAATAAATTGTAAAAAAATATATACGCTCGGGGACGGTTGTTTGATTAGAAGTTAGAGTAAGAGTTAAGCAAAAATCATAGATTTTTACGAAAACGGGTAGTTGATTGGTGGAGAACGCAAAAATCTTTGCTTTTTTCTTAACTATTACTCCAACTCCTGATCAAACAATTTTTGATCAGGAGTTGGAGTAACTGGCCCTTAATCTGATGGGTTTGCAGGCGATCAAAAATAAACTATTAAAAAATAGATACTTAAGAATTAGAACCCCCATACGACTATTTTTTATTCGTAAAAGATCGTTTAAAGAACAGATTTTTACGAAAATTGGTTGATTAACGAACGATTACTATAAAGCCGGCTCCACACATTGGCCTCAACGATGGCACCAACGGTGTTCGTCTAAAGTGTGGATCGACAAAATAGCACTGAACCAACACTGTCCCAATGTTGATTCCAACGCTTGCACTTATCCGTCACTTGTAGCTTTTTCGTCGAAGCATCAGGGAGTTTGGGGGCAATGTCGATACGTCGGGCACACATTTGCACGATTACTTAACTTAGCTAGGACTACACGTTCGTATGCGGCAACGCCCTGAGGGTGACAGTGTCTGCCCGTGACATGCATTGCACCACCTAACTGCTGACATGGCGGTACTCGAATGTTATTGGGGCGTCGCCCCCACAGGTTAAAATTGCGATAAAAATGAACAGTTCACTCTAATGGTAGCGTGAACAATTAACAAATTAGGAAATAATGTAAAGCAGATTAAATTAAAAAGGGTCGTTCAGATGGTTCGGGCATCTTGCTCGTGCGGAACAAACAAAGTAATTCTCCGCAAGGCTATGCAGAGGTTTATAGACCGAGATATAAAACGATAGAGATAGATCGAAGATTATTAGCGATTTCTGAAACATAAAATTTATAATAATATAATGCTAGCACCAAGATAAAATTATAAATTCGCTATACGTTAGAAGCTACGTATGTATACATATGAGGAATTATTGGTATAAAATAATGGTAATATTAACTTTTGTGGATGATTTTTTCATGTTGATAATTTGACGCTGACGGCTTTATAAATAAATAAATAGAATGTCGCGAAATAGGAAAACGCAAATATGCGTTTTTTTTGACGAATTGTAAATAATTTTAAGTGTTTGTAAATATATTTTTGTGTGATAGTATATAATATGATTTAGAGATTCCCTAGGCATAAATTCTAGTTATAATTATATTTTAAATAGTTAAGTTATATTGTTATGATCATTAATTAATTAAGTATTCATATTGTAAGTTAATTTGTATTGTAAGTAGATTATAAGCGCTGGTTATAAGTCTTTTATTTTCATATAAATAATCCAATTAAGGTAGATAAAATGTTTATTTTATATAAAAATAATTCTGTAATGATTATGTGTTAAATTAATATAAATAAGAAAATTCATTGAAATAGTGTGGAACAAAGTGCATCTCCTATGGACGGCGTAGATAGGTATTACGAACAATTAATTTATTTAATTTAGACCGGCGAGATGCGCATGATATTGGGTCCATCACAGAATGACTCAGGCATGGAGGCGGGGTCAGGTAAGGAGTTGTCGCCAACCAATGGCTACCCTTCTGGACGCTGAGGTGACGTCGATTGACCAACCCCGAGAAAGTAGGTCGGGCAAAGGGAACCGGCAGAGATCCGCCCCGATGGCCGACGATAAAAGCCCGGACGCCGTGCGGAACAAACCAGTAAAAACAGTTGTCACGAAAGAGTAAACAGTTATCACAGTGATCGAGAGTGAAATAAATAGCTGCCGTCAGCTATCGGACAGCTGACGGGCGAACTGAAGTCTATAGGGAGTGACATACCGGTTTCAGCAATCGTTAAGCCGGAATGGTGAAGTGAACTAGATAGAGAGGTCGAGATCCGGTTGATTCGGAAGCAGCCAACTGCTAGGCAATGGATGCCGGCCCCGGTGCTAACAGGACCGCGAAGGTCCATCACCCACAAGGACGAGAGGTGGCTTTGGGAGCGATCCAAGCCTCCGAACGCAGACGACGGAGACGCAAGATGACAGCAGCGCGGCGCGGCACCGAGAAAGCCCGGCCCGCTGACTTCCTGGCCGGAAGTACCCCGGCTTCCATAACGCGACGAGGTTTCTAGGAATAAGGTAGTAAGGTAAGGTGGAATTTGTATGATATTAATTAGTATTAATTATATGTAAATATGTATAAATTAAATTCTTTTTATTCAAATTTCCGCCACCTTTCTTCAGTGACCATCTCCAAATACAAAGTTTGTGATTTGATAATATCACAGAGCGGCAAGCTAGCCGGAGATTTGCCCTCTGAGAGGTGGAGATCAAAACCCCCCAGGTGTAAATCATTTCAATCTCGTATAAGAAATTAATGTTAAGAAATATATATGACGAAAATTTGACGGTGCGCGAAAGCAGAGGAAGCCATGGAATATATGGCAATACCATATTAACTAAATACTCGAAGATGATCAAGTTATGTCGGTTAGGTCCAGTTAGGTCTTCGCATTCAAGCTTGTTAACAATTGTCAAACTTGAATGCGAAGATGTATGAACGTGAATGAGATAAGAGTCGAAGATAGGATAGAAGATTGTGGCGCTCCATCCTCTTTGCCTACCTTCCGTGGAGAAACAGCGTGTCGTTCATTAAGTAAGCACTTTAATGAACGACAGTTCAACCAAAGTAATGAAACTTTCCATCATTACTATCGACTAATGAATAAGATAATTTGTCTATGCCGCGCTCGTTTCTATGGTCGGAAATCATTTGGTAATAGCCATTTGCTTTTTGCTTGTCTTGTTAGCTTCAAGCTATTACAACCATGAACAGTGCTGACCAAGGTGTTCCTCCTGCCGTCAAGTCCGAGCCAGGGTCTGCAGCCGGGAGCGGCGATAAAGGTGCGGGCGGTGGAGCGCCCTGCTCGGAGATAGATATATGGCTCCCCGACATTAAGCAGGAATGCTTGAAGTACTCCAGGAAAGCCGACCAGCGCGCCGGTGAGGAGTTGCTTAATTGATTAATTCTCAGTGATGTGAAATGCGCGCACTCGACGTGCCTGTTTAAGATGGATGAAAAGAAATAGTCTAAACCAAAGTGACTAGATTTCAAAAATCTAAAAACAGTACACTTTTCGTGTGACGGATGCCGTAAATAATAGGTCCATTGGGCTGAAGTGGATAATAAACACATCTTCACCGGGATTTTTTTTTGTCACACGTAGAGTGTTATGATTTCAAAAATGATATTTATATGCGGCGCAAAAATTTATTAAAAAAATTGTCACAATTCAAAGTTTCGCAATTTTACACAGATTAGGTTAGATTTCATTACAATTACTAAATAGACATAGAATAAGTCAATTGGTTACTATATCTTTATAACACCTTTTTCTTGTTGTTTGTATGGGAAGCTCACACGACGCGCGCACTACTTGGTCAGCCATTTTAATACAATCTGAAGTTAGCGGACCACGGCACTTAATGCCGTTTTTAAAATAATACGTCGTGGTACTTGGCGAAGTCGCGATATTCAAACAAGCATAGAGGGTAAATTAAAACATTGCAGGGACGTAATGCATTACTGGGGATAGTGGCGATTTCACATAGAACCAAGCTGCATATGTAGTTTGGAAAATAAAATTTTGGTACTTAGTGCGTATTTTGCTGCGACCATTCATATGATGAATTGCAGAAGTGGATTCCAGCAATGCGGTCTGGAAAAGCGCGCAGGGGGGTGATTTGCGGCCAGGTGAGGGGTCTCCAGCCGGGAGCGGCGGGGAGGGAGCAGGCGGTGGAGCGCCCTACTCTGATGTGGACATATCCTATCCCGACATCAAGCAGGAGTGTTCGGAGTACTGCAGGAGGGCCGACCAGCGCGCCGGTGAGACGTCTATTTTCTTAAATCATCAATCCGTGAAGGATGATGCATAGATATATGGAATACATCATTTATTGTTTGCAAAATTATTTTTGTGTTATAGCTTCTTATATCTTTTCTAATTTCCTTTTTGATAGTTTTGTTAATGAGCTTACATTCATCTGAGTCTCTAGAAAGGATTTATAGTTTTTCAACTAGATTGAGTGTGCTATTTGGTAACTTGCTGTTAGTTTTTTGTTGTCTATATGAAATCTTTTTGACAGATGTTTGGATAATTGATGTTAATTTATGTTAAGAGTGTCTATTTCTATTTGTATCCGTGGTCACTGCCTGTGTCAAATTTATTTAATACCGAGACGTCCTTACAATATTTCTTTTTGTCTGTCAGAATGTAGTAATCTAATTTCTGGTGTTTCTATTACCTGGCTACATTGACAAGACAAATTTTCTTCTAGAGCTTTTACAGTTTTTCGAACTTTAGCCATCATGTCGGCAATCATAATCTCGCTAGCAGCAGCCTTAGGTTTTAAGCCAGAATGTCCAGAACCTCTTCTGCTCCCGTTTCTGCATTGAATGATGAGATGTAGCAACTGGCACTTCTCTGGATGCCTCATGAGATGGCCAAAATATTGTAGTTTCCGGGTTACAATTGTTTGAAGGATTTATTTTCCTTTCGCTCCCGGATCATTACATTGTCATTTGTAGCCCTATCTTCTACTTCTTCTTCTTCTGCTTCATCTAGGACTGCGTCCTGTCATTGCTCGGAGCCTGTTCCTGGGATACGGATGTCCAGCTATCTTGCCATCTTTTTTGCGGTCTTCCTGGGAGTCTGGTACCTGACGGCAGCTTGTTCGCTGCTACGCTCACTACTCACTCAGAACAAGCTCTCTCCACATGATCTCTCCAGTAACGTTTTCTGGATCTTCCCCATCGGACAATATCCTCGACGTCACAAGTCCTTCGTATTTCAGAATTTCTCACTTGGTCTCGGATTGTCAGTCCCGCAATGGGTCGGAGAGTCTTCATCTCAATCATTCTTAGGAGATTTTTAGTTCTGGTAGTGTCATCTCTTGTCTCGAAATCGAACGTCATGATTGGGTGGACACAGGTCTGATATATTTTGATTGTAGCCCTATCAATCCAGCTTATTTTTAGATACCGTGGTCCCAGTACGAATCCTTGGGGAACCCCATAATATTGACAGGAGTGTTATGTATTGTTGTATGCATTTCAAGTAGGACTCGAAAATTTTCAAGACATTTTATTTAATTCCGATTTTGGGTAATTTATTTGTTATACTATCCAGATGGACAGTGTCAAAGGCCTTTTTGAAGACGAAGTCCGGTCACACTTTTTCCTTGATTGACTTTTAGTAGACTCCTGTTGGTAATTAAGAATGTTTACCATGACTGTTGTAGTACCTTTCTATTTCTGGAATCCATGCCGGGTTTCTCTCAATATGTTGTGGTTTTAGTTGTTTATAGAGCTTTTGGTGTAATACTTTCTTAAAAAATCACTAAAGACCGCTAAGCAGGGGATTTTCTGGCTATTTTTATTTTTTCAGGAAATTTTTCGTTTCCTATTTTAGTTTTCGCCAAGTTTATTAGTTACGTTTTGTTTACTGTAATATTGTCCGGAATTTTTTTACTATGTAGATGTATTAATTCCGTCATTGCCAGGTGAAGCGTTTTTCCTTAGATTTTCTATAATTTCTCTACCGGTGGTTTGTCTGCCTGCATTGATGCCTTTATTTTTGTTTTGGTTATTATCACTGGCCTTGGTTACCCCTTTATCTGGGTTGCCAGCTTTTGTCCTACTGGCCAGCTTTTGTTCTATTGGTTGGCTCTCTTGCAAACATTGATTTAATAGTGTGCGAAGCCACGAAATAATTAATGGGTAATCAGTCTTGATACACTTTTTTAAAGTTTTTGAAAGGTTTCATTGCATCCAAACCGTATACGTAAATTTTTAAAAATCCTACCTTTCAGATCTCTTGGATATACAGGATACTTTTTCGGAAAATCCTGCCCCTGGAAAGCAGCATGGCTTGAAGATTGTTTCCAACGCTGAACAATCCTCAAGGAGGTGCGCGCTTACTCCCGCCGGTGAGAAGGTCTTCTCATGCCCCTCGTGCCCATACACGTGCAAGAAAAAGGCTTCCTTAAGAACTCACGAGCTCTCACATACTGGGAAGAAACATTTTTTATGTTCACAGTGCAATTATTCGTGCATTCGGAAATCAAATTTAAACAGACATGTGCTAAAGCATAATGCAGAAAAGCTATTTAAATGTTCGCAGTGCAATTATTCGTGCAATTTCAAGTCAGTCTTAAAAAAACATCTGCTTAAGCACAATGAAGAAAAATTGTTTTCGTGCTCACAGTGCAATTATTCATGCAATCAGAAATCATACTTTAAACGACATTTTCTTAAGCATAATAAAGTTATATTGTTTTCATGTTCACATTGCAATTATTCGTGCATTTCAAAGTCACATTTAAAAAGACATGCTCTTAAGCACACTGGAGAAAAACTATTTTCATGCTCACAGTGCAATTATTCGTGCAATTACAAGTCATCGTTAAAAAGACATGCTCTTAAGCATACTGGAGAAAAACAATTTTCATGTTCACAGTGCAATTATTCATGCAATGAGAAGAAAAGCTTAGAAGCACATATGTGTAAGCACACTGGGGTAAAACTTTTTTCATGTTCACAGTGTGATTATTCGTGCAATGATAAGTCAAACTTAAGTTCGCATGTGCAAAAGCACATTTCGGAAAAACTTGCTTCATGTTCACTGTGCAATTATTCGTGCAATGATAAATCACTCTTAAAAAGACATGCTCTGACGCACACTGGACAAAAACTTTTTTCATGTTCACATTGCAATTATTGGTGTATTTCAAAGTCAAACTTAAAAAGACATGCTCTTAAGCACACTGGAGAAAAACTATTTTCATGTTCATTGTGTAGTTATTCATGCAATGAGAAGAAAAGCTTAAAAGCACATATGTGTAAGCACACTGGAGAAAAACTTTTTTCATGTTTACAGTGCAATTATTCGTGCAATGATAAATCAAACTTTAATACACACATGCGAAAGCACGTTCTTCGGGAAAATCTTTTTAAATGTTCACTTTGCAATTATTTGTGCAATGATGAATCACTCTTAAAAAGACATGCTCTGACGCACATTGGAGAAAAAAAATTTTCATGTTCACATTGCAATTATTCGTGCATTTCAAAGTCACACTTAAAAAGACATGCTCTTAAGCACACTGGAGAAAAACTATTTTCATGTTCACAGTGCAATTATTCATGCAATGAGAAGAAATGCCTAAAAGCACATATGTGTAAGCACACTGGGAAAAACCTTTTTTCATGTTCACAGTGCAATTATTCGTGCAATTTTAAGTCAAGCTTAAAAATGCATGCTCTTGTGCACACTGGGAAAAACCTTTTTTCATGTTCACAGTGCAATTATTCGTGCAATTATAAGTCAAACTTAAGTGCGCATGTGCGAAAGCACTCTCGGGAAAAAGTTTTTTTATGTTCACTGTGCAATTATTCGTGCAATTATAAATCACTCTCAAAAAGACATGCTCTGACGCACACTGAAGAAAAACTTTTTTCATGTTCACATTGCAATTATTCGTGCATTTCAATATCAAACTTAAATAGACATGCTCTGAAGCACACTGGAGAAAAACTATTTTCCTGTTCACAGTGCAATTATTCATGCAATGATAAGAAAGGCTTAAAAGCTCATATGTGTAAGCACACTGGGGAAAAACTTTTTTCATGTTCACTGTGCAATTATTCGTGTAATAATAAATCGCTTTTAAAAACACATTCTCTGACGCACACCGAAGAAAAACTTTTTTCATGTTCACATTGCAATTATTCGTGCATTTCAAAGTCAAGCTTAAAAAGTCATGCTCTTATACACACTGGAAAAAAACAGTTTTCATGTTCACAATGTAATTATTCGTGCATTTCAAAGTCAAACTTTAAAAGACATGTTCTTAAGCACACTGGAGTAAAACTATTTTCATGTTCACAGTGCAATTATTCATGCAATGAGAAGAAATGCTTAAAAGCACATATGTGTAAGCACACTGGTAAAAAACTTTTTTCATGTTCACAGTGCAGTTATTCGTGCAATGATAAGTCAAACTTAAGTACTCACGTGCGAAAGCACATTCGGGAAAATCTTTTTACATGTTCACTGTGCAATTATTTGTGTAATGATAAATCAATTTTAAAAAGACATGCTCTGACGCACACTGGAGAAAAACTTTTTTCATGTTCACAGTGCAATTATTCGTGCAATTTTAAGTCAAACTTAAATGCACATGTGCGAAAACACAGTGGGGAAAAACTTTTTGCATGTTCACTGTGCAATTATTCATGCAATAATAAATCGCTCTTAAAAAGTCATTCTCTGATGCACACTGAAGAAAAACTTTTTTCATGTTCACAATGTAATTATTCGTGCATTTCAAAGTCAAACTTTAAAAGACATGCTCTTAAGCACACTGGAGAAAAACTATTTTCATGTTCACAGTGCAATTATTCATGCAATGATAAGAAATGCTTAAAAGCTCATATGTGTAAGCACACTGGGGAAAAACTTTTTTCATGTTCACAGTGCAGTTATTCGTGCAATGATAAGTCAAATTTAAGTGCACATGTGCAAAAGCACATTCGGGAAAAACTTTTTTCATGTTCACTGTGCAATTTTGCTTGCAATGTGAAGTCAAAATTAGAATTACATGTGCGTAAGCACACTGAGAAAAAGAGCGAGTCTCAAAGCAGTCACAAATGATGTGTAACATCTTGTCTCAGTAATGCTTCGCTCGTTTCTCAGTTACGTCCAGAAATGACCTGTCCAAACTGCTTTACGCAGATTCTCATAAATTAAAAAATTTCAATATAATTAATTGATTCATACTTGCTTACAAAACTTTCTAATTGTGTGAAAATCATATCATACTTGCTCTGAAAAATCTCTGCTTACAGCAGTTTGGACAAGTCAGTAAGAAGTCTTACGGCTTCTTACGAACACAGCGTAAATGCGTGTTTCACATCAAAATTTTCAAAATAGTTTATTTATTTATACTTACACAGAAAACCTTAAAATAGTGGAAAAAATGGTTTCAAACCAAAAAGTTAGCTAGGTACCATTATACATGTAAATATATATCGCATAAAATAACCTTATATTAAAAAGTACATGAAAATCAACCAGCTAATTTTATTCATATTTTTCCTTAACAGGCATCATTAAATCGCTTCCTTTAGGTACAATTATTTTTCAATAAATTATTTCATTAGCGACAAAGCGCACACTGTAATTGGAAAATATATAAACACTATAAAACTGACCGCGGATTTCTGTTCATGTAAGCTGTTTTTCTTCCTGTATAATATTGTACACAAGTGGGATCAGAGACACGGTACCCCACAGAATCAATAAAATGTACTTTTGCATATAATAATCAGGTGGGAGTGGCTCCCTAGGACTGTATTTCGATGATGTCTTGGTTTGAGACGCAACTCGAAAGGATTAAAGTCACTGAAGATCTCGGAACACAAACCACGTCGATTGGTGAATCGGGTTAAGGATGCAATAAAGCCATCCGTCGAAAGATCCGAGACTACCTCACGATGAAGCGCTTTAGTGGCCATGCAGACAAAAAGGCAAAGGTAAGCTTTTGTTTGTTTTGCCCCACGACGCTTGTGGTCTTTTAATAAAAAAGGGTCCCCGAAATCGACGTCTACTCGTGAAAATGGGCGGCTTTGTTATACCCGAGAGTTAGTAGCACGTGACACATTTGGATAACTGCGATCGAATAACGGTACGGCCTACTATAATCCAGTATTTGCGCTGTAAAAGAAACTGGAGACCACGCGGACCAATGTGAAGGTAGGACCGATGATAATGGTCTATCAATAGTAGGGTAAGATGGCTACTCTTGGGCAACACCGCGGGATGTTTACTATCAGAAGAGAGCGCAGAGTTATGTAATCGACCGCCCACCCTGAGAATACCTTGGGAGCCAATGAACGGTTTCAACCTTTGAAGCTGATGAGAACACATTTTACCGGCTATTAGCCTACTAATATCGGTTCTATAATAAACTTCCTGTTCGATTTGAATGATTCTCATGAGGACGTGGTCTAGTTCTTGACTCGTAAGTACCTACGGGGTAAGATTTGATTGGATTCGGACTGTGGGGAACACCGCGTTGGCAATTTCGTCTAAAACGGAAAATCCATGCGAATATTCTTTGCTCTCTTGTTAACGAGGAATATTTCGAAATAAGTGAAAACGGTTTTAGCTGCACACTAAAAAGTGTAGTCTTAGGCGGTGTATTTCCGGCAAGTCACTTATTGAAATGTCCGGTGACGTCGCCAAAGGCCAATTTTGAAAGGGATTACGAAGCCAAGGCGGCCCGGTAAACCATGATGAGTGCGATATAAAGTGGTCAGGAAGAGAACCCCTGGAACCATAATCAGCACTATTATCCTCCGAGACATGATTCTATAATCCACTCGGCACATTGTCGAGGATCTGAACCACACGTTTCGCAACGAAGGTTTTCAGTAAATGAGGTGGCGTCTGAAGTCATCCTAACACAATAGTCGAGTCGGTAAAGAGAATAACCTTCTCGATTTGGTTGACAAAATGTAACGCACGAGTTTTGATAGTAGTACGGCAGCACACAATTCTAATCTGGGTATCGTTAAGGACTTTAATGGGGCGACCTTAGATTTAGCCATCATCAAGTGACTAGAGTTATCATTTTGAACGACTAAATATGTCACAGCTGCATATCCCAACTGGAAGGCATCGCAAAATCCTACGAGAATGCAGTGACTACTTAGGTTAGTATGATAATACCGCGGAATTCGTACGTGTTGCAGCAATGGAAGTTGTTCGACAAAGCTTTTCCACGTAGATAGGATATGGAAAGGAACCTCGGCGTCCCAATCCACATTCAATTTCCAGAGTTCCTGGATAATCCTCTTTACGGTGAAGATTACCGGATCAAATATCCTTGCCAGGATTGACAAAATGTTTCGCTTCGAATAGGTGGTCGATTTTGGGATAGAAATAGAGTATGAAAAATAATTTAGGTCGTTGTTCCAGTAGACGCCTAAGATTTTCACGGTTGATTGGTCCTTGTCAAACATCCAGTTGTGGCCTTGAGATGTCACAATAGGTTCCAGAAGTTCTTGACAGTTGCTAGATCATTTGCTAAGCTCCAATTTGGCTGATTTTAAGATGGAAATGATTTACAGTTTTAGAGCTTGCGCAGATTCTAGAGAATCGGCACCTGTCGCAAGATCATCGCATAAAAATTCTTTAGAAGTGCCTCCGAGGCAGAAAGGTAATTGATGTAATGTCGAAATGGCCGGAAATGGAGAGGACGTTAAATCGTAATTTATGGTTTGGAGTTCATAACTTGCCATAGAGTCGTTCGGAGATGCACGCTATAATATGTGTTGATATTTACGATGAGCAGGGAGAATTAAGATTTGTCTGTACATTTTGCAAATATCTGCCGTAAAAACAATTCTATGGAACCGAAAGTTGAGAACCATGTATGGTATCTCGGTTTGCAATTTGGGGCCGCTGTAGAGCATGTCGTTTAAAGACATATTCGACGTCTTTGCCAAACCATAAAAAAACATCGCGAATTTTATACGTACCGTTTTGGTTGCTTATTACTGCATGATATGGCAAATAATGAGTATCTAAATTACCATTTACCCGCTTCATGTGACCCAAGCTTTCATAGTCACTAATGAAGGTTGTATAGGCTGATGCTAAAAGAGCATACCTTTTAAATCGGCCTTCTAATTTACGCATTCGCGAGTCCGCTAATTTATCATTAGTAACCAGCAACGGGTTCTCCGATTTTAATAAGATTGGGACGACATATCTTCCATCTTGCTGCCTATAATGATCGCTTTGAAAAATCTCTTCGACCCTTTTATGATCTGGTTTCACATCGGAAACATCTGGTGCTTCTTCAATTTCCCAAAATTTTCTCATGACATCATGCAATGAAGAATCCGACACTGTTAGAAGGGAAGTGGTCTCTTGTTTGATAGCCTGGCATTCAACCTTTCCTAGGATAACGTATCCGAAGATGGTATGAAATGCGCTTGGGTTACCATGCACGATATGAGCATGATTATCTATGATATCTGAATATAAATCGGCACCGAGTAGAAGATCTACACGGCCAGGTTGATCAAAGCGCGGGTCTGCTAAAACTAAATTTTGAAATTCTTACTTCACGCATTTTTCTAGTTTTACCGAAGGCAACCAAGAAGTTATTTCCTTAATCACTATAGGGTTTAAAGACAAGAAGGGTGCTCGCCTATTAAAAAGGTTTAAGCGTACATGACGTAATGCCTGTACATGAATTAACATTTGTATGTCCCAATCCGTTAAAGGGGATTTTGTGATTTTTGTATGATAGACCAAACCGCTTGGCACAATCCGTTGTAATGACAGAAACCTGACTACCGTTATCAATGACGACTCGTACCGATTCGTATTCACCTTAGCGGTTCTGCATGTGTAAAATCGCGGTGCTAAGGAGCACAGTGGCTGTATTGAGCACATTTCTATTCGACGTTGGACGAGTGATAGCGGCGAGTGACGTAGGCAATAAGCCTCGTCCTTTTGTCTATGCCTCGTTCGTGTCTATGGTCGTAAAACAGCCATTCGCTTTTTACGTACGTATCTAGATTGCTGCAAGGTATTACAATGAGCCGTGCTGACCAAGATGTTCCTGCCGTCAAGTCCGAGCCAGGGTCTGCAGCCGGGAACGGCGATGAGGGAGCGGGCGGTGGAGCGCCCTACACGGAGATTGAAATATGGCTCCCCGACATCAAGCAGGAGTGCTCGGAGTACTCCAAGAAAGCCAACCGGCGCGCAGGTGAGGAGTTGCTTCATTATTGATTAATTCTCAGTGATAGAAATGCGCGCACTCGACGTGTCTGTTTAAGATGGGTGAAAATAAATTGTCTTAAATAAGGTGGCCAGATTTCGAAAATCTAATAGCAGTACACGTTTCGTGTGACAGATGCCATAGACAATATGCCTGCTGCCGTTGACGTATAATGTAGACACGTTATTCCCATACTAGCCGTCTTTCATATGTAGCAAATATTGCATTGAAAGAGACAACAAATCACGGTACACTTATTTCACAAACCTCTGCGTTTAGACATAAAAATCAGATAATTTGAAGCCACGGAGACTAAAATAAAATACTCATTCTTACAATAGTGTTCGATAGAACTCTGTTCCCTTTTCCCGGGCCTTTTTATTTCGGCGTAGCATCGCGCCCGATCACAAAGAAGGTCCGTTCGATAACGAATGCAAGTAAAGTAATTACGTTACTTTTGAGTTCACCAAGCCAAGACTTCACGCTTGTAACGTATCTACAGTTTATTATATCAATGCCTGCTGCCTAAAGACCTGTTCTTGCCAAATATTTGCCAACTGTGCAATTTTATATTTCAAACCATCTAAATATTCTACAGCTTTGAGACATTTCTATATGACAAAGCTGGTATTCTCAGAAAAGTGTTTTTCTTCTTAAAGAGACTAATGTGGTGATAATTAGGTACCTTGCAAGGAAGTGGATGCAACCGCGGTGACGTGCGAACGGACATGCACGGTGCTGAGAGAACGTGAACAACTGAGGACGGTGTGACAGACTTGGTGAGTCAGTGATATAGAGTTTTGTTTTAATGACTACCTACCACAATGTAGAAACAATGATCTTATGTTTTACTATACATTATCGAAGTTATAACTCTTTAGTAGCGTTTAGAGTGAATTTTTAGGATCTTACGAGATGTGCACGCATCATATAACGAGACATTTAACATCACAAAGTCACCATTCACCAATCAAAAAGTTTTAGATGGTTGGTTGTTTTCCAAGTGATGATTTAGGGCTGAAGTTTTTACAATAGGTATTAAAGAAACCGATTTTGTTCATTTTTTTCTCTGGCGTAATAAAGGACACTGATTACATAAATGAAGTCATGTTTAAGTTAAAGAATTATATGTATTGGACGCTCGCGGCCATAGACGCCCATAGAAAATATATATTTCTGCTCCTTTAGTCATAGAAAATGCCAAATCACTTTTACAAGAGGGGGCCCATTCCCTATCTTTCATGTCAACCACATCCACGATCCTGTATTACGCCGGCGCGGCGCGGCGGACTGCCATGCAGGATAGTAAATACCCCGCTTTAGCTGAGATAAATTCATTGAATATTTGAATTTGGAGATTATTGTTTCGAAAAATATTACTTTAATTTTATGCGTCCGCGACCTTCCGCATCGCGTCCTTTTTAAATTAGAATATAAGTTTTATTTTAAAATAGGTTTAGGTAATTTTAAATTTCGCGCGGCACCACGGGTTGCCACCCCGCACCGCCAGGGGTTGATAGGGTGCCATTGCGGGTGGGGGGAGGCTACCCCTCTCCCCCGCATACACAGAGAGTTGAAGCCGGTGGGCCAAGAACGCCCCCTTGTCTTGTTCCGACCGCCACCGCCGCAACAGCTCGGGCTCCTCGCCCGCGGCCGCCCCTTCGGCGGCGTTCCCTGAGCCGCCGCCACGTGTGTTCAAGAACACGGGGCGGCGCCGTCAACGTCGCTTGAGGGGAAGGCGGCTCGCAGCGCTTGGGACGGTTCCAGATGATGGCTGCTTCACCACGGCGGGCTCTGAGCCGCCGCCACGTGCGCTCAAGAACGCGGGGCGGCGCCGTCAATGTCTGCCGCGCTCTGGACGTGCTTCTGCGGCCTGGACCACGTGCGAGACTCCGGCCAAATCCCGCGCCAAAATCTGGACCACGGGCGCTCCCCATGCGGCTGGCCACCCGCGGCATCCAGATGGCGGCAACGAGGGTCTCCGCTAGTGAACATGTTTTTTTTTTGTTGACTAAAATGTGAAAGGACACGACGAACTTATGTGGGAGTAGGAGCGGGTTGTGCTTAGGTTAAGATTAGCTATAAAGTTAGTAATAGTGTTCTAGAGTAAGATTTGACTGTTTTTTTTGTAATAAATGTATATAATAGTGCTAGAGTGTTTGAAATTCCCGCTCCACCTTCCTTGACAAGGCAACTTATTGATAGACGGAGACGGATTAATTTAATCGCCCTATCAACGTCTTTTTGCAAATTGTTGTTGACAATCGAATTTAGGCAATATCTTAGGGAAAAAAATGTGTAAATCATAGATAACATACAAGATTTACATGATAAATTTATATTTTTTATAGGCGAAAGAAATATCATGAATATTTAACATAGGTACTTTTTGTATTTTAGGTTATTAGGTTAGTTTAGGTTAGGTTATTAGTTTTGGTTAGGTTATTAGGTTTGGTTAGATTAGGTATAGTTAGATTAGGTATAGTTAGGTTAGGTTATTGGATTAGGTTAGGTTATTAAGTTTGCTTAGGTTAAGTTATTTAGTTATGAGATTTTGTTTGTTAAATTTGAATTACGATTATTTTAATTAGATAAATTTATATTGTTTTGGATTATTAATATAATGTGATTATATTAATAAATGACTTACAAAACAATTCATTTGTAAATATAATTCATTGACTATGCTTCGCGTACATTCTTTTTCTGTAATCTATGGTAAATGGTTATTCAAACATCCAACATATATTTTTACGGCTTCAAGTGTCAAAAATAACTGCTTTTAAACTTGCTATCGCCTAAATTTGACTTCATTTATGTAGTCAGGGTCCTTTATTAAGCCAGCGAAAAACAAAACGAAATCCGTGTATCTTTAATATTGTAAACTTTTTCCCCTTCGGGTTCTGTTATTGTTGATGTAGTTTTTATAATATAATTGTGAACAGATTCTTAATGTGCAAGGTGATTGAATTATGTGCTTAACATTTTATTTTATTTTTTATACATGTAGAATGCAATTCGGTACGCGGGCACTGGATTTAATGTGTATTTCAGATGTTTGCTTACCCTTGATGGAGAACTGTTATTGACGTCAATTTTAGTTTGTGTTGTATGCCTTGAATTGGAACAAAGCTGAACAGAATGTCCATCCGCTATGTCCTTGTGTCTATGATCATGTTCATATGTCCAACCGTTCTTCCAATTCAAAATATAAAACCCAGCGCTTAAAGAACTCCGGATTTTTATAGGTACAGTAGCCCCGCTAACAATCTTGTGGAGCAAAACAATATCGGATATTTTTCGTTGGATTCTAGTTTGGGCATTTTGTTAAAGGCAAGACGATCCACGTGGCTGTGCAGATTTCTGTGTTGACCAGCTCTGGATCTGGACACAGGTTTTTATATGATGACTTGCTTGTTACACGTATAAACCGAGGAAACATAGAGCCGAGCCCAGGAAACAGATGTCACTCCAGCTCTTTTGTATAGGATTATTATTTTTGATTCCAGACGCAGGTTCCAGCAATGCGGGCTGGAGAAGCGCGCAGGGAGGTGACGTGCGGCCAGGTGAGGGGTCTCCAGCCGGGTGCGGCGGGGAGGGAGCAGGCGGTGGAGCGCCCTACTCTGATGTGGACATATCCTATCCCGACATCAAGCAGGAGTGCTCGGAGTACTCCAGGAGGGCCGACCAGCGCTCTGGTGAGCAGTTTATTCCCTTATTTTTAATAACCAATCAGGGGTCGGCATTTCGGGAACCGACGACACCGACCTCTGTCTGACGGCGAGATCACTACTCATAATCTGAGTCGCAGCTCTATGAGCCGTGGTCCCGCATTCAAAATATCAATAAACCACGTAATGTAACATTTTTCCTAATTATTTAGTACTATTTTTACATATCTTTATTATACCTTTATTTTATTTCATTAAAAAATGTCCCTCAGGATTACCCTTGAGGAGATAGGTAAAAAGGGGGCCAGGCTCGCCTAGCTTGGTGCAATAATTTCGTATATTTGGTCTCTCTGGCGAGCCTGGCTACACAAATTCATAATATTTTCTACATAAAGTCATGTAAAGCCATATATATATGTGATTACGAAAAAATAAACTTTAAAGAACATAAATGCATAAATTACAATAAATTATTTTTAAAAAAAAGGCGTCGAGCGCGCTACGCATACCCAAAGGGTTTTATTTATTCTTGCCCATCTGCGCGCTCTCGCTCACAGTTCATGTGATTTGAGTACAACGTAAAAAAAATAATATAAAAATAAAAATCACTTTTTTGTATCAAAAATGTTCATCAGGAAAGACATATGGAGATTGGCAAAAAAGGCCCGATTAAGGGCCGCCGGTTTTTCTTGTCCGTCACACAGTTTATATATTCATAAATTATTAACACATTCGAAAAGAAAATGGTGAAGGTTGACGGAAAATTTTTCTTCATCAAAAGTACGATCATAAACAAATATCTTCACGTGACAGCTGCTAAATTACTCAGAAAGCGAATACAAAATGTTATTTGCAGGTAGGCGCCGAGAATACAGACGCGCCGGCGAAACAACGACTAAACTCCGACTGGCGCAACGGACAATACAAAGGAAACAGTTTTCAAATTACGCGCAGTTGATTTTTTTTATTTCGACTTTTGGCCAGCTTTTTCTTTAAATACCCGTCCGTGCGGCGGCTGATTTTTGAGAGTGCTAGTAATGAGCATGCTCATTACATCAGCATGTGCGTATATACATACATACTGCTAAGTAGCAATGGCTCAAGAAGTTCAATACTGCGCATGATCACGTGCCACTAATGAGCATGTGTATCAGTACCTTTATTACCAAGATAGTTCGTCTACATCTCGCTCGTGTCTATGGTCGAAAGTCATTTGACAATTGCCATTTGCTATTTGCATCTCTTGTTCGCTACAAGGTATTACAACCATGAGCCGTGCTGACCAAGATGTTCCTGCCGTCAAGTCCGAGCCAGGGTTAGCAGACGGGAGCGGCGATGAAGGAGCAGGCGGTGGAGCGCCCTACACGGAGATTGACATATGGCTCCCCGACATCAAGCAGGAGTGCTCGGAGTACTCCAAGAAAGCCGACCAGCGCGCAGGTGAGGAGTTGTTTGTTGAGTTGGAAAATAATGATGATGTTACGACAGATGGTATTCACCATAGAAATGATAAATAGTATCAACACACAAAGTTTTGGGTGGAATTTGTATATAAAATCATTTCTGCAAGTGACGTGCGCGCAGTTCTCACCTGGCATAGGACCTTTCGAAGAAACACGTTAGTCCATGAAAAAATTACTTGTCTATTACATAAAACTCGCAGAGAACAAATTTAAATTACAATGTATAATTGCACTATTTTATTACATCTATTGTATATTCATATTATTTCTTGTAAAATCCCCTTGAGCGTACAAATAATTATAATATAAATAGCTTCATCTCTGTGAAACTTGTATAATTTATCCTTTATTTAATATTTTTGTTTCCAGAAGTAGGTTCCAGGAATGCGGGCTGGAGAAGCGCGCAGGGAGGTGACGTGCGGACAGGTGAGGGGTCTCCAGCCGGGAGCGGCGGGGAGGGAGCAGGCGGTGGAGCGCCCTACTCTGATGTGGACATATCCTATCCCGACATCAAGCAGGAGTGCTCGGAGTACTCCAGGAGGGCCGACCAGCGCGCTGGTGAGCAGTTTATTCCCTTGGATTATCAATCCGCGGAGGATGTTGTATATACAGATATATAAAATACGTTAAAGTATTCAGAAATATTTTCTACCGCGAAAATATAATACCAAACCTCCACAGTTACTCACCATTGCCCTGGCTGCATTGACTAGATCATAGGGTAATTTCACATTTTTTTAATAGATAAATCTTAACTATGGTTTAGAAAATACGTTTGTGAAAAGGGATTTTTAAAAAAAGCATTTTAAAATCCCACCAAAACGCTTATTTTCGCCTGTGACGTAATATATCAGTTTTTATGTCAATTTGACATTTAACACGTAACCGCACATTCGCGTATTTAGACGTTCGTTCGTTTTTTTTACAAAAAAAGCCGGCTTTTTTGTACAGTGCGTCCATAATGTCGGGGAAAAAGTTTTGTTAATATTACCCAAATGTGGATATTCATTCCTGAAAACTGAAAAATGAATCCGACATTAAGGCATCAATTTTCGGTAAGTTAACGGTTTTTCCTTGTCAAAATCCGCCCTTCTTTATCTTTAATGTGTTCTAAGATAGTTATTTTTATTAAAGTGGATCACAAACATGGAAAATTATATATAAAGACCATACAAACACGTGTAAAAACAAACAAAGGCGAACAGTGGCCATAGAAAATAAACAAAATACAGTGACAAACAACATAGATCACAAATGGTTTATCTATAATTCTTGTTAAACTACGTCACGACCAATCTTATCGCGTTTTAATGAATCGTAAATTTAAAGATTTTTATTATAAAAATTATGAATGAAAACATTATGCCACACCATCCATACTGAGTTCAAAAATATAATTTATTTTTCTGAATCTATTTCATATATTTTCATATCTGTAAAATGTGAAATTACCCCATTGAACACCGAATTTGCAAAAAAGCTTCTTATAGGAAAAACCTGCTATCGATTTTGATAGTTTTGTGGATTTTAGGGATTTGACATTAAGGAGGATACCATTTATATATGAGAAAAGTGGACGGAAGTCTTTTAATGATGGCTCAGGGCTTATAACCCGTATGAGCTGTCTTAAGTGATCACTCTACACAATGCGAAGTTCATCAATTCCATCGTAAGATATATACACGCATACACTTCATATATTGCACTGGGCTCTGCTAGAGACATCTGTTGTTATTTTTATCATTAATTAGCTAGTATACATAGATTTCGCAACTGGTCAAACCTCTATATTTCTTTTTTTTTTAAATATTTAAGTTTAAAAACGAGTGACAGTAAAATATCATATGCGTAGTGACAATACCCTTACTAATCGGGGCTTTTTATATTAATTTGAATTGCTCGTATCATAATTTTGGATATTTCTTGAAGTGTAGTGAATGGGGGCCTTCGGCTGTTTGGGTAAGCAATTATTTGTTATTCGGGCTCGTGAGGGACAACACGTCGCCGTCACACGGATTCGGATTTATTTTATCAGTAGGTACTGAAATAAGAACACCTTTTATTATTCTGTGGGTTCACTTCAATTGTTCGTAAAGGCTACCCTCGATTATTTTTATTCATTCTCTCTCTCTCTCTCTGTCTGCCATCTCGGATAAGCCTGAGCCTACTGATTGTATTTAAAATATCTTGTTCGAAATATAGAAATGCAGCATGTTCTTTATATTAAAATGTTCACATTGTTATAATGTGCAATTATTAAGATTTGTCTATTTTAAATAAAATCTATGCTTGTATGAAAGAACTCAATATCCTTAGCTTGTCACATACATAGAAGGAATAGACTTAATACTTTTGTACAAAATAATCAATTCATCAATTGAAGCCCTGCAATTATTAAGATTTGTCTATTTTAAATAAAATCTATGCTTGTATGAAAGAACTCAATATCCTTAGCTTGTCACATACATAGAAGGAATAGACTTAATATTTTTGTACAAAATAATCAATCCTTCAATTGAAGCCCTGATTTTCTCTGTGAAGTATATATTAGAATTCCATTGTCAATGCGTTCAATAGCTATATTCTATTGCGATAATACGCGAACAGACTACCACATACACTCAACACTGCCTAGACTACACAGACTTGACGATGACGATGAGTTTGTAGATAAGTATTATTCAGCACATCGAAAATGATGGACTCTCAGTATGATGTGTGTTTTAAACGAATGAACAGTAGCATAATACTCCTGTCATATTAACACTAGAAGCGCGGGGGTCCCAAATTTGACCCACTTCGATGTTCTTCGTGCTCTAGTGCATGCATGTCTTATGCGTAGAGTCCTAATTTTTATGACTTTTTATGAAATGTGATAATTATTGTTTATACAATACTTAAACCACGTAATTGCAATATATATATATTTAATCGAATATACCTCTAAGCGCGGTTGGGTTCAATTTCACCCAGTCATGGATGTCAGAGTTTTACTTCATCTTTCTTATATATTAATTACTAAATTAGTCAAAACATCATTGATTCCATACTTGCGCGCCATATTGAATATTAGTGACTCAGCGGTGGGGTGGCCTTGGAACCGCTACATTAGCGACCGGGCGCCAGTGGCGGGAGCGTAGCGTGTGTTTTGTTTCTGTCAGTCACCCGTACGAAACTAATATATGTTTGCGCTCTATGGCTAAACGTAGTCTAAAACTTGCCGAAATTATTCATTCTCTCCAAGATATAGATGAAGACAACTCGGAAGGCGAGCCGTTGCATTCATTCGATGAAGAGTGGCAACAAATACCCACAAATAGCGACTTATCGTCAACCTCAATTTATAGCCTCAAAATCTGTTCAAATAGTCAAAAAATCAAATAGTTCTGGTTGGCCGTAGATAAGAACTTCAAATATATAAGTCAATGCATTTCTGTACCTAGGCAAGCATGACGTCAGATCAAATGAGGAACGTCTTTGGAATTACGTAGTAAAAAAAATTGATGCAACCATACCTAAACAAAGGAAGAGATATCACTTGTAATTACTTTTTCATCAATCATAATAAAAAAAATCAACAGCAGGTTTCATCTTACAATGTGGAGGAGAACTATCAATGTACAAAACAAAATCCCTGGGCGTCAAGACAATAGTTGTCAGGTAAAGTCTTCTTGTGTCGGTAACAAATCGTGTGTGAAGTGTCTAGACTGTAATAAACAGTTCACAAGAAATGCATATCGAAAGAGGAGTTTTCCGTATGTTCATTATGTGATTCGGAAATGTAATTAGACTTCTGTTCTTGTAATTTTATTTCATTTTTAACATTAATTATTTTTGATTCATATTCCTATTCTTTGTCAAAGTACACCAAAAATATCTGTAATCTGTAATAAAATCAAAGTATTATAATTAATAGTTAAATTGTATACATATTTTCACATTACTATAGCAAAATAAAAAATTGGCCAAAATTGACACATCCGCGCTTCTAGTGTATTTCGTAGTAGGTGTATTTCGGATTTTCGATGACCGAATTATTAAAAATAATCCATATTACCATTAAGCACTATTACATTAAGAAGCATAAAACATTTTCTATTTACTTTGCAGATCTCTTAATAATACGCGATCAATTTTCGGAAAACCCAAATATGTCTCCGCCTGCCCCTGGAAAGCAGCCAGCATCGGAGACCGTTTCCATCGCTCAAAAATCCTCAAGCAGGTGCCCGCTTACTTCCCCTGGTAAAGAAGTACTTTCATGCTCCCAGTGCAATTATTCGTGTAACCAGAAGACATATTTAAAAGGACATATGTGCACGCACACTGGGGAAAAACTTTTTTCATGTTCACAATGCAATTATTCGTGTAATTGTAAATCAAGTCTTAAAAGACACGCTCTTACGCACATTGGAGAAAAGCGATTTTCGTGTTCACAGTGCAATTATTCGTGTAATCGGAAGTCATCTTTAAAACTACATATGTGTAAGCACACTGGGGAAAAACTTTTTTCATGTTCACAGTGCAATTATTCGTGTAATCAGAAGACATATTTAAAAGCACATATGTGTAAGCACACTGGGGAAAAACTTTTTTCATGTTCACAGTGCAATTATTCATCCAATTTTAAGTCAAGCTTAAAAAGTCATGGTCTTAAACACGCTGATGAAAAGCGATTTTCGTGCTCACAGTGCAATTATTCGTGCAATGAGAAGAAATCCTTAAAAGCACATATGTGTAAGCATACTGGGGTAAAACTTTTTTCATGTTCACAGTGCAATTATTCATGCAATGAGAAGAAAAACTTAAAAGAACATATGTATAAGCACACTGGGAAAAAACTTTTTTCTTGTTCACAGTGCAATTATTCGTGTAATCGAAAGACATCTTTAAAAGCACATATGTGTAAGCACACTGGGGATAAACTTTTTTCATGGTCATAGTGCAATTATTCATCCAATTATAAGTCGTACTTAAAGATTCATGGTCTTCAACACGCTGGTTCAACAGCGGTTTTCGTGCTCACAGTGCAATTATACGTCTAATCGGAAGATATCCTTAAAAGCACGAAAACACAGTTGGAGAAAAACTTTTTATGTTCACAGTGCAATTATTCATGCAATGAGAAGAAATACATAAAAGCACATATGCGTATGCACACTGGAGAAAAAACATTTTTATGATCACATTGCAATTATTTGTGCAATTTGGTATCAAGTTTAAAAAGACATACTCTTACGCACACTGAGGAAAGACTATGCTTCGTTTGTTTCTCAGTAACGTTCAGAATAGACCAACCGCAGTTTTTGATGAGTCGATAAATAAGTCTTCGTCTTTCCACGGACCGAGCGTTAAGATGTTACACATCAAAAATTTCAATCTTATTAATTTATCCATACTTGCTTAGTAATCCTTAAAATATTGTAGAAAAAACAAAAAAAAATGGTTTCCCACCAAAGAGCTAGCTAGGTATCATTATACATGTGAATATATATCGCTTAAAACAACATTATATTGAATCGTATATGAAAAATAAATAGTTGATTTTATTAATATTTTTCCTTAACAGGTATTCAGTCGCTTCATTGAGATAAAATTCTTTTTCAATAAATTTTTTTCTTACCAGAATCAATAAAATATACGCTGTACATTATTTTTTTCGACCATTATTTTCTTAATCATAGTTATCGTGATATTAGAAATCTTAATTCAACATGATATGTGCAGACAGGATGCGACGGAGCACCGCTTCCGGTTCCGACCATCCGGCTGCTGAAACACAGCGGGAAGTCAAATCATTTTCAACTGAATGACCACGCGGAAGGAAAGCTTATGGCAGCCATTAACACCGTGCCCAAACAGAGACAAGCTCGCTTCTTTACGTTGCTCCTTCTCCTAAGAGCGACACCTACCGTCCGGCGGCGCATGCGCGAATGGAGGGCGGGTCCAGTCAACGTTTACAAAAAGATAAAAATTCACGTTCCGTCTCCTATATTGCAGCATCCAAAAAACCATCAAAAGGATTGAATTTCTTTTAACCCGTTTTTCGTTGACGTTGCGGCAGCGCAACGGTTATTTGAACAGGTCATATTCTGAGAATTCGGTAAGGAATTTCCGTAAGTAGCTTAGGTGTGTATTGTCAAGATCTTATTGTATCCTTAAATAGGTCCAGGTATAAATATATTATATTCAGTTACAATTCAGAGGTCTTCAAAAAAGGACACGACGCGACACTCAGGTAAGCTGTTTTTGAATACATAATATTTTTAAGATATTGCAAAATATTTTAATATTTTTTTTATCATTTCTTAAAAAAAATTATATGAAATTTAATAATGAATAGATTTTTTAAAAATAAAAAACTTATAAAGTGCAAATATAATACGAATTATTTGACTATTGCGTCAATGCAACGTCAGCGAAATGTGGGGGTAAAATCCATTCCAATATTTTACGCACGAATGCCATCAACGAATTTTAATATCGTTATTTTTTGCTTTAGGATAAATAAAAAAGATTTTTTACCTTACAAGAGGCTGCTAATTTTATTGCATAGACCTGGAATGTTGATAGTAATGAAGAAGAAGACATTCCAGATGTAATTATTTTACTTCCTGAAGTTTCCGAACTTACCGACGAAAAGGACTTTGATGATAATGATTTTCGCGAAGACGATATATATAACCATGTACTCAAGGATAAAGCAGGAACCTTGGAAGTAAATTCAAAAAGGTTTGTGAGTGAACCTTCAACATCTCATTGTTCAACTTATGTGCCAAGGAAAATGCAATGGTCCAAATCACAGTCAAGTCTTGGACATTAGCTTCGTCAGATGAATACATTTATGCTTTTGATCTATATACGGGGAAAATTGTAGAGCTTTCAAACATTTATAATTTGGGTATTGGAGGAAATGTGACGGGTCTTCTGAAAAATGTAGAAAATCCAGCTCACCACATTGTTTATTTTGATAATTTAGTTACGTCTATCCCTCTTATGATATATTTAAGGAACAATTTGTTTTTCGCCACTCGCATAATAAGAGAAAATCGTCTAAAGAATAATGGATCATTAAAAATTAAAAATAAAAAAATGGAAGGGGGTGAATTCAATTTTAGATTTGAAAAAAAAACTGTGATTGTAGTTGTTCGATGAAAGGATAGTGCTGTAGTTAGAGTGGCTTCAAATTGTGATGAAAATATATCAAGGTACCTACTCAAATATTTAAAAAAAACTATGTAACTATCACTCAACCTAATGCTGTTACACAATACAATCGTTTAATGGGTGGAGTTGATTTAACGGATAACTTTGTTTCCAACTACAGAATAAGAGTTCGCGGTAAAAAGTGGTGGTGGGCCATATTTTCAAACTTCTGTGATGTGGCAGTATGTAATTCATGGAAACTATATCAAATGGTTCATCCTGAAGAAAATATGTGCCTTTTAAATTTTAAAAGACATATAGCACCCACATTTATGAAATCATCAAAAGCGAACTTATTGTGCATAGGAAAACCATCTAGATTTTCAACATCATCAGGTCCGAATCCAAGCAATCAACATTTTTTCAAAAGAAATCAAAACAGAAAAATATGCAGGGTGTTATTTCCAAACATATTTTAAATGTGAACTGTGCAACGTCGCGTTACATCATAAATGTCATGAAACGTACCACGAAGGAAAATAGAATCACTAAAATCACGTAAATTTATGTTTTTATTGTTTAGTCATAAGTTTTATATATCCAGTTTACGTTTTATCTCCATAAGTTAGTAATATGTTTAGTTATTAAGCAAATATATTTTTTTCTTAATAGAGTATAAAAATCTTGAGAAATAAATGTCCTAAAAACTGTACATGTTTTGTTTCATACCTTTATCGTTTACCCCCCTATTTCGCTTACGTTGCGAAAATGCAACACCTCAAATTTTCCATATTAAAAGATTTTTCTATATTTTTTTGATGAAATTTTCTTAAAGGTGTAGATTAAGAACATATTCTTAAATTTCATGAAAATTGAACAACGAGAACTGGTAGCGGCGTTTAATGAGTTAAAAACATACGGTGGTTTATACAACGTTTGTTAGTTTTCTCAAATTAAGAAATGTTGTTTTGAAGTTGGCCTGCTTTCGGCTGTGGTAAGTACGTAAGCGTTGCTATTATTTTGCAGCTTTGTTCATGCTTTTACTGTGTTTACTTTATTTTTTTGGTTTTCACCCATGGTAACAATTTTAAGGCTAGAGGATCGAGGAGCAGTTGCGATATATTTTGTCGATTTTATTTGACAAGAAATTAAAACTAAAAAAAAATTGCCAAGAGTATTTGGGAATTTAATGGAAGTATTTTGAACATTCGGGAATACCATATTTGGTACTAATCACCACATAGAAAATATATGTAATAAATTGCAGTTGGTTTTACAACAATTTTATTATTTGAAATATTATGTTTTTCAAATAAACTCTGTACTCTCTTTACTTTGCAACGAATTGACTGCCTATAGTTTGAATAATCTTTTAAAACATTACCATAACAAAACAGTAATATGATAAAACTAAAACCAATAGGGTAATTTCACATTTTACAGATATCTATGAAAATATATGAAATATATTCAGAAAAATTAGTTATATTTTGTAACTCAGTATGGATGGTGTGGGATAATGTTTTCATTCATATTCCCAATTATAATAATTTCGCTGTCTGTTCATCAGTCTGATTTCTTTATAGTAAAATAAATATTTTTTAACATTTTTTTCTATATAGAATTTATTTTTATTTTCATTTCTTTCTTAAATAAATAAATAAATACTTATTCCTTAGGAACCGACATGTTAAATTACCGTAATTTTTAACGGGTTAATACGATTCCATTAAAACGCGATATGATTGGCCGTGACGTCATTTAGCAGGAATTATGGATATAGACCGGGAGCTAGGTGGACTTGATTATGCATAATATGAAGACCGCATTCTGGCAATTGCTCCAAGTTCAGAAAAGCTTATAGATTAATAATTTCAATTTCAATTTCAATTTTTATTTATTACATAATATGTACATTACAAACATTATGTTCAATGCATACATATTCTTAACTTACATCTAAAAATATACATATACACATATACATACACATCCATATACACATATACATAAACACATATGTATACATACATACACATATACATATAGATACATACATACACACACATATACATATTGTGTATTAAAATACTAATTTATTATTAAACAATTATTAAACAATTAGAAGTGACCTGTATAATCTGGTCAAAGGTGTAGGAGAATCCTGCTTCGGAAAACCCCCTCAGACACATGGAATATATCAATATCCAAAGCGATCTTGTTCAGCATAGCTGTAGCTTTTCCAACAGGCATAACCATCGGCAGGTTGGTCCTGTATATTGGAATGTGAAACAATCTATGCTGACGATGTCTAAGGTAATTATCAGGAACATACAAACCAATGCTCTGCATAATTTCAGTATTGTCGATCATACCGCGCAACAACAACATATGAATGTTGCCAGAAATCCTGCTGGTCCAATTTTATTTTTCAAAAAAAATTAGAGATGTCGTGTCGCATCAATATTCTTACTATTCTCGAAATAAGCTAAATGCTTGTGCTATGAGAATAGGACTAACTTGATGTCCTGGAATGGGCTCGAACCACCGACCATCAGATCACTAGGCGAGCGTTATGACCATTACACCAACAAGCTACTCATTTTTATACCCCTTCCCTCTACGCAGCAAGTAAATTGATCGAGCACACCCTATTGAGCTATTTTAGTTGGTTTGTTTATAGCCTTAATGTTGGCGTGTTAAACCTCCGATGGTCAGATTGACATAAAAATGAATACATGACGTCACTTACGAAAATAAGCATTTTGGCGGAAGTTTAAAATGGTGATTAACGAAATCGTTTTTTAATACTAATAATACACAGCCGCTCCAATTGCTATCTATAAATCCCTCATCAGAAGCCTACTGGAGTTCTCATCAACAATTTGGTCCATCCAAATCCAGAAAAATTCCTTAAATCACTGACACACAGACAAGGCCTAAATGAGTTGCTCGATACATACGACAAAAGACTCGAAAATTTCCATATAATCTCATTAGAAAAAAGACGAAAAATCACAGACCTTATGACACTCCACAAAATAGTAAACAACAAACTAGACTCGCCCTCAATACTCTCGCAAATAGATATTAATATACCTGCCCGGTCTCTGAGATCCCAAACACTATTCCACACAAAGGTCTACAGCACCAACATAGGTTATTTCTCTCCTCTACCTAGAATGCTAAACCAGAACAACGAGGTCACGTCATGTAACCCCAACATTGACATATTTCACATGACACAACTCAGTTTAAGAGAGAAATTATATCACTCCTGACCGAAAATAGTTTGAGCGTGTAAGACGGACTCTTCGGAAATCAACCTGAACAAAAATTTTATAGCCACAAAGCGCGGGTACACATTTTATGACTTAGTTGACCTGGGAGCCTACATGCCTATTATGTCGTGCGGAGAATGTGAACTTCGTTCATCTTGTAATCACTTACTGTATTATACTTATATTGTATAATGTACTAGCTGGTTGGCCCGGCTTCGCTCGGGACCATAATTTGGTAAGCATAGAATTGTGTTAACGTCTCTTTTTTGCTGGTTTCGGCACCTGTGATTGATTGCCTTACTGGACTGCTTTGCTTTGCCAAAATATCAACAGATATTTCAGCGCACAATCATAAAACTCTAGAGAGAACTTTCAAAAACTTTCTAGAGCATTCCGAAATCTTATAGAACTTTCTGAAATCTTCTAGAATCTTCTAAAGCATTCGATAATCGTCATGAACGTTCTGGAACCTTCTAGACTCACAGCCACTCTCCGCCACACTATTTGGAACGTAAGAGAACATTCTTTAGAAGAAAAAAGAATCTTCTACAAGGTTCTCCTTCCAGAACATTCTAGAACTTTATCAAACGATCTGGAAATAGTCACAGGTACACTCCGTCACTTTGTCTGGAAACTTATGGAACTTTTGTTAATCTTCTAGAATCCTTCCAGAACTTTCTAGAGCTTTATCGAACGTTCTGGAGTCTTCTAGTCTTGCTGACACACTCCACACTCAATTTAGAACCTTATAGATTTTTTGGGAATATTCTAGAATGTTCTCCTTCCAGAACTTTCTACAGCTTTATCGAACGTTCTGAAATCTTCTAGACTCACCGACACATTTGGCCAGTCAGTTTGGAACCTTATAGAACCTTCTCAAACGTTTTTTTTCCAGAATCTTCTAAAGCATTCGAGAAACATCATGAACTTTCTGTTCTAGACCCACTGACACACCTTGTCACTTAGTTTGTGACGTTATTGAACTTTCGGGAATCTTCTAAAACCTTTTTCTTCTAGAATTTTCTAAAGCGTTATCGAACATTCTAGAATCATCTAGAATCACCGGCACACTCCGCCATTCAGTCTGGAACCTTATAGAATGTTCTTGAACTTTCTGCTTCCGGTAATTTGTAAAGCATTACAAAACTTTCATAAACGTTCTGGAACCTTCTGGACACACCGACACACTCCGCTACCTAACCTAACCTAACCTTATAGAACTTTTAATAATCTTCTAGAACGTTCTTCTTCCAGAACTTTCTAGAGCTTAATCGAACATTCTTTAACCTTTTAGACTCGCAGATACACTCCGCCATACTGTTTGGAACGTTACAGAACTTTCGTGAATCTTCTAGGATGTTCTCCATCCAAAACATTCTTGAACTTTATCGAACAGTCTGGAATCTTATAGAATCACAGACACACTCCGCCACCAGAATTTTATAGACCTTTATCAAACGTTCTGGAACCTCCTCGACTCACCTCTTAGTTTGGAGCCTTATAGAATTTTCGGGAATCTTCTAGAACACTCCCCTTCCAGAACTTTCTAGAGCTTTACTGGATATTCTGAAACATTCTTGACTCACCGGCACTCTTCGCCACTTAGTTTGGAACCTTATAGAACTATTGGGAATTTTCTAGAACGTTCTCCTTCCAAAACTTTCTAGAGCGGATTTTTCCGGAACCTTCTAGACTTACCGACACAATCGGCGGGCCTATTCTGGAACATTCGGAAATATTTGCGGCCTTCCCATAACAAAACAATGTGCTAGAATGCACATTTTCGTCACCTACTCCCACCCACGCTCAGCCACCCCCACCAAACTAGGACATTTTAAATGGGACACCAAGGGCTATCCACCACCATAACCACCACGGGGTGGTAGTATCTGGTTGTGAAGAAAACTTGGCGGATAGGGAAACACGGGTTTCTTTATATATATATATACATATATATATATATATATATATATATTGTGACGTAGCAACCTTTGTTCGTCACACCTCTTCGCGAAACCTCTGAAGAAATGAATTTATCGATCCCCGCACCAACGATCTGCACCAAATATTGATTTCTAACGGCGTAGGTACTGCAAATACTCTATGGAACAGAATAATGTCTTTGGTCTACTGCAGATAGTTTCACAGCGGTCGCGAACGGCGGGGACGAGATTACAAAATGGCGCATTCGGAATCTGACACTTCAGCACGCGAGATGTGAACCTTTCTGTGAACCCTCGTGTTAATAGAGGGTTTTTCCACGGGAGCGCTTCGCGCCATGGCCAGGTGACGCAGCATGGAGTGAAAGGTGAATCCATTGCAACGCCTGGGGGGCAGCTGCAGAGGTGATGTTCCGGTAATCATCTGCATCGGCCGCCCAAAGCCTCGGGGTGGGGTTGTTCTCTGGACCCTTAAGGGAGCAATCCTCCTCAGATGCGAGGCCAGCAAAATAAAGACCACGACTTGCCTGGTATTCAAATTCTCTCTAATAATCAATTTCACATCACGCCTGGAGCGAGCTGCGTGTTATCTGACTCCGTAAATACAAGAACATGTGCATCAGGTCGAGCGGTTTTAGAAAAAAGGAACATTGCTAAGCACGTGCGGAAGCGGTGTTTGTGCCAGACTATTGTAGCTTCATTGTTTTAAATGTGATATAGAAATTTTGCCCAGATGTTCATTAATTTGCAGAATGTGAATACCACGCACCGACACCTGCGCTGCGTCACCGCCAGTAGTATAAAAGTATTTAGTTCCACTTTCTTTTCCCTCCTTGTATGACGCGGCCGCTAGCGCTGATGTCGAGGCGTGGTAAATTAAATCTTCACCTCAATTTATTGTAAAGAAAAGGGTTTCAATGTGCAAAATTCCCAAAAACACTTCAAAAAAAAAAATTGTCACCTTCTGTGGCATTATTAATTTCTGTTTAAAATTCATTTGAATAAATTCCCCTTCATCTAAATAATGTTTCGTTGTATTACCCTAGTCATTGAACTGTTGCAACTTAAAATAAGTTAAAGTGAGAGACAGCTGAAGTGCAGCGTACACGACACCGGAAGTACCCTGAGTTTAAATTGTGGAAGTAAGGTGAGTCCGATTCTTCTCCGACTGAGCGAAGCTGGTGGCGACGAGGAGTTCTGTTGGGAGCAACAGAACTTCACGTCGTAGATTGGCGCCCAACTTAGTGGCTGTCGGTAACGCTGAGGCATAGATTGGAACCCTGTAAAATTTAATTGATCTTTCTGGTGGCGTGTACGTCGATTTCACTTCGGCCAGGTGTAATATTTTTTTTGAGAGTCTAGTGAACGGGGAACATATTTCTGGTTTTTCTTAGTGTCCCTGTTCAGTTTGAATTATAATGTAAAATGTAAAACCAGTGGCGTCTATTGTATTTGCAACACTTCAATGAAAATGGGGATATGAAGGAGTGTCAAATTTCGAATCGAATTGTTCTAATTATTTTTTTATATAAGTCTGTTACAGAGGAGAGATTGTGTACGTGACGAGATTCGAACTCGACAGATGGGATAGCGGTCTAGCGAGCCTGCTGGGAATGGTGTAGAAAATTGTTGCCTCGAGTCTCCGTTTCAATGAAAAAAGCTAAGTATTTTTGTTTCAGTTATTCATTGATGTAAATTGTTTTAATCTCCTTAAAAGTAAATGCTATGACCAAAAGCAAGAATGTGAAAATGTTAATTGTTGATAAGTTTTTTCTCAGATATAGTGATTCGGGTGAAAGTAGTCATCTTATAAGTTATCGTAAAACTTGAAATTAAATTCATATTTGAAAGTAAAAATTTTTGTATGAGAGGAATAACTATTGATAACAATACAAATTGCATAATTGTTGCATTAAAATTTAAAAATTGAACTAAAATTTTATGCAAATCATAATGTTCCTAAATGGTAACAAAAATGTTTCTTTCAGTGATTATTGTTATGGGAAAATCATTTAATTACCCACGCGACTACAATAAGATGTGGTGTCTGTTGTATAGGATCACGGTAATCCTGAAAATTAATTGTGACAATAAATGATATGGGGTGTGGGTAGAAAACTATTTTGGACTTCTGAAATGTTGTAAAAAAATTAAATTTCTTGTTTTGCAGAATGTAATTAATTAGTTTAATGAAAAGATTATTTAACTTTAAAAGATTATTACTGAAATTAGATTTAAATAAAAATATTTTGTTGATCCAATCTGTTAGTGATTTTAGTTTGGTAAATTATAGAGATTGATTTAATGAGGTCCATTGTAATAGTGATTAGCACACCAAATTGAACCTGATATTTTAATAACAAGGACATGTAGTTATTTACATTTTGATGAGAATTAAGTTACTTAATCCTGGTAGGCAAATGTATTGAAAAAAAAATTCTTGCAATGGATCGGTATTGAAAGATTTTTTTTTTGTGAATTTCAGTGAGAACGATGCAAGAGAAGGAGGCATCATGGACAGAATGCTGGCGAAGGACGAAGGCTTTGCGATTCTGCAGGATATTTAGGCACTTCAGGCAACGGGAAAAGTTATGGTATTTCGATTTTATTTAGCAGTTCAATGTAGACAATTATAGGGCAGTTCTGAAAGTACAAGGGGTAATAAAAATTGATTTTGTTTTGGGAACTTTAGTTTTGTTTTTTTTGGATGCAGATTCTTGAAGAATAAATGCAATGTGACTTTTTGATCGCTTCATCGATAAATTGCAATTCTTTAGTATTGGGAAGTAAAATGAACAATGTTGAATCGCTGTCAGGTAATTTTGTGAGAACAGGTTAGTATTTTGAATTTAAATTAAACCACGTTTAAAAAAAAAACTAATGTTTGATGCAGACGTGCGTACAGTAGCTATTGGGAATGATAAATTTAGTATGAAATTCTACAGTAAGGTTTGTTTTTTATCGGTTAATGAACGAATTGCGGTAGAAAATTAATAGTGGGTTTTACGAATTGTGAGATCTTGGCATCGGCATTTGGCAAAAGTGCATTCTGAACGAAAGTTAGGACGTTTGAACGGTATCCATGAATTATGTGTTTACGTTTGCTGGTTGACAATTAAGTATGAATTGCGCCAAGTTAGTTTTGTATAAAGAAACATAGATTCAGCTGTTGAGAAGATAACCGTTATGGAAAGCATGAAGAACGGGTTTGGAATATTTTGTATGAACAATGATATGAAGTTATGAGAGGAAAGAGGTTCTGGAAATTTATTAGAAATGGGTACTAACCGACGGTCTTTATCGAGTGTATGAGATGAAAGTATTTTGTATAATTGAAAACCTATGCGGAGAGTAGACGAGCAGGAAGGTGTGTGTGTTGTGGACTGAGATTGCAGTGTTTGTTATCTGGCTGAATGGAAGTCAGGTTAGGTGTGGGTTTGCACGACGCAATGGGCGTCGTTCGAATGAATGTTTTACTTGAAGCGGCTGACGTAGGCATAGGTAAGCAATTGTGTTTGCTGCACAGCAAACACAGTTGGCCGCGCAGCGGCCAAAACAGCCACCCGCAGGGCCTAGCTGTTAGTATACAGAGTAGTTAGACCTGCTAGTAATATCACTAAAATATCAAAAAAGTGTTTTCAAAGTAAAAAAAAAACGTATTTATGCATAAAAAAAATATTTATACTAATTTTCCCTAAAAAAATGAAGTTAACAACTTCCTGCTGTGTGGGAGTATGATAAGGAGTAAAGAAGCGTAAACATTTATTTTACCCTCCAAAATTAAAAAAGAACATATTTGCATATAATTTTAAAATTTAATATATTTTTTTTAAAGGTTTTCTTTTTAAATTGATTTAATTAATAAGATTAAATTAAACCACAAAAAAATTCATTCATATATGGCAAAAGCTTTTGAATATCATTCCAAAATTTTGACCCCATCAATTTCCTTATTGTCTCTTTCTTTGGGTATTAATAAGGGTGGGGATGACAGTTTTTCAATCCTTTTTCTCAATATCCTTCCAGGGTTCTTCTTGAGAAAGAGATTCCCGGTATTTGTATTTTACAAATTCCTCCGCTCGTATCCAGCCAATCCTTTTTTTAAAATTAACCCTTTTCTTTGAATCACACTGCAGTATTAGATCCTGGCATAGTTCTTTGGTTTCAAATAATTTGTCAGCCACCACTGTGACATGGTGGGTATTTTTTTATTAGAGGTGATCATAATATTCAAGTACTGATCCACCGGTTAAATGGACTGATATTTAAGATTTCTTTAACCAGAGCAAAATCCCTGTCAGAGTTCATCTAGGAATAACCAACCTTATTTTCTATCACTTTAAACTTGCCAGACAACATTAAACATTACCAGAACATCACTTTAAAAATATTTTTGTTCTGGCCGACACAAGAGTCATTTCAGGCAACAAGTGTCTTGTTTTCCTCATGCACAGATGAGCCATTATGAATGCCATTAAGCAGCTGGCCACTTCCTCTGCCACCTTCATTCTCTGTCCATAAGCAAAAATATATGCTCGGTTAACGCCTTTTGCAACATAATGTACTCCTAAATTATAAAACTATAACTTTCTCAAATAAAAGGGCACATTTGTCGTCAGCCTTGGAAAAGGGGTAGTGTTTTATCTAAATCGAAGGTTTTAACATTTGCCTTTGCTTTGAATTTGTCAGATTTTTGCATTTCAACATGTCTTTTTATTGTTTCGTCATGTGGATATTTATTTTTAATCTTGTATAATTTATTTTTATGTCTTATCAAATTTATTAACCCGTGGGAATCCAAGGTTACAATGGTCGGAATCTCGCGTTTATATTATTTAACTTTTCGTCTGTACTTTGTAGTACGTATTTTTTAATTAACTCTTCAAAATTTACACTTGTTTTTTCAACTTTTGTTGAACTTACTTCAATCAGCCATGTTTCATTGTTTAATTTTTCTTTTAATGTGTTTTGGTTTATAAAAGATTTTAATTTATTGTTTTGAACCTTCTCTGTAGGTTTTTGGATATCGTAGTTAATAAAAATTGTAGTGTTATGGTCACTGATTATTTGTTAGTGTTATTTATCCAAATAATTATCTTCATATTATTTAAATTATTAAAATTACACCATATATGTGGTCAATATATGATGGCGATTGCCCTATTATTTCTCAAGTATATATTTTTAAGCAACTTATAAAGTTATTTTCGGTCAACATATTCATGCAGTCATTTTTTGTAATATAATATTATCATTATTAACGGCGATATTAATATTTATGTCTCCTATAATGATGGTATCAAAACCTTTATTTGTAAGGATGATATTACTAAAAATACTGCTAAACACATTTAAATAATCACCAAGAAATGTTAGGGGAGAGTCGTACATAATGACAAAGGCGGGTCAAATTGCACACCTACTTTTCTCCGAAACCGCTAACGTAAACTTTGTCATGCATTCCTCTAAAGAACCGCTTAGTAACAGGTAACTCCGAGACAGTCGGGGATGATGATAAAGATTGTCCTTGTATTTATTGTAATGACCTTTACTCCAGGTCCAAGCCAAAAGAGGTCTGGCTAATGTGTTTGACCTGTAAGAAATGGGCCCATGCATCATGTGCAGATGTTTCGAAAAAGACAAAACATTTTACGTGTGAATTATGCATGTAATCGACTGAATTTGGTATGTCATTTTGTCCACCCCACGTATGTCATTTTACCCACCTAGGGCAGACAAAACGGTTTTTGTTCAAGTTTTTAAAAATCTTAAGTAATTCTATTGTTTTTGTATTTAGTTCATTGATTTATATAATTCTAATTAGGCAATGAATCAAAGAATACATTATTACTTAAAATGGTCAATATTAATAATAAATAAAGATTTGATGACTGATTTTATAACTAGTATGTTATTTTGTACGCCTCTCCCCTACTCATGTAGAAGATAAACACCATTTGAAAACTGTGAACTATCATTATAGTATAAAAATATGTATTTATACTTTATTATTTATTAAAAATCTATCTCGTGTACGGGCTATAAAATATTCCGAGTAATCTAGTGTTCACATCCTGTCAGGCGCGCTATCGCTGGCCCAGCTGCGGTGAGCGGCTATAATTATAAATATCTATATCAAAATCATTGTGAATTTGAATTTGGAGATTATTGTTCCCAACAGCTTTTCTCCGTTTTTAACACAAAATTGGCCTTTCCCCCACCGGATACGATAAGGAAGGGTAATTTTCTATGGTTTCTTGTGTCAAAAATGTTTCGCCTTAAAATTAAAATAACTGCTTTTAAACTTGCTTGCGCCAAAAATTGACATCATTTATGTAATCAGGACCCAACGTAGGAAATAAATTGACTATAAATTTACAAACCCTATGGGCAACCGATAAAGATAGACGATTTAGTAAAGAACCGGGCATACGTTATTGGAAACTTAATTCAAATAGAAAAAATTCACATTTCTATGACAACCAAAATAAAAAATATGTAAATAATATCGTAACTAGGGAAGGAAAAATATGTTATATGTGTAAAAAACACACGATATCTGGAATTGCGAAGCATTTAAGAACCTTTCTGTAAAAGACAGGTAGAAATTAGTCAGAGAAAAGAAATTATGTTTTAAATATTTAAATAAGGATAATTTTTCATCGCAGTGTAAATTAAATAAACTATATCCAAAAGGTAAATTTAATAAGTTGCTTTTGGAAAACAAAAAAGACAATTTAAACCATGAAACGTAACGAATATTTAAGATAGAAATCAAACGTTGTTAAAAATAATTCCGGTACAAATTTTTGGACCTTCAGAAAGCACGGTAATAGATGCATTATTGGATGATGGTTCAACAGTTTCTCTTAGGGCCGGTCTTATAAACGTCCGTTAGTTAAATTTCAGACCAAATAAACTGAAATTTGATACAAACGTCACTTTTTTCGTCTTATAACAATCCGTTAATCAAATTTTAGTAAAATTTTACCGACGGCCGATACCGACAGTCGAACCACCAGTTTACCGTCCGTTAGTTGAAACTGACAGAAGTATGACAGATTGACGTATTATTTTTTAAGGCTAGGTCCGCTGTCAATTTGCGTTTAATGCTGTTTGTTTAATATGTACATATATACCGTGCTGACTGTAGCTACATTTTCAAGGAAAAATGTTTTCACATAACGATGTCGAGCTTTTCAAGTTCGTCGGATAAAGAACAAACTCGACGACAAAGAATGTTCAATATACGAGTGGATTATTTTAATATTTTAGATGACGCAGATTTTATCTACCGCTTTCGCTTGTCAAAAAGGTCTGCTCAAGAGCTTATATGAGCTTCTAGAAGATATTGGGAACAATGTAAAAAGGCGCATCAGTAGGAATCTGACATTATCACCAACTACAAAATTGCTTGTTGCCTCGAGATTCTATGCTCTAGGATCAATATTATTAGCTGCTCAGACTAAGTTGGGGTTTTAAAGGCTATTACCAATGTAGTGTTGTGGGAAGTATCCCAAAAATCTGATGCGAGCGAGAAATTTTAGACAGAAAAGAGATATAATTCGCTTTTGACAGCTCTAAAATCATAGAAAAGAGCAGTGCGATATTGCGATACTTACGGATGGTAAAAAAAGTTTTATAAGACGAGCATCGGTAACATTTATAAACGAACGGCCATCCGTTAGTATATTGTCGATTGACTAACGGAAATTTGGTCTTTCGTTTATAAGACCGGCCCTAAATCTCCTAATTTTGTCTCTTTAATCATACCCTTATTATGGTCGACAAATGTCGTAAACTATCTTCTTTATCTTATTGTACATGGTAATGTAAAATTATTGATTTTATCATGGTAAATTTACTGTTCCTTGATGCGTGTTAACATAAAATTAATAAATTTAAAACAGAATTTTGTAGTATAATTTTTCCTTAATAAAATTTATGTCTTATCATTCCTAGAAATTATTTTGAATATTAATGTGTATTATTGTAACTTTTATTAAAAGAAATACATTAAAATTGAAAGCATATTGAAAAATAAAATTTAATAGTAAACGCTTGGCAGATTGTATACCCTCTCAAAGAGGGAACAACTAGGACTTTTGGACCCACTCGATCCGACCTGGACCCGGTTGGGTAATAAACCCTAAAACTCGGACCCGAAACCCGGGGTCAAAACGGTCGGGTTTAATTTGATATATTAATTTTTACTTGTAATGCTGGGTTCGGTTTTTTTTTAAATATTAATTTTAATTTGTAAACGTTAGTTTAAATTTTGCGGAGCGAGCTCGGGCAAGTATTTCTTCCTGCTTCACTAGGGATAAGTATTGAAGAAGTTAAAATTTCATTCCTCTTATGCCAGCTCCAGGCTTCACTTCCATACTGTGTCTAAAGATAATTTTAAATGTTTACGGGAAGAAAGAAAGAATTTTCTTGTTTAAAATAAATAAAAAACGTACAGTAAATCTTGAGAGGCTGTACGACGCGGTTCGTACAGTGAGACCAACATCAACAGACAATGAACGTTCATTTTCGGTGTCGACTAATTTTTGCACAAAAAATAGATCATCATTAATTAGATGATAAATCCCTCACAGCGATAATTTTCATAAAATATTATTATATAAAAAATTCTTAATTGAAAAAATTACCTGTGTTAAAATACTCTTATATGTTCATTATCGTTGTTTCTTTTTTGTCATACGTATTTGTATATTTTCTACATGTGTAATTATTTTTATAATGTTTTATATATAATTTTTATATATAATAAATAAATTTTTAAAATAACCTATGTATAAGAGCTGTGTACTCGTATAAATTCTTTATCTTTGATTTTTACCATACGTATTATTATTTGCAATAAACATTTTAAAAACGTTTTTTTTTCGTACATTTATACTATTAGGTCCTTACATATGAAATTGACGTTTTGCCGTACTGGCAAATTTGATCTCAAATATCTTCACTTTGGTTAGGAATTCCAAATCCAAATTTATACAGGTATTTACTCATGTATTTGTGTTTTGAAAATTATAATTCATTTGTTTTTTCCTCAATTGTTTTTTTCTTGGCGTCACTCAGTTTACAAAATGAAAAACTTGAAATATCGCGTTATTTACGAGTACGAGTTCCACCGTGGCACCAGTGCTGCAGAAACGGCTCGAAGGATTAATGATGTGTATGGCGACGGTGCCGCAAAAGAAAACACTGCGTTTTTGGTTCCAACGTTTTCGTTCTGGAAATTTCGACCTGCAGAACAAGCCCCGTGGACGGCCGGAGACCAAAGTTGATAATGAAGAATTGAAGGCTATTGTGGAATCGGATCCATCGCAAACCACATCCGAGTTAGCTGCAGGCTGCGGTGTTAGTGATAAAACTGTTTTAATCCACTTGAAGCAAATTGGTAAGGTGAAAAAGCTTGAAAGGTGGGTACCTCACGAATTGAGTGAAGCAAATCAACAAACGCGCGTTGACTGCTGCGTTGCATTACTCAACCGGCACAATAATGAAGGGATTTAAAATCGAATCATTACCTGTGATGAAAAGTGGATCCTGTACGATAATCGGAAGCGCTCATCGCAATGGCTGAACCCTGCCGAACCAGCCAAACCATGCCCCAAGCGACAATTGACTCCAAAAAAGTTACTTGTGAGCGTTTGGTGGACTAGTGCTGGTGTCGTTCACTACAGCTTTCTTAAATCTGGCCAGACGATTACGGCAGATGTCTATTGTCAGCAACTGCAAACCATGATGAAAAAGCTAGCTGCTAAACAACCGAGGCTGGTTAATCGCTGTAGGCCACTGCTGCTTCATGATAACGCTAGACCACACACTGCACAACAGACGGCTACCAAATTAGAGGAGCTTCACTTGGAATGTCTAAGACATCCACCGTACTCTCCGGACCTTGCCCCAACAGATTACCCTTTTTTTCGAAATTTGGATAACTTCTTGCAAAGGAAAAAATTCAACTCCGATGGGGCAGTCCAAACCGCCTTCAAAGATTTTATTGATTCCCGTCCGAATGGTTTTTTTAGTAAAGGGATCGATGAACTACCTATGAGATGGCAAAAGTTCATAGATAGCAATGGTACATACTTTGATTAAATAAATATATTATAATAAAAAAAATTGGCTTTATGTTCCTCCCATACTAAACGCTAATTTCATATGTAAGGACCTAATATAATAATTTTGGACCCGAACCCGCCGGGTTTCCAAAGTATTGAACCGGACCCGGCGGGTTTCAAAACCCCGGGTTTTCAGAAGCCCTAGGAACAACTAAATAAACGTCCGTGGTTATTTATTAGTGGTGGAAATTTCATAAATTTCATTTTTCAACAGGTTACGTAAGACCAATTACGTTTATGAGACTTCATATTTGAGCTCTTTTATATAAGTACAGAACAAAGACTTTTTCTGGGCAGACAGTCTGCTAAGTCTGTTCACTATTAGATAAATTTCATTTTAAAAAGCTATTTGCATTTAAAACTACTTTTTAAGCAGTATTTATAATAAAACATATTTGAATATTCAAGACGATTTCGAGGAATGGTATGAAATAAAATATCCTAAGATAACCCGAAAGAAAAAATATTCTTCAAAGTACAGATTTAAATTTATCAGTTTTATGTTTTTAAGACGACGAATTTAATTAAACAAACATTTTAGCATAAATTTTCAAATGAAAATCTTTAACATAAAATATTTTTTTTTTTGTTTAGGCTAAGTTAGGCTGTCTGGCAGTTGGCTTTCGGGAAGTTGGCCTTCCGGGCAGTTAGTTGGCTGTCGGGTAATCGGCTGTCGCGTCGGGAAGTTGACCAGCACCCGGAATCCATACACATCTCTCCTCATGTGGTGGTTTTAATATCTTGTTCGTTCCCCTCAATTGTCAATCTGTAACAGATTATTATTATTATTTTTAAAAAAATTTCCTACTTCTGAACCGCTAAAGGGTATTTTGATTTTATTTTTAAATTGTTTTAACATTAGTCAAATTGAATATCAAAAATATATAAGTAAATGAATTAAGCGTGATTTAAATAAATTATATATATATACATATATTAAAGCACGTATGCATACTTAATCCAATAGATAATTAGATAATTTCCTGGAAATCCTTGACTTATTTTCAGGGCGATTTGCAGATGCAGTGACAAATGAAACCATAAATATATTAACAAAATAATAATCACATATTATAATATTATATAAACAGCGGCGACCGCACTGATTAAATATTTCGCCGACCTTCGATCCCAAAGTTTTAAAGTCCTTATGTGATGAATTTGAAAAATCATTTGTCGCTATGCTATGACATGTTTTCGTATTTTGACTGCACGTGAAGAAATCTGTCGCAGTGGCGAGCGACCGGCGGATCGCGAATACAACTACTGATAACATAGGTACCAGTAATCGATCGCGTATTATTATTACATATTCATTTTGTATAAAACGATATAGGTAAAAAGCAATACTACAAAGAGAATAATAAATTACTTAGTTGCCGCTTTAACTGTACAAAAAATCAAAATAAATTAATGTGAATAAAGTAAAGAATAAAGAACTTAAAAAATGAGAAAATACTGACAGTGGAAGAAAAGCCTGAAGAGCAGTGATTGGGAATTGGAACTACTACACAGGAACGTAACTTGGTCACATCGATATAACTCTAAAAACGTACGTAGATTCTAGAATTGACGAAATATATTTTTAAAATTATTTAAAAACTTCCTTTTAAGAATAAAATATACCTAGGTTTACATCTGTTGCAGTCTGCAGTCAATATGTTAAGATATGAGCATGGATATCAAGCAGGAAGGCGTGAATATAACGCAATAAGTGAGTTTGGAATTGATCTAGCCAATAGCTGAAGTCAACAATGCCCCCAAGTAACGGGCAGTCAAAGGAAGCGATCATCTGTTCAAACCCTTTGATAGGTCTGATGGGCGAGACAAGGAGATGGATTGGCGTGCCTCTGTTTTCTCAGTATTGAGATAAAATAAACTATTTTCAATAATTCCGTGCAACTACCCTCTAAACTCCCTGAGTGCCGTGCATTCGAAAATTCGACAGAAGTATGCAGTTGGCAGTACATAACAATAAAACCAAATGTGCGGTGGTTGGCTGCACCCAAAATCGCCCATATTCTCCTAAAGCTAGGAAGTTGAAGCGGTGCAAAGATTCACGTACTCCGAATCCATAATAAATTGAAACAATAATATTACAAAACGAACTAATACGAGCTACAATAATGAGCTGTGCATTAGATGACTGTGGTGGTAGGGCCGTGTGGAGAGAATGACCAAATAACAAAAAACGAAGGCACTGTTGATCAACTGATCAAGGACGCAGAAGACCAAAGTCAAGATAGAATGACTTTTGAGAATGCAATAGAGATCGAAGGATAAAAATTCAGAAAGCCAAGATCCAACTAAGACTGTAGAACCAACCTTAATTATAATGATTTTTTTAAATAATAAGCCACATTAAAGAGTCCACGACACGCATTTTTAATTGAGTGCTTAGATGTCAACTAAAGAAATGAATGAATTGAAGTAATTAACGATAACATGAATAACGATGATATAACAATAATAATACGATAAGACGAATAGGAATGAGCTGGGCTGCTTTTGGAAAACAATTACCTTAAAAAGAAAAGTATTTGAATCGTGCATACTGCCAGTGATGACGTATAGAGATGATGATCCTTACAAAGAAAAGTGTAGAAAAGCTCAAATGCATATATGTAACTATCCACGGAGAGATACGTGCTTGGCATAAGCCTAAGGGATAAAATAAGAATTAGGTGCAGATTAGGTGCAGAACTAGAGTAGTGGATATCATGGATCGTGTAGCGAAGCTAAAATGGCAATGGGCAGGGCATGTCGCAAAGCAAGATGCTACAAGATGACTCCCGGAGTTCTGAAATGAGTCCTTGGAAAAATAAAAGAGGCGTCTGAAGACCTCAAAAGAGATGGGTCGACGATATAACCACTTAGGGGGGGGGGGGGAAACAAGAATGTAAACGGCACATAACAATGGAAGATGTATGAAGAGAAATATTATTTAATAAGTGTACATATATATATATAATGTTTTTTTAATATTAGAGAATGATAAACAATGTATCATTAACTACATAAAGATATATAAATAAAATAAAAATAAAAATAAATAAATGGCTACAACTAGTAAATGACAAGGATGGATGGAAGGGTATGGGAGAGGCCTGTATCCAGCAGTGGAGAGATGAAGGCGATGAAGAGAGAGGAAAAAAGAACAATAACACATTCGTTTAAAAATCTAATCCCGGAATCAAACAGCGAAGCTTGGAGATTTTATATTGTGTTTGGCTAAAGTAGGTAGTTGGACTTAATTGCGATTGAAAATTAAAATAATACAAATAATAAAATAAAATAATCGCAGCTTCAAGTTTGGCTAAGTAAAAGCATAGGCATGTTGAACTTTGAATAAACTGTCCACTGCCTCACAATTGTGTTTGTTAATTATATTACGCAACCACGAAATAAGCCTGAAATTGGGTTAAAGTGATATTAATTAAAAAACAAGGTTTCTAAATTGTTATCGATTACTTAAGGTCGAGATGGAATTGACATTTTCGGTAGACAGCGTTGTGCAAACAGGATAATATTGATTTATACACAAATTACAGTACTTGGTCACCGATCTTACGGTATATGAAGACAGTACGTAGATTTTTAAATACTCCAGGCGTGAAGCAAATGACGCTAAAAATATAGTTCACCTGATGAATTAAATCCATTTTGAATTATTTTTGTTATTTACTACTACTGAGGATTTCATTCTCACTATCTGGTCAATATCGGATTCATCGTTCTCATCGAAACAAGCTTCTGAAGAAGTTCTTAATTATTATACAATTGAAGTTGTTCAAAAATATATACATTTATATCTTAGATAGAATCAAATTAGGGAAGAAAAACACGAGATCAAATTATCTCTTCACTTTTCCTCTTCGAGTAGCTATAAATGAAATGCTTTAAGGTTTATATAGGTTGTTCGACATACGTCTTTATATAAATAAAAAAAGTTTAAGGAGAGAAACAGACATACATACCTATGTGATACAAATTTATATTAGAATGTGTATCGATATATTATACAAGACACAGTAATACCCACCATCACAAGACTCATAAATAGACACATGAAACTCGGAATTTACCCCAATGAGTTGAAAATAGCCAGAATAACCCTAATACACAAGAGTGGCAAAAAAGACGAAGCCAGCAAGTACAGACCCATACCTCACTATATTTAGTAAATTTATGACTATTGATTTGATACTTCTTTAATTGAATACCATTCCCTCCCTCTCCCCACCCCTCCCATTTTATGCATTATCATAATTTAAATCTTTGAAATATTTATTATTTATCACATATTCTTTATCATTGTTTTTTTTTTTTTTTTATTACCAGCTTCGAGGAAATTTTACTGGTCATATTCACAAATAATTTTTTGACATTATATAAAAAAAATTAAAATTGTACTGTATGTTTCCCAAATAAAATAAAATAAATAAAAAATAAAATATTTGAAAAGTAATACACAAAAGACTACTCGAACACCTGAATAAACTCAACATACTGACGAAAACACAGCACGGCTTTCAAGTAAAAAAGGGAACCACAACAGCCATGATAAACTTAATAAATTACTTACAGACAAAAATTGACGAAGGGAAAAGCGTGACCGGACTCTTTATCGATTTTAAAAAAACATTTGACACGGTACATCTGACTACCTTAGTCAACAAATTATCAAAAATCGGAATCACTGGCAACGTCCTTAATATTTTCGACAGCTACCTAAAAGCAATACACCACACCACACTAAACCACAAGTACATATATGAATGTCAGCTATGGTGTCCCACAGGGATCAATCCTAGGACCAATAGATCTCGGAAGATTTTACGAAAACAATAATGACATAGAAACCACAAAACAAATCAACACAGACATAGACATATTAACTGAATGGACAAAAAGAAATATTCTAACCTTAAATGCTCAAAAATGTTACTATATTAACTTTAAGGCCAAACGGAAAACGCATATAATGGACATAAAATACACAATGAAACACTCACTGACCTAGAAAATACTAAATACTTAGGAATCAACATAGACAGACACCTCAATTGGATCTTCCAAATAAACAAAGTAATTGACTCACTGACAAAACTGACCAGCCTATTTCACAAAATACACGAATTCACACGTAAAAATTCTGATGTACCAGGCATACGTCAAGAGAAGAATAGGATATTTATTTGATACCCTTCTGGGGAACCGGAAACAAAACTAACCTAAACAGACTCCAACGACAGCAAAACAAAATACTAAAAATGGTCTATGATTTGAAATACCGCACACCAACTGAAACTGTATACCGTATAACACATTATAACAATTAAACATCGAAAGCATTACAAAAATCGAAACACTTAAATCATTCACAGACTAGCAATTGGCGAAATACAAGACGAAGATATAGAATTACACAAAATACACCAAAGCAACACTAGAATGGCTCAAAACTATCACATAACACACGCCAAAACAAAAACAGGACAATCCCTCTAATTTGCAATGGATTAAAACTATGCAATGACCTGCTACAATAGACCAAACAACTGACCACTGACAAATTCAAAACAGATGTGACAAAAATGCTAAAACTCGGCCAACTATAAAAAAATTACTTTGTACCTAAATTAAATTATTATTTTTTCTTATATTGAATCATGTAAAAATGTTATTCATAAACCTTTTAGGTTTCTATTATATTTTAAATATAAATAAAAAAATAAAAAAAATAACGATAGCTGAAAATCTGTATATTGTTTATTGCGGAGGTTTTTCTAAAATAACAGGAGTAAATTCAACAGAAAATTACTTGTATGTCATTGTGCGTGCATATATAAATGTATACTCGTATATTAGCACATGTTTATTGATAGAAGGTAAAAGTGAAGCTGATTTGTAGCGCCTGGTAGCCAGGATGATCGATCTTTGCATGGAGAGTGAACATCTGATGAAAGTCGCAAGTGATGGAGGTCGTAGAGATGAAAGAATCACTAAGGACCGTTTATTCGATAAGTAATGACAGGAAAAGTTAAAAAAAAATCCTAGACCTTTGCGAGGATAAAGCAAGAGTGGTATTCATGGAGACCAGAGTGTGGCATACCAATCTTCGATTACGCCTGTGGAGGTTAGTAAAAGTAGTAGTAGATATATGTATGCATGTCGGGATTTATTTAAAAATATCACATTTTTTTCTAAAAAGTTTATTTCGGGTGTTATTTTAGTTTAGTAAAGAATGGGGTGGAAATGTCGCATATGTTACCCGCCATGTCCTTGAAACTAAGTTTCCAAATTTTGAGCCCGATCGGCCAAACGCTACAGATTCGCATCGAAAATATATCAGCGGAGGGAAAGGGTTAAAATAATAGGAATAGGAAATGTCGCATATGTTACCCGCCGAGTCCTTAAGAATAAGATTCCAAATTTTGAGTCCGATCTGTCTAAACGATACAGATTTGCATCGAAAATATATCAGGGGAGAGGAAGGGTTAAAAGAATAGGGGGAAATGTCGCATATTTTACCCGCCGAGTCCTTAAAAATAAGATTCCCAATTTTGAGTCCCATCGGTCAAACGGTACAGATATGCATCGAAAATATGTCAGGGGGGGAAGGGGTAAGAGAATTGGGGGGGAATTTTGCCTATGTTACCTTTCGAGTCCTAAAGAATAAGTTTCCAAATCCTGAGTCCGATCGGTCAAACGGTACAGATTTACATAAAAAATATTTTTTTAAAAATACATAAAAAACGATACATATTTATCGAAAATATATCAGAGGGAGGGGAAGGGGTCAAAGAATAAGGGAGAAATGTTGCCTAGGTTACCCGCCAAGTCCTAAAGAATAAGTTTCCAAATTTTGAGTCCGATCAGTCAAACGGTACAGATTTGCATCGAAAATATGACAGGAGGAGAGGAAACGGTAAGAGAACAGGGGGGAAATTTTGCCTATGTTATCCGCCGAGTCCTAAAGAATAAGTTTCTAAATTTTGAGTCTGGTCGGTCAAACGGTACAGATTTATATCGAAAATATGTCAGGGGGAAGGGTTGAAGTAAGAGGATAGGATGGAAATGTTGCCTATGTTACCTGCCGGGTCCTAAAGCATAAGTATGCAAAATTTGAGTTGAATCAGACCAAAGGTGTGAATTTATAGGTATATAGGTATTATATAGGTATAGAGAACAGACAGAAAGACAGACAGACATTGAGTTTTATAGGTATACTAGCTGTTCACACATGGCGTGGCACGGGTTAAGAATTAAATATAAAATACATTTGTGAGGGCAAACAAAGTTTCGATTCGAACGGTATAGATTTACATTGAAAATATATCAAGGGTAGGGGAAAGGGTAAAAAAATAGAGGGGAAATGTCACCAATGTTAACCACTGGGTCCTAAAGAATAGTTAAATAAAATTTGAGCCTGATTAGTCGAACGGTTACAGATTTGCTTCTAAAATATATTAGGGGGAGGGTAAAAGGTAAAAGGGGAGAGAAAATGTCATTTTTGTTATCCGCCAGGTCTTCACGAATAAGTTTCCAAATTTTGAGTCCGATCGGTCGAACAGTACATTGCATTGCATTGAAAATATATCAGGGGAAAGGGAAGGGGTTAAATAACAGCGGGGAAATGTCGTATATATTTCCCTTGGTCCTAAATAATAAGTTTCCAAATTTTATGTCCGATCGGTCAAACGGTACAGATTTGCATCAAAAATATATGTATGGAGGGGAGGAGTTAAAAGAATAGGGAGGAAATGTCGCACATGTTACCCACCGAGATCTTAAAAATAAGTTTCCAAATTTTGAGTCCGATCGGTCAAACGTTACAGATTTGCATCAAGAATATGTCAGGGGAAGGGGTACGAGAATAGGGCTGAAATGTTGCCTAATAAGTTTCCAAATTTTGAGTCCGATCGGTCGAACAGTACAGATTTGCATCGAAAATATTTTAGGGGGAGGGAAAGGAGTACGAGAATAGAAGGGAAATGTTGCCTATGTTACCCGCCGAGTCCTAAAGAATAATTTCCAAATTTTGAGTCCGGTCGGTCAAACGGTACAGATTTTTATCAAAAATATATCAGGGGGAAAGGAAAGGGGTATGAGAATAGAAGGAAAATGTTGCCTTTTTTACCCGCCGAGTCCTTTAGAATAAGTTTCCAAATTTTGAGTCCAATCGGTCAAACGGTACAGATTTGCATCGAAAATATGTAAGGGGAGGGGAAGGGGTATGAGAATAGGGGGGAAATGTTGCCTATGTTACCCGCCGAGTCCTAAAGAATAAGTATCCAAATTTTGAGTTCAATCGGTCAAACGGTACAGATTTGCATCGAAAATATGTCAGAGGGAGGGGAAGGGGTACGAGAATAGGGGAAAATGTTGCCTATGTTTCCCGCCGAGTCTTAAAGAATAAGTTTCCAAATTTTGAGTACGATCGGTCAAATGGTACAGATTTTCATCGAAAATATGTCAGGGGGTAGGGGAAGGGGTACGAGAATAGGAGGGAAATGTTGCCTATGTTACCCGCCGGTTTCTAAAGCATAAGTATGCAAAATTTGAATCGAATCGGCAAACGGTGTGGATTTGTTTAGAGAACAGACAGACAGACATTGAGTTTTATAGGTAAAGAAAGATATAGTCCTATTTAATCATGTTTTTAGACTGCTGTATAGTAAGTTTTTTCTTAGTTTATAATAAATAGTAAACATATAATATTATTGAAATTTATTTAATGTTACCGAAAAGACCTCCGATGATATCGAATACCAGGGAGTATGAAGTAGGCAATTTAATAGCGGTCTTTAGCTCGACGCAAGGTATCAATCGAGTCACGTGTGACATGTGAGCAGTTTATCTATACCTATAAAATTCAATCTCTGTCTGTCTGTTCTCTACACAAATGTACACCGTTTGCCCGATTTAACTCAAATTTTGTATACATGTGCTTCAGGACAAGGCGGGTAACATAGGCGACATTTATCCCCTCCCCCTTTACCTCTTCCCCTGATATATTTTCAATGCAAATCTATATCGTTCGATCGATTTGACTCAAAATTTTCATACTTATTCTTTAAGACCAGTCGGGTAATATATGTCAAAACACTAGGATGCCCCTGATGACAATAACTCCTTTATTAATTTTGTTACAAGAATTAGAAAATAGATTCAACTTCCGAGATGCCCATCAACTTAAGAAATTTGAGTGAACAACAAGTCTTGCCCTATAGCGCACTTCATACTCACTATTGTACTTCTTTTTGAAAACCCATCTGAAAGATTTTAACTCGTCCTTCATTGCCCTCTTCCACCGCTCTTTTTCAGAACCATTCATGGCTTCATTCAGTGTGACTTGATCGCCTGTTTCATTTTCAACGCACATGTTGGTTATGCCATAATAATCTGGCTTCTTACGAGCTCTTTTTTCTGGTTGAATGTTAGTTTGAGAAACAACTTCCTCATCAGATGTATCAAGAGATTCATAAAGAGCATCCTCTGAAAGTGATGTTTCACTTTGAACATATTGTGATGAATCACCTGTTTCTATAGATTTTTTTTTTATTATTTTTATTTTGAACTCTAAGATGATTTAAATGCTACGCGGGAAAAATTGAGCTAAGCCCACCTGGCGGAGTATTGGGGCTACAAAAATTTGAGGATGATGAAACGCTAGTATTGGGAGGGAGTTAGTAGCGATTGATCGGATATAGGTTACGGGCAGTTACTAATCAATTCTTATAAATCATATTAATCTTGTGGTAAAGCCGTGTTTGGTACAAATGGTTGACGATCGATGCGGTCCGAGCGGTCCACATGTGCTTCCCATAAAAAATGCTGAACACGGTTTTCAGAGTTTTGGGTCGCGGTTATTGCAGTTTGGGCCGTTAAAAAACCGATTAACGTCTACTCTAGGGTGACGATGATATTGACAGTTCCACGAGGTTTCTGAATTATGGGCTTTTTTGCTGGGTTTTTCAAACCGTTTAAATGTCATTAATCGCCTTCTTAAGTGGATTGCCGCGCAAGAGAGATAGCAGAATATGAGCAAAAGTAAGGAAGGCAGGTCCTAATCGGGGGATCGCGAGAGGAAAACGCCCCATAAATAATTTATAGGAATTGGCCGTGAAGCACGGATTAAACGTATACGATGTACCAGAGGGGTGACCTTAACTGAGCGAATAATGATTCATTTTCGTTTCGCGGGAGTCGAATAACGTAGGCGGATAGAAAAGTTAACTATAATTCTATTATATTTATCTGTAGACTAACGCTCTTCAGGCTTTTACAACAGATAGGTAATTGCGCAATGACGGTATATATAGTTAGGAAAGAGATAACGATAACGTGTAAGCATATTAATGGCACGACAAGAAAATAATATACTCAAATATAGATACAATATATTAACTATGTAATCACTACAAACCTGTCCGACGTTAGCGTAGTTTCAACAGGACGGGTAACGTGTATACGATTGGCTATTCTAGCTCAGATTTCGCCGGGTTTGGTAGTAATAACCCACAAAACATAATTGAACAAGTGTATCCAGATAAGAATATTGTAAATAAAATAATATGAATTTGCGGCCCATATACACATGAAATAAAAGGATAAAGCGTATGGGGGATCTTATAGATGGATGGATAAATGAAACAAATATATATAGGAGTAAATGCAAGTAAAAAGCAAGCATATAAGTACCAAAAACATAGGAGAACATAGTGTGATAGAAATTCGAAGACGGGAGGAACAATAATGTGAAGTGGAACGGATATAGCAAGAGCATGTAATAATGATAAACGTACAAATACAGACAACTACTTGAGACCGATTCGACAGATACTAGCAATCTTTCAACACACCTCTAAGAACATGGTGAGTGGTATATAGTTATCAGCGGAGGCGTCCAGTACCTTGGCAATAAATAAGCACTGAATTAATCCGACGCCTTGCCTGCGGCACTGGAGGTTTATTTACTTATTTATTTTATTTATTTTCATTTATTGGTTTTCTTACAGCCATATAATTAATCAATCTTTGAAGAAAAACAATAATTGATGTACAGAGTTTTGGGCCAATTACGCGAAAACACATACATACAATCGATAAAAGAATAAGAAAAACATGTCCAATAGTGGGTTTGTGTGAGTGTGTATTTGTGTGTTTATTTATTTATTTATTTATTTTGTTTTGGGAAAAATTAAAAGCAAAACGATCTTAAAAATTTTCCACTGAATTTAAAAATTTACTTTAACTTACATTAATAGTTTATTGTGTTATAGCGAATAGTACTCTTCCAGTATTATATTGTTCGAGAATATTCACTGTCTATGTAACATAGTTATTTTGTGGATCAATCTTACTGCCAATAAAAATAATAATAAATGGTTACAAATTATGTTTAAATTCCGCAACGGAGGGAGCTAATACGTCCCTGTGCGCGGGGTGCCGCGGGCATAAGACAGGATTCATTGGGTGATCCACGAGAAAGATCGCCCAAAATTAATTTAAAATTAGGTATAGTACCTTTGGATGATTGTTATATCTAGGTATGCAGTGTGCACGTGGTGAATATATGGAAATTGATCCCATGATATAGCGGCCAAGAAACGTTAAATTTCCGATAAAGACGAGTGAAAATACGAGGGAACGGGACATGATAATGGTAGATAGTGAAGAAACATCAACTATGATTAGGGGAGTACCCGATAGATTGTGGTTACGGTTGATCAAACGACAATATGGACTGAACTTAGAAATTAAATATTAAAATTTAATTATCGCGCTTGCGAAGCGAAAATATACCGTCCGAAGCCACCAAGTCCGCCCCAAAACATAGGTAGAGACAACAACAGAAAAGGTGGAGTCAATGACGGCTGTAAGTGGTGTCAGGGTTGTGGACTGCAAAAATAGACCTTAGTAGGCGGCATTCTGATATCAGGGGTGGCATAGATTAGTGAAGCCAAAGAGGCTGGATATGGGCCCTTTTCCCGCTAGGGGGGTTTTAAAATGTCAAGACACAGCAGAATTGAGGCAGTCGGTGTGGACATCTACGAGGGTGCAAAATCCGCGTCGGTTGTTTTTTTGAGTGATAGAACCGTGAGTGATTGTTACCGTCGAGTTAGAGTGTCCCAGTGTTTGAAAATTATAGATTAACTTCAAGTGAAAGTGGTGTACGGGTAATTATACTCTTCGACATTGCTCACGATAAAAGAAAAGGGGGGTACGGGTTTGATTTTATTTTATAAAGGGTAATTAATTTGGCATATTAGAACTTCGGAAATTACTGCGCTTTATTAAGTTGATTAGTCCGGCATATATAGAACTGATATTTGCAGATCTCCGGAAACTAGCTGTGCGTTATAAAGATACCTATTTTATGCTAAACACGCGGGAAATTGTTAATAAGTCTTATAAAAATACCTATCTTATGCTAAATACGCGAGGTCCTGTTAAAACGGTTTTAACTCAGAGTACGGGTTTGATTTTATTTTATAAAGGTAATTAATCTGGCATATCAGAACTTCGGAAATCACTATGTTCTATAAAGTTAATTATTTTTGTCGTCTTACTAGGTTCACAGAATAATATTCGCAGAATTTCAGGAAACGGTAGAGTTCAAATTTAGTTAATTTTCGTTTTACTAAGTATAGTATTGGCGGATCTCTGGAAACTAGCTGTGCGTTATAAAGATACCTATTTTATGCTAAACACGCGGGAAATTGTTAAAAGATAAAGGAGTTGTTACTAACAGATTCGATTTTAAATAAGTCTTATAAAATACCTATCTTTTGCTAAATACGCGAGGTCTCATTTTAATTTTTACATTTGTAAGGCATATAATATTTCGTTATATGAAATGTTTCGATTAGACCGGGTTTATTTTAGTTATCGAAAGAATATTTAGTTTATTTTAATAATTTTTTTTGTTTATGGTTAATAGTAAGAGTCCGTTAAAATTATAGCGAATAAATTCTGGGATTAAAAATACGTCTAGTGAAAAATATATAGCTGATCTCGCGGGGTATCAGGTTCAGCCCATAATAATCTAGATTTTCATTTCGTTTAAAATTATATAGAGTAATTCCGTGAGAATCGGGGTTTATTTACTATTTCACAGATGTATAAATTCCATTATTCTAGAAAATTATATAAAATAATCTCGTGAGAATCGGGACTTATTTACAATTTTACAGATGTATGAAATTTCATTATTCTAAAAAATTATATAAAATAATCTCGTGGGGGTCGGGGTTTATTTACGGTTTTACAGAAGTACAAGTTTCACTATTTTATAAAGTATATAAAATTGCTTCCGTTCGGCCCGGGTTATCTTATATTATATAGGAAAACATAGGTCCCGCGCTATTAAAACATATAAAACGTTTCATGTGGCCGGGATTATTACGCGCGTTGGGGAAAGTCTATAAGGTAAAAATATGTTTAATTTGATTCGGGTTATTTTATATTTTATGAAAGATATTTGCCTCGCGGACTTAAACTATGAAAAATGTTTCAATTAGTTCTGGTTATACTTTAGGAGTGATGTAAACTTCGCGGTTGTATAATTTGGGGTACTTCGTATTGTACGAAAACGTAAATCTCGCGTATAAAAACGCGTATAAAAAAAAAAACGTATATCATGTATTCAAACATATAAAAACTTCTAGTACATTGTTTCGATAGACCGGGGTTGTATTATACTTATAAAGATGTTGTAGGCCTCGTTATATTGAAAATATATAAAAACCGCCTGGGGCCGGGTCTTCTTATTTATAAACTATATAAGATTTCGTTACATTTAGTTATATAAAATGCTATCGTTCGGGAATTCGCGTTTCATTTTAAGCATATATAAATATAGGGTCCCGTTTTAAACAATGTTAGTGTTTCGTTTAGAATTCGCGCCTTCATTTAATAAATATGAAACATGTAGATTTCAATTAGAACTATTTTAAAATGTTTCGTTTAGAAATTCGCGTCTTGTATTATAAATGTGAAAATTATAGTATTCGTTTTGAGCTAAAACGTGTGAACATAGAAACACTACAGTTTTGACCGCTATTTTGTTTACTATGCCTAGGACATTCTTGCGGTGTATTAGACTTGATGGTAAAATTTAAACTCTTACTCTGTTTAAAATATACGTAGTGTCTCCGCCTAGATTGGCTTCACGATATACTTTATGAAATTTGTAAGTTCCGCTGTCCTAAAATTATATAAAATTACCTTCGTTTAGATCGGATTATTTATTTATTTATTTATTTATTTATTTGTTTACGCCCATTAGGCTTTTACATAAAGAGTATAAAATAAATTTCAAAAAGCACATACATTAAAAGTTTCAGGAATAGCTTATAGGGTTATATCATATTCCTCGTGGAACGCGTAAACCTCGTTGTCCTGAAACTAAATAAGGATTTTTCATCTAGACCGGGTTCATTTTACATTTTAGGAAGAATATAAATCCCGCGTCTTTCACTACATAAAATGGATTCGGTAAGATTGGGGTTGTTTATACTTGTAGAAATTACAGAATCCCATTATTTTTAAACTATATTAAAATGATTTAAACTATATTAAAATTTGCCGGAGAGTAGATATCAAATATTCGAGATGATAATAAATTTATATTAAGAATAATATTAAGAATAAAACTAAATCGGCGGACCCTAAAAGTAATATGTATTGACCTTATCAAGATGTAGACTAGTGGGGTTTTATTATAGAAACAATTGACTGTTCTGTGGCGCCTACTTGTCCGCGATAAATGATAAAAACAAGTGGACAAGTGGTCGCTTCGCGGGTTTGTTAAAACTTATAAATGCATGGAATCCTAGATTCAAAGCTTAATCCCGGTATTTCGGATAAATATAAGAATATGTAACATCGGAAAATAACGGGTGACGGTTTTTATGAAAAATATCGGTGCGTATAATCATTAGAGTATGATCATTAGAATTGGAGTCTAGTCTCGATGACCCGGGAAGTACGGATACGTAAGACGGAAATAAGGACTATGTTGCAGTATTATTAAGATATATAAATACTTACAATTGTCGAGCTAGAGTCTAATTCCGGTATCTCGAGGAATATAAATTTAAAGAGAAGAAAATAATGTCTAGTTTCGGTTTGGTTAGAGTATATACACCGCATAGTTACAGAGGCTGGATACTAAGCCCCAGCTACTGAAACTTAAAAAACGCGTGATGGCAGGATCAAAGGTTAGGTCGCGAACTATAGTTAATTAGGGGGCTGTGAATCGTATGCGCGTGCAAGGCAAGTGTCCGCAATCCTTAGGTATAAAGTGAGGTACATGAAGTGAAATTACGATGCACTGGACTGGATATAACCGGCGGCAGATGGGTAAGTCATGTCATCCTCTTTCCGTTTTGAGATTATAACGATATATAAAGGTGGCGCACGATTAAGAAGAATGGTCTCGGGTTCGACACCCCAGACAGAGACGGAAGAAGCGCCGACAGTGAAAGCTAACCCCTGTACCGTAAACTTTACATATGTTTTTCCACAGGTGTTGTTTGCATGTTGAATGCGTACTGACCATAATAGGGGCGAGTTAATTTGCCAAATTAACCCTTCTCTGCATGTGTGTGAACTTCCAGGGATCGTGCGGCCCATGTGCTCGACGCCGAACTTATTTATTCATTTCTATTTATTTATTTAATTGATCGCTTGATCGATTGAGTGGTTCATTAATCAATTAGGTATTTATTTGTCTATTCATATGCCGCGTCCCTGTTATATATAGTCGGGAGGCGTTTCGATAGTATCATCAACATCATCATCGTCAGCAGTATCCCAGTTATATATTGTCAGGAGACGTTTCAATAGCATCATCATCATCACCATCATTAGCAGCGTCCCAGTTGTATATAGTCAGGAGGCGTTGCGATAGTATCTTCATCAACATCATCCTTAGCAGTGTCCCAGTTATATATAGTCAGGAGGTGTTTCAATAGTATCATCATCATCATCATCATTAGCAGTGTCCCAGTTATATATATTCAGGGGGCGTTTCGATAGCATCATCATAATCATCATCATCATTAGCGGTGTTTCAGCTATATATCGTCAGGAGTCGTTACGATAGTATCATCATCATCATTAGCGGTGTTTCAGATATATATCGTCGGGAGGCGTTGCGATAGTATCATCAACATCATCGTCATCACTAGCGGTGGTTCAGCTATATATCGTCAGGAGGCGTTTCGATAGCATCATCAACGTCATCATTAGCGGTGTCCCAGTTATATATCGTCAGGAGGTGTTTCAATAGTATCATCATCATCGTCATCATTAGCAGTGTCCCAGTTATATATAGTCAGGGGGCGTTTCGATAGCATCATCATCATCATCATCATCATTAGCGCCGTTTGTCCCACGTATACTTTAACGCAGCCTTGACAATCGAGTCTATACACACCGTCTGTTTCTAAGCGATCTCTATCCTTCGCTGATCTCAACATATCCTTAATTTTGGAGTTGGTACCGAAAACTGTCTTAATGTCTCTTTTCTTGAGAGCTCTGGCAATTCTGTCTGTAACGCTTTGGACAAAAGGCAGAAAGGCGATGCCTTTGCACTCAGGTTCTGTATGTTTTTCAAGGCGAACAGACCTCGTTCTTATGACGCGTTGTATCTGTCGCTTCTGGTAACCATTGCCTTCCAGTCGCTGAGTGTTATCATTTCTTCCTGTAGATATTCGTCTTGGCATATCCTTTTGGCCCTCGTGGCCAAAGTGTTGATGAGACAGACCTCTTTTTTGAGCAGGATATGCGCGTATATACCTTATATTTATATTTATTTCAATATACGGCGCGGCCATGCTGATACGTTACAACTGTGTTATATTGTCGAGCACATAATATATGGTACAATATCGAGATCCATATTCGTATTATTCATTTATTTATGGCTAAACTTAACGTTGCATTATACCATAACTAGCATATATAGAACGCGGTTGCGTGCACTATAAATTATTTTCGGTGGTGGTTTGTGTTACGAATATGCGTATACTGCGTATATGTAGTTATATTGACCATTATATATATTATTACATCCATTATCCTAATGCTGTAAAACTGCAGTGCAGTTTGGTATATGTATAATGTAATAAATATCAAAAAATTAATAAATATATAAAAAAAATCTAAAACTATAAACGCAGTGTATTGCAGCATGTGTATGGTTGTTATATTTACATTGTGTATTCGATTTGTATTGTGAACCACGTCTACTTACCATATTTGGTAATGGGGTTGTATTTACAGTTACATAATTACTGCTGTATTTATTTATTTATTTAATGTTTATGGAAGACCAACAGCACAAAAAAAAAGCATAGAAAACATTGATACTATTGTAGATGGCCAATTACAGGTCTCCACATTTAGAAATATGTCAGTAATGATAAATATTTATGATATACTAAGGCATATTAATTATATAGAAAGAAAGAATGAAAAAATTAAACAAACAGAAATATGTCATATAGAAATATGTCAGTAATGATAAATATTTATGATATACTAAGGCATATTAATTATATAGAAAGAAAGAATAAAAAATTTAAACAAACAGAAATATGTCAGTAATGATAAATATTTATGATATACTAAGGCATATTAATTATATAGAAAGAAAGAATAAAAAATTTAAATAAAAGAAAAAGAAACTTAATTATTACGTGGAAAAAAATTCAGCACTCAAAATTTTTCTTAATCTTGTGTGGCTGCACTCGAACAGATCAATATCCAATAATCTTATCAGTTTATTGAATGCATCGCATACCCTCAAGAAATATGAATTCCGACGATAGTTGGATGAGGTAAAATCAATGTGAAAGACTGGGTTGTGTCTACGAGATCTACAGGGAACATGGAATTTTAGTCTATTTAATAGTTCAGGACAGTCGACGTTGCCTGATACAATTTTTAGTAGGTACATCAAATCACCTATTTCCCGACGTCTGTATAAAGGTAGGATGTGATATTTTTTGCATGAACTGTCATAATCGTCAGAAACGCAATTGAATTTAAAGTTGAGAAAGCGAATAAATTTTTTTTGAATTTGTTCCAAGCGATTTACATAGATCATATACTGGGGGTTCCATACTTGCGTTGCATACTCGAGTTTGCTTCTGACAAAAGTGCAGTAAAATACTTTCAATGTCTTTACACACTTAAAATCTTTAGACATTCTCATGATGAAACCTAAAGCCCTATAAGCCTTACTTATAATAGAATCGATATGTTCGTCGTATAATAATTTTCTATCATTGATCACCCCTAAATCTCTGATTGACGTAGCTGTTTCTAATTGTTCTCCTTTTAGTATATAGTTAAATGGTATTATATTCTTTTTGCGTGTGAAAACTTCACAAGAACATTTTGAGGGATTCAAATCAAGTTTATTTAATTTACAATAATTATCTAACCGTAGCAAATCATCTTGTAGATTGAACGAATCGTAAATACTAGAAATTGGTTTAAAAATTTTCATATCGTCAGCAAAAATCAGGACATTAGAGTGACAAAAGCAATCGTGAATATCGGAAATGAAGATTATAAACAACAATGGCCCCAGCAGTGATCCCTGAGGTACTCCGCTGGGAACTACAACCCAACTCGACATGTAATTGCTTACTACCACAGCCTGAGTTCTATTATCGATGTAGGATGCAAACCATCTTAGCAAGTCACCACGTATTCCGGCCAAGAAAAGCTTATTAATCAACAGATGATGATCTATTCTATCAAACGCCTTACTATAATCAGTATAGATCACATCTGTTTGAAGTCCTTTATCCATTTTATCAGTTAGAAAGTCATTAAAGAGGATTAGATTGGAGACGGTTGATTTCCCTTTGATGAATCCGTGTTGATCTGGATGAAAGGAGTGATGAAGAGCTGCATAGACTTGATCGTATATAACCTTCTCGAAAACTTTAGCAATTGTGCACAATTTAGAAACAGGTCTATAATTTGCGACGTCTGATTTCGAGCCTTTTTTATGAATCGGCGTAATAAATGCCGATTTCCAGATATCTGGCACAAATCCATCCTTAATAGAATTTTTAAATAAAATTGTTAGAGGTACAGCAATTATATCAGCACATTTAATTAAATATATTGGTGGTATTTGATCAGGTCCAGCAGATTTATTTATATCAAGATGCTTTAATTGATTTATTATGTTCGATTTACTGACTTCTATTGATGAAATGAAACAATCGGTGATTGGTTCGTAATTGGACAGAGAATTCGTATTTTGAGTACTTGAAGAGGGATTAGAAAACGTAGAATAAAAATAATCGGAAAAATAGTTACATATGTCGGATCCTGATGTGGCAGTATTGAGACCGTATGTCATATTACTTGGCAGGTTGAATGATTTAGATTTTGATTTAATAAATGACCAGAACGTTTTGGGGGTACGTACTACAGACTCCTCTATTTTAGAGATGTAATTCAAGTAACATTCGTTTTCCAATGACTTGGCTCTATAGCGTAAAATATTAAAAGATAATTCGTCAGATTTATTGCCATAAATTTTAAATTTACGAAAGTACTTGAATTTTTCTCTGATAATTTTTTTGAGTACCGCAGTGTACCAAGGAGGGAAATTATCAAAATTTCCCGTCTTGCATGGTACGCATTTGTCGCGAATAGTGTTAAGTACCTGGTAAAATGATCTCAATGCTTGCTCAACGGGCTTATCCGCTAGCAATAAATCCCAATAAATCTTGTTTAGTTCATTATTAATAACCTCAAAGTTAGCACGATGATAACAATATTTCGTTCGAGGTGCTGGTTTCAGTGAATGGAAGTCAATAAAATTAGCCGTTATTGTCAATGGTTTGTGGTGGGGATCCACAGGTACTAATGGGTCAAGACATTCTGAAACTCCGACCAATTCGTTGCAAAGAACCAGGTCCAAAATCCGCCTATTGTCGTTATATACCCCATTGAATTGATGGAGATCAAACATATTGGTAAAATTGATAAATTCACACTCGTCATTTGTGTGGTAATTGGTAGGTGAGAAGTAACAGGAGGAGGTATCAAAATTCCATTGGATTTTGCTCAAATTAAAATCGCCTAAGATTAAAATATGATCATTGTGATTGGATGTTAAGATATTGCTCACTTTTTCTACAAAATTATTCAATTGTTTAGAAAAACAATATCCTTGATTTTGTGCACATAAATAAAGAACACATACATGCAATTTATTAGAAGTACGGGTATTCGAGTTATTCAGGTGGATAGTAATCCATATATCTTCAGCTGAAGAGGACCAAGATGGTTGCGGATAAACATTTATATTAATCCGTGACGCAATTATCGTATTTTTGATTAGTTTTTTCGTAATTACGGTCGCGTCGCCAAACCAAATAACGACTATCAAACAATTCAGCGTCGCTTATGCTATCTGTTAACCACGTTTCAGTTAAGCACACTAGATCATAATTAGCCATAGAAATATTGCGATAAAAGTCACTTGATTTGGTTTGTAGGCCTCTCACGTTCTGATAATAGGCGGTAAACCTATTAGATGTCGACATCTATTAATTAAAAATGAAAGATAACGACATAAAAATTCGAATAACTATCAATGAGAATAAATAAAGTACACAATTGATATTGGGCATGCGAAGCATTCAACTTCGTTAATGAGATATGAGTATTGAACTGAAGAAACAAATTTCGTAAATTTGACAAGTGCAGGTATATTCAAATATAGTTCATTCGTTTTTAATTAATGAAACAGCCATAAATAATGTGGAGCTAGTGAGATGAATATAATAGAGTTAGAAAAATAGAAAAGACCGTTTGATGTAATCAGTGATCTTTTCAGGGTGCATTTACCGAGCTTCAATGACAAGTGCAACGCCAGTATAAGATATGTGAAATCGTAAATAATGCCAGTTAATAAGGAGATAGACAATAAAAAGTATATTAAATATGGACAATCTAGGGAAAGTAATAAGAAAAATGATAGACATGGAGATAATAATAAAATAGTAAAAAGAAACGAGATAATAATAAATTGCTATCGAGATTGTGTAGAAATGTAATATGAGAATGTCAAACGTTGCAGTAGTGGAAACGTAGTAGTAATATAGTCACAGTTTGTCCAGGTCCTGTTCGTTCCGAATGGTGACAATTTTAGCGGTATCTGTAGATCTTGCGAGGATGAGGCCGTCTTTGACCCATACATACTTGTACTTTTTTACGGCTGCTCGTTCGCGTACTTCCCGATAGAGGATTTTATTTTGTAGAGTGAGGTGCTCGTTAATGAAGATCCGTTGGTCTTGGTTGCCTAATCCGAGGCGATGTAATGTGAGATGGCTTCGAGATTGGCGCGCATGAGCAATGACTTCATTGCGCATAATCTTGGATGACAGCTTCACTATGATGTTTTTAGGACGAGTTGAGTTCACTCGATGGGGGACACGGACTACATCTAGGATATCCCGTTTAGAAATGGGAAAGTTTATTGCACTGCCCACATCTTCGATTATTTTCATTAGGTTTTCATTCCGCTTCTCCGGTATCATCTGAATCTCTAGGTTGCAGTTGCGATTCACTTGCTCTATATTATTTAGTTGTGTAGTGATTACTTTAGAGGTATCTTGCAAGCGCTCGATGTCCGAGGTCAGTTTTTTTATTGTAATGAAATTTTCCTTTGATTCTTTTAAAAGTTCCTCATAACTTTCGGCGAAAAAATTTAGTGATTTTTGGATGTCCTCAACGGTTGACAGCTTTTCTTTTATTGACATGAGTTCCACGGACACTTTCGTTTCGATCATAATAGATATTTCTTTTTTTAGGTTGGCAAAAAAATTAGTTGTAAACTCATCTAATTTTATTTGCAATAAACCGTCAATATCTTTGATGCTGACGCAATGTGTATGGGCACTTTTATTTATCGGGGCGTTGGTTTTATCACTTGGCAGCACTGTTTCTGGGCTCTTGGAGGTACCTTGTCCGCCGCTAGATGTCGCTGTATTGCACTTGTTTACCTTACATGAATGACATTTCCAAACGGTTTTGTTTTGTTTGTTCATTTTTCTGAATTTGGTTTCTGTTAATCCCGCACAATTAAAGTGGTAATAAAAAAGGCATTGAGAGCAAAGAATTTCATCTCCTGCGTGACAAACTTCTTTACAGCTGTGACAGTGCATACTGGATGTGAAAAAACGAGGTAGGTAAGACAAAAAATTAAGACAAGGATATAATTTTACTTGTACCTTGATTGAGAATTTTTGATAAGCAAACTTCTTGTGTTTTTACTATTTTTTATTCTTTTTCAACACTTTACTGAATATCGAGAGTTGATAATTTCATTTGCACACGTTGTATTTACAAATTTTAAGGAGAAGAATATTTATATACTGTAGGTAATGGTACCATAGACTAGAATTACATGCCAGAATAAGACATAAGTGCGAACGTGATGCGAACGTATGAGAGTGATGCTAATTTCACACCTATTAAAGTCGTCGTTAAGCCATATTGGAGGAAACATTGTCTGATATTCTTGTAGATATTATAGCTGAGCATAAGGGCGCGTAGCGGCTCAAAGACCCAATGAGACCCTGCCTAGCTTCAGAATGAGATCGAGACGGGGGGAGGTGGCCTGGTGACGTACCTAATCAAGATGCAGGGGAAGCGTCGCGGGCGACATCGGAAAAGAGGCTTAATTGTAAGCTATCTGGGGTGTAAAAGTGGAAATGGAGATTGAAAGTGTGATACGACCTTTGTATTGTGGACGATATAGAAAAGAAGTTTATAAACCCCTACAACGGGCTCCCCGGGACAGTTTTTTCGGCCTTTTTCGTAGGCAAGGTCCATGTCGGTTTGTTCCCCGAGTTCGGTGGTTGTAATTCAAAGTCCGTTTGGGGCTTATAGATTTTCATAGCTATGCGTGGGTTTGTTATACGCAGTTAAATGTATAGAGCCAGTGTTGAACTTTTATCTTAACTTCTGTGGACATTTGCGAAGGCTGCAGCTGTTAATCTCCCAACACTATTAATTTGTTACTTTCGGTGGGCTTCCGCTAGCTAGAATTGGAAAACCGTTCTGTTACACTACAGCTATAGGGCGTATTGTCGGGGTTTGGGGGTCGGTATATTTTATACAGATTATATCTAAATTTTCGGGAGTTAACTATGTTTATCTTTATAAACATAGTTAACTTATACTTTATATTCAAATTAACATTTCATTAAAAATATAGGGATTTTTGGTGGAGTTTCGAATTTAACTATGTTTTATAATAATCTAGATTAAATATATATAGATTTTTTTAGCAATGTTTCGGGATTTAATTATAGTTATAAAGATATCTAGATTAGTACATTATTAAATATATATAGATTATTTTCGCAAAGTTTCGGGATTTAATTATGTTTATAAAGATATCTAGATTAGTACTTTATTAAATATACATTATTATATATTATTTTTGCAAAGTTTCGGGATATAATTATGTTTTATAGAGATATCTAGACTAGTACTTTATTAAACATATATAGATTAAATTCACAAGTTTCGCGATCTAACCATGTTTTACAGAGATATTTAAATTAACAGTATACTAACATATTATGGATACATATAATTGTAGGGTTAGCATCCAATTCCGGTATTTCAAATAAATATAAATGTATAAGACGGAAGTAAGAGCTGGGTAACAGTATACTAAACTATATTAAGACATATAATTATAGAGTAAGAGTTTAATTTCGATATTTCGGGTAAATATAAATTAATAAGATGGAAGTAAGGACTAAGTAACAGTTTTGTTAAAATATAGGGACACATAAATTAACTGTAGAAATAACATTTAATCCGGCGGGATATGATAAGAATATATAGAAATGTAGCGACGAGATGAATTCTGATTTATTGGTTTTATTATAAAATGCGCAGGAATATTTGTAGGAAATCATAAACATATAAATTCGTAATGATTATAAATTTGTTCCGCATATAAGTTAACTTTAGGAATAAAACCTAATCCGGCGGGCCCTAAAAGAAATATGTAACGGTATAGCGGCGAAATCTTACCAAAATATAGTCAAGCGGGTTCTTTATTATAGAAATAATTATTTGTTTTGTTGCGCCAACTTCGTGTGAAAACTATAATGACGATATTAAGACCTGAACTACCGTTATACCTATAAAATGTAAAAATTATAAACATATTTTCTTCGCGTATAAATTAACTGTAGAAATAACATTTAATCCGGTGGGCTATAATAAGAATATATAGAAATGTAGCGACTAGGTGAATTCTGATTTATTGGTTTTATTATAAAGCGCGTAGGAATATCCGCAGAAAATCATAAACACTTTCGATTGCGAAAAAAGTAGCCGGATTATCAAAGTAGATCTATATTCCGTAATTTATAGATAAGATGTACTACACGTCGCCACGTATAGAAACGTGCGTGAAAACGGATCCCGGATTGATAAACCTCAGAATTAATGCGGTTAGAGACTATTGGTCAATATCTCCGGCAGGGCGTAGGTTATTAACATATACGGTTGTACTAATTATAATTCGGATTACAGAGGGGTAAATATTAGGATTAGGGCGTATAGGAGACACGGACAAGTGCGGCCGCGATAATAATAATAATCTTACGAAGATAGATCAGCGTTCTATATCTCTATAATTTATATAATCGGTATGTCACCACATATCAGTACCTGCGTAAGATTGGGATATAGTCTAGTAAGCATCGGATTTGAAATGGTTAGAAATTACGAATCCGTCCGCGAGGCGAAGATGTGAATAGAAATTGAGTGTCAAAAAGGGCGCGTACGACTCCTCTCGCCGGCAAGGATGGATCACGTCGCTGAGAAGTGAGAAGCAGTATCTCCGCTGGCCTAATGAATGGAATTGGTGAGTTTTTCTGGTATAATAGTATACTATAACTATAGAGTTAAGAATGTTTCGTCGAAGACAACCGGTTCGACCCCTGGTGGCCCAACGACCGCGTTCCCGAGTCTAGGGTGACGCCAATTGTTTGGACAAAGACCCTAAGGAATGGACTACCCTCAACTGCCGCGGAGATGGAATTCACCATCGATATACATCTTTCTCATACATGTTTTTCAATTTATATGTGCATGTTATGCAATTGTTTTTAATTATTGTTCGGCGAGTACATGCGGACTGACCCTTTCACTAACCATAGGACTAACACCCAATTAACACGTGCGCGTCTCGGGCACCGCCAGTGGCTATCCTGTTTCTTCACCGGTACCCGTTCCAGGAGATCGATACTACTCGTAGTCACCAAGATTATTACTTGCTTACGAAGATACGTATTTTGTATCTAATATTTCAGATACCAATCCAGAAAGTTATTTGTATCTGGTATTTGAAATACTTGATTTTAAAGTATCTTGCATTTTGTATTCCAGGTACTTCATATAGGGTATCTTGTACATCACTGTTCACCACAATTATGTACATACGCGTTCCTAGGCATTTTGCGATCACTCCAGAAACCCATTCTACCTTTTTTACCCTTACGTCCCGTACTAAAACCTTATCCCCTATTTTAAAAACCCTATTTCTGCCCCTCCCCCTGTAATATTTATTTTGTCTTTGAGTGTTTTCACTCATCCTGGTTTGTACCTGATTGCTTACATTTCTATCGTCCTTAACGCCCGTTTTCCTGGTAACAGCGTGTCAAACGCCGTCCTAAAGGCTGCCATACACGCACCGGTTCACCGCAGAGGTAAGTCTGTGCTAGCGATGGGTCCGATGTACTACGATGTAGTACTACATTGCACTGAAGCGTACACGACACATGTTTTTACAGTAGTACTTAGTACAGAGTGAACTCAATGACGTGTTGCCGCGATCAGTGGTTGCGGCGGGCGCGACACGCGACCCGAATAAATGCTGTCTTTTCCGTAAATTTGATGTCGATCACGTGACATAGAATTGCGTGCCACAAACATTCCGCTGCGGTAGGTCGGTACCACAGAACACAGAATAATACAATGTATTTATTGTATTGTACCTATATTTTATTATATGTAAAGAAATGTAGCATTTTGCGAAAGCTCCTAAAACAATCTATTTCTGTCTCAGAACTTCCGTTGTCGTCGCTGTGTGGCGCTAGTTGTTCAATAAAGAAAATAAAAATAATAATTACAAAGTAATTCGCTGCCGCATTGACTAAAACCTTTGACATATTCAATATCATACCAAAGCCGTAGTTGAAATAAGGATGATCATTTTAAAGTATAATATTAAAACTTATTTAACAGCAAAATGATTTTGCTGGTGACATTATTAATATAATTAATAAAAATGAACATTGTTTTCACCACTTTTGTATTGAAAAATATCAACAACTGAAAGAGCCCATGACTCCTTCGTCCTTCGTAAGGATGAAGTGTAGGTTATTATCGAAGCGTTTAGTGATATTTGTTCAATAATGGTTGGCATTTTACAACTGGATGGTGATCAATGTAATTATGATGGTGTGCGGCTTTGCCTTCCGCCACGAACCACGATGTATATAGAGCGACGAGATCGCGATTCGTGACGTTAGTTTTCAGACCCAATATCGACCGGAGGTGCTGTCAATTTTCCTAGCGATGTACAGCCACTTAGACGCAGCCGGACCCTGTAGAGATCAGTAACGAGGAATTAATTTTGTCTACTTGAAGGAACAAGCAAAGAGGAATCCAAATCAAGGTAAGGATACACGAAGCTCGCAAGACATCGAAAGTTAAGACTTTTATTTATCTATATTATCTATTTGTTCTGTTATCAATGGTATATTTATTAGAGACGATGATTTAATTTTGTATATTGCTTTTGCGAAGAATTCAACGGGGATTTATGTAGCTTATTTGTACCAACCACGGTTTTCGTAGAATTCTATAGATCGCATTTAAAAGAAAATCGCCGCATTAGTAAGTTCATCTTATTTAGAATCACATAATCAATCGAAATCCTTTAGTCATTTTATCTTTTTATTTTAATTTAGAATCACATAATCAATTGAAATTCATTAGTCATTTTATCCTATTATTTTGTTTATAATTTGCGCTGTACAATCGGTTTATATAGAAATTTCGTGAGACAGTATGGACAGAGTGGGGAGGTCCGACTAGGGATCGGCAGATATCTGGGTTGTGTTTGTCAGACTGGGAGAAATCGTAGTTAGCTACGTGGGAAGTGGGCTTGGAACCGGCGCAAAAATCTGTGGGGTGTCTTTAAAAGAAAAACCTCCTTTGTAGACCGGGGCAGTCACAATCCGACCGGTTACGAAATCACCCTACCCAGACGACAGAGTCCAACGTCGTGATATTCGCTGTCTCTAGGAGGATTTCCATGTATGGATGTTGTGAAACTTTGGAAGTGAATACTCTCTTATTTCGCCAGTCAATTGGTAGGCAGGATAAGAACGTCTAGGATAGGATGTTACTAACACCTTTTTATTTGACCATTTTCATCTTCATGAAATGCAGTACCATGGAACGCCCTTCTCATAGGGCGAAGAGATCGTACCATATTTTGATACACTCCGTCGATGCCCAAAAGAAAGGCCAAACATTGTCTTCAAATAGTACTAAAGATGTACTGACCTGGCAACAAAGTCGAAAAGAAAGACTCAACATTCTATTGGAATATGTGTACAGAAAGGTGTGCACCTCACCGTGGCCGCGAGAGAGGCGATTTATGGTCTTCATTTCGCAGCCAAAGAAAGTAAAGGGATTTTTCTGTATGTGCGGATATTATCGCCGGTTTATTCCCTCCTTTTCAAAAATTGCAAGTTCTCTCTGCAAATTAACAAGCATCAAACTTAAACATTCAGGTTTTATTTGGTGAGAGGAGGCAAATGAGTCCTTTATAGCTTTAAAGAACGCAATGTACGTATCACCTGTTCTCAAATCGCCTCTATACTATCAAATGATCTGGACTATACTTTAACTTGCGATGCTAGTGGAATCAGTATCGGAAGTTTCCATTCCCAGCAAATGCCCGATAAAACAGAGTACGTCATTGCTTACCACTCACGGAAACTATCCCCTACAGAGAAATCCTATTCTACTACAGAGCGCGAACTCTTAGCTTTTGTGGACTTTTTGTGCTTCATTTTCTGAGCTATCTTGATGGCACTCACTTCGTTCTGCAAAGTGACCATGGCTGTCTGAAATATTTAGAACACTTGTCCTCACCTAGTGGCCGCCTGGCAAGATGGGCATGTCGATTCTCCCAATACTCATTTGACTTCCGTTACAAAAAGGGATGCAAAAACAATCTTGCTGATGGCTTAAGTAGAATCGAAGTAAACGCCTTCACATTTCCGCTACCTTTCGAACATATTACCGATACTAGTTATTTGAGAATAAAAAATCTGTGCCTTACAAATCCTTCTGCTGTACCTAATTTTATGGTCAGCAAACAGCATATTTAACGTTATTCTAAGAATAGTTCATTTGACCCTTCATCACAAATTGACAAAGTATGGAAAGTCGTTGTTCCCGAATCGGAAACACAAAAACTTATTTGTGAATTTCATGAGAATTTTTGTCATCCCGGCTATTTCAAAACACAAAAATATCTACAAAAAAACCTTTTATTGGAAAAACATGCTTTGGTTAAAAAAATTATCGCAAATTGTGACACCTGCAAGGGTCTCAAACATAATAACCAAGCACCACTTGGACTAATAAGATTAAGCATGTGACGCGACCATTTCAAAGTCTGAGCATGGATTTGGTTGGTCCTCTTCCAATGTCCACTAAAAGGACTGTCGTTGATAACTTCTCTAAATATGTATGGGCATTCCCTCTCAAAAAGGCAACGTCAAACAATATTATTAATCTGTTGAACGATCGAATATTTTTGCCCTACTCGGTACCTCGAACTCTCGTGATGGATAATGGAAAACAGTTTGTTTCTAAGGAATTCAAACAATTTTCCACTTCTCACGGAAATAATGATCTCTTAATAAACCCGTTCTATCATCCGCAAAATAACAGTAGTGAGCGTTATAACTCTAGTATCATCACTACTCTTTCTACGCTTGTTCACGATCATCAACGTGATTGGTGCACTATGCTATCAAAAATTTGCTTTTGTATGAATAACACGGTGAGCGCTGCCACCGGTTATTCCCCTTTCTTTTTGATGCATGACCTGAAAAAATTAGAAGGATTGTATGACCTTGTTACTAAGACTCTATTAACTCTTAACCACCTACCATACGTCTCACAGACCCCGTCGAATTGATAATCGTGAATATTTTTGCGCCCAAGTTACGTACTAACTTGTTAGTTCCTGTACCTTTTCCACGCGCCCCTAAGTGTCGCGCAAGCGCTCGTACGTACGTGCGTTTGCTTCAGGTGAGTAAAAACTATCGCAGGGGGTCTGAGAGACCTATGATAGGTGGTTACGTAATTTTTTAAATCGTGTTTTTTATGGCTTTCGTTTAAAATGGCTCTTAGTGATAATAATATCGAGCGGTGTTTGGAACTAGATCATGTTGGGCTAGATCATGTATTGGAAGAAAGTAGTGCATCTGATTCCGAATACGAAGAGCCAACTGTACTAGGTGATAAAGAAAATTCTCCATCCCAACATCTAGCCATCAATTTTACGTGGAAACGAAGAGTTTTCATCTGAAGATTATGATCTGAAATTCGATGGAGACCGAAGAAGAAAAATTATTTTGAAAGGAATTACTTTCGTTGGTTATCTGCCCCACTGTTTTTACGATTGAGAACTTTGCTGCATAATATAGTGCAGGGAAGAGAAGATAAAAAAACCAGCATATCAGAGTGTGCTTAATTCTTTGTCTTATTCACTGGATATTTAGCAGCATTTTTTTAATGACGAGTGCAATGTGAAATTGCAAAATGTGAAATTGCAATAATGTGAAATTCAACGTATTCTCCACAGAAACGTGACCACTTCATCAGCAGTTCCATGTAGCAGCAGTACTGAAGAAAGGTTGGCGGTTCGTAAAAACTGTTCAACTTGCAAATACACAAAGAAACGCAATACACAATACATGTGTTTCGAATGTAAAGCACCAATTTGCCTTGAATGCTCAAACAAGCTGTGTTTTCGCTGACGTGAAAAACTATAAATTTAGAGCCTGCAATTTTATTTAATTTGTGATTTTATGGAGCATTTTTATTTTTTTCTACGTTTGTTAATTATTCAACATTAAAAACAATTTAGTAAGAAGTTCCTATTCTACATGATAATTTTTGTGGATCTCATTTTCCAAATATATTAGTTTGTAAGCCTGAAATAAGAGGTATTGACAATTATTTATGATTAAAAGAAAAAAAATCCTGATTTTCATGTGTCTTCTTTTCTAATTAATAGTTTAATATGTTCCTCAATAGAATTTAAATTACAAACAAAATCATTCTTTACTTTATTTTACCATTGTGAATTATTTTATTCGGGAGTCCCACAGACGTATGACAGGTGGTTGTGTAACAAAAATATGTGGTAGGTGGATAAGGGTTAAAATCGTTCCAACAAAATCAAAATCGATATAATTTGAGAAGAAAAAAACGTGTCCTTTATGTTGGACAGTCTGTATGGCGAATGTCTTTTATTCAATCTGACGGTGGCCGCTATATATATTTCGGCAAAACTTCTGCCATACTTGTGTGAGTTGATATATGTGATGTACTTACGTCTAAATATTTTTTTCCGACCTCGTGGACGTAACAGTCAATATACGTGAGTCACCACTTTCATTTCCTATCTTAATAATAATAATAATAATAATAATTGGATAACTTATATAGCGCCGTTTTCGCGAATACTCACCTCAAGGGTGCTTTACACACAAAAATTACTATCTTACAAAACAACTTACTGCTAGAAAAGAAAAAACTTATTTACTATTACTTATTCACTAGGTGGGATACAAGAAATGGAATTAAAATTGACTACTACTATTATAGTTGGGAGTGCCTGAAAGAATTAGGTGTTTTCGCGGAGTGCACAATAGGAGTGGAAAACATTAGCTAGCGTTGTTGTGGTCAGATTCTATAGGTTTTTATAGGATTGTCTAAATAAATGCGTCTTAAGTTGTTTTTTGAACTGTGGTAAGCTGTCTGTTTGTCTCAATTTATTAGGTAGTTTGTTCCATAACTTTGGTCCAGCCACCGCGAAATCACGATCACCGAAATTAGTTTTGTGGACGCGATTTACTTCAGCTAACCTATTTGTATTAGATGTTGATGCTGAGCGAAGTGTTAGTTGTCTATTATTTGCAGAGAATGGAATGCAGAGGTCGGTTATGTATTGAGGGGCCATGTCGTGAATAGCCTTAAATATTGTAAGGCTAAGCTTATATTCAATCCTCTCTGGACATCTAAGCCAGTGAAGATTTTGAAGATGGTTTAAGATGTGCGCAAACTTTGAAACGCCGGTAATGAGTCTTGCGGCGGCATTAAATACAGATTGTAATTTGTTTATTTCCTGTTTCGGGAGACGAGCGTACATACCATCACAGTAGTCTAAGCGAGAGATAACGTATGCATTTAATAGTGATTTTGTTGCTTCTATTGGGATGCTTTTGCGAATAGATTTAATGCGGCGTAAATGATAGAAGGCAGAGCTGGTTATGCTATTAATTTGTTTACTAAGAAACAAGCTTGAATCCAAGTAGACTCCAAGTAGTTTGACATTAGTTTTGGGAATTATGTCAATATTTGAAATAGAGAGTGGGAGTTTTTCCAACAGGTGTTGGCGTCTTCGGGTAGCTGTCCAAAGGAACTCAGTTTTGGTCGGGTTTAGTTTCAGTTTATTCGAGGACATCCAAAGGTTTACGTCATTTATGCATCTTTATCTTGTGTGAATTTCATGTTTTTTTTATCATTTTGTTTTTGTTCTGACCTCGTGGACGTAACAGTCGATATTCGTGAGTCACCACTTTTATTTCATTTTTGTTTGATTTTCATACATTTTTATTGTTATTTTTGTTTTTTTTTCGACCTCGTGGACGTTAGGTTAATCTTAAAAAGACTCTTGGGAGGCGGCTGATTATCAGCCCATTATTCATCTCCTTAAGTTCTTTTTAAGTTCTTTCAAGATAATTGTGTGCTTGTTTCAAGAAAACATTCGCGCAAACGATCATTGTACTCCTCATTTAGACATATAGCCACATTATCGTATAAAGTCGGAAGTAGTAGGCGTGTCCTTAATTTTACCAACATTTAAATATTATGCTCTTTATAATGCTTGTGTCTTTACCTTTTCCTCCTCGCCTGTTTTGTATGGTGTGGATGCGTTGTTATGTTTAGATCAAACAAACCACGCGCGAGCAGACGTGCTAACAATACGCCAAAGAAATGCGGAACTTGCTTCGACTTGTGCGTGCACGTACACGATTTTGAAACCCTTTTGTTAGATTACCCCAAAGATCAAGAAGGTCCTTGCCATCAGCAAGAAAATCCAGCTCTGTTTATTCGAGAATATTGAGCGATAAAAAGCTCCCTTCCCTCCCCTCCCTCCCCTCCCTCCAAGGCTTCGGCCCTTAGAAATATTCCCCTGTGCGATGCAGTATCTATATTTTGAATATGTGGAAATTGGCCGTGTGACCCCGGCCTAAGAATGGGCCACCTTCGGTTTCTGAATGATCATATGTTCCGCTATCTAGTAAAAGCCTTGCAAAAAAAAAACTCCTTGAGTGTTCTCTGTCGGCAGTTTTTGAGTTTTTTATAAACTGCCCCGTAAAACGCGTATCATCTTTTGTAAATTCTATAAGTGTGCAGCTCTCTCTCTATTGCAGGTAAAATTCCAGCGAATTTTAATCCTGGTCTGCTCAAAATGAGTTGGTTCATTCCTATACATCTACCAACCACGTCGGTTGACGAGACGTGTTTCTTATAGACAATTGATCGACTCCCGAAGTGGTGTGCGGTATCGTTATTTCTTGTAACTAGAATGTCTCTCCATTTTCCGAGTACTACTGTTCATGTCTTCACGCGAATGTTGACATGGTATGTAATGCCTTAGGGATTGGTTCCTATCTTCAAGATGAAATGATGAATGACATCAAGAAATACAGTTATACCGAAATTTTTGGCCATTTTTTTTTAGAAATGTCTTGGCGCTCATCTTCTTCTAAATCTTGATGTTGATCAAAAAAAAATCGAAAGTCTTCTTACTATGCCTATTGTCCCCTTGATGACTAGTTACGTTGTGTTTAAATACGTTAAAAACACTGGCGCTCAATTTGCTCTTTCATCGTTTATCAGGTGTTCCCGATAATACCAACTAATTATTCATAAATTTTTCACCTCGGAAAACATCCAATTTACATATGTTTTCTAGACGTTATACTTGCTCAACTGTCACGTATGTCAATACCACTTAAATCTAACACTTGGTTCTACCCCTATGACTATTGCCCCTTATTTACACTCATTGTATCATCTTGTCGTCGGATGTTGACGTCGTCTGTGGCTGACGTCTGGTGGTTTGTGTGAATGGTTATGCATGATGGATTACGTTAGGCTATGAATGAACACTGCATGCAGAGAGCTCTCGAAATGGGTATGAATACTGTATACTTGAAGATCAGATTTCAGTCATTTTGCTATCGACCTGCGAGAATTAGTTCCATCCAATGTTATGAAATCTCCTTGCACCATTCGCTACGACCTCGTATGGCTCAGAAATACCTGAGTCAAAAATTTCATTTCTTTGCCATGTTTCTATCACAGAATTGTGCTGTTTGATAACGTGATAGGCGTTAACCTTATAATTTTTATGAGCCATGTCGATTCGAAAGAATTTGAATGAGCTATTGTGTGGAAATTCACATTCTGCACGAGACGCGTTGACCTTATAATTTTTATGAGCCATGTCGATTCGAAAGAATTTGAATAAGCTTGCTCAATTATTTAATCGTCAATTGCAAGCTCGCATGGTATTGGCTGTTTCGAAGTCACCATGCTCTTAGCCTTAGCTACAGAGATTTTCATGTTGCATCTTTGTGAAGATATATAAAATTTGTGCAGAAGTTTTTGAAGATCGTCTTCAGAGTTGGCTATTAATACCGCATCATCAGCATAGCATATTATATCTATCTTTTTGTCTCCCACGTTATAGCCTAGATTCATTGTTTTGACATCTTCTATTAGCTTATCCATGATGATATTGAATAAGAAGGGGCTCAAGCTATCTCCCTGTCTGATGCCTACTGCGGCTGGGATTTTTATTTTTATTTTATTTTTGTATTTTTTTATTTATTTTATTTATTAGAGACACTTACAGGATAATAGGTACATGACACTTAGATAATAAACATTATAGTGAAGACTATGCCCTTTATCCCAATTACAAGTGTCTTCGGCACGCTCTAGTAACAAGTATTTTTGTAATTAATTATATTTCACATGTACATTTATGTATATTATATATTTGTGTTTGAGTGTAGTGCGATTAGTATTTAATGATCTATAGGTTCATGTCGTCGTTTAGAAAATGGATGTTGTGTATGAGTGAGTTTTTGAACGAAGATAACGTGTCTGCAAGAATATCAGCATCAATGTTAGGGTCAGCACAATACAAATTATATGTGCGACACAACCTTGTAATGGGAGAAAAGTAACCGACATTATTAGTGTGCTGACTTATTCTGAAGAACTCCGGGTTTCTTATACGGGGTTTAACATGCAAATTTATATCAGATAGACAGAGAGAATCAATAGAATCTTGTGTAGAATGAGATCGGATATTTTTCGTCGGGACTCAAGTTTGTGCATCTTGAAAAAGGCAAGTCGATCTTCGTAGCTGTGAAGGTTATTGTGTTGACCAGCTTTGTATGACAAAATACGTAGAAACTTTTTCTGCACTCTCTCGATTCTCGTAATATGTGTTGTGTAATAAGGTGACCAAATAACTGACGAATATTCCAATATACTTCGTACTAGTGATGTATAGAGAATTTTTAGACTTTGAGGATTTTTAAAGTCTTGAGTAATTCTGGTGATAAATCCCAACATAGTATATGCCTTGTTTGTGATATTATCAAAGTGGTTTCTAAAAGTGAGTTTAGAATCTAGCATGACGCCCAGATCCCTTATTGAATCGACTTTAGCGAGTGGAACGTCACCCAGTTTATAAACAAATTCTATTTTTTTAATATTTTTAGTGAAACTAATACATGAACATTTCTTAGCATTAAGTGACATATTATTTGCTTTACACCAATTTGATAGTTCGTCCAGATCTCTTTGTAGGAGATGACTATCTTCCAGGCTACGAATGGTGGAATAAATTTTTAAATCATCGGCATATAATAGACACTTATTTCTTAATATATTTGGCAAGTCATTTATGAAGATAAGAAAGAACAAGGGACCAAGGTGAGAACCTTGAGGAACTCCTGAGGTGATAGAAACCGGAGATGAATCATATCCATTTACAGTCACCACTTGAGTTCGATGAGAAATGTAAGATTCTATCCATCTCAATAAGTTGCCGTGGATTCCTATAGCATGAAGTTTTTTCAAAAGTATACGATGGTTCACCTTGTCAAACGCCTTGCTGAAATCTGTATATATTACATCCACTTGAGATCTCGAATCAAACGATTTGCAAATCTGACTCACAAACTCAAGCAGGTTGGTAGTTGTGGATTTTTTTGGAACAAAGCCGTGTTGATTAATGCAAAGTGTCTGACGAAAGTGGGCGAATATGTATCTATAGCAAATAATCTCGAATATCTTTCCAAAACAAGATAGTTTACTTATAGGTCTATAGTTACTAACGTCACTTTTATTTCCTGTCTTAAATATTGGTGTGATGTGAGCTACCTTCCATAAGTCGGGAAACTTTCCTTCTTTTAAAGATTTGCTAAAAATGATTTAGATAGGATCTAGAAGAAGGTGAGCACAATTTTTTATAAGAAGTGGAGGAATACCATCAGGTCCTGCGCCCTTGGCGGGATCCAATTCTTTCATAATTTTTAATATTTCATTTTTATGCAGTGGTGTAAAGGAAAGTGAATCGAGAGAGTCATTAATGAGAGCAGATGAGTGATGTTGAGAAGCATTATCAAAAACTGAAGCGAAAAATTCTGAAAAGATATCAGAAATTTCTTGACCGCATGTAGCATATTTTTCGCTCAGAAACATTGTTTTAGGGATTGCATTAGTGAATTTCTTGGTTTTAGTGTATTCCTATAATTTTTTAGTCCCGATATGTAATGATTCCTCTATAGAATTTATATATAAGTGATAGCAGGCACGAATACTATTCTTAATGCGAGATCTTAGCATAGAAAAGGTTTCGTAATCTCTAGAATTACCGTATTTTATGTATTTTTTCTTATATTTTTCTTTTTCGCGGAGCTGGTGTCTTAATGCACTGCTGAACCAACATGGGTATTTTGAATTCAAGATCTTTTTTTGTGGAGTGTATCGAGCTATTATCTCCCATAATGTATTATAAAATAAGTTGAGAGAATCGTTGCAGTTTAGTTGATTCATTTGAGACCAATCAATTTGAGCTAGGTCGTTAATACATTTGGCGTAATCAGTTTTACGGAAGTTGTATGCAGTATGGTTAGAATTATGTTGTAAAAAGTTTTTTTGGTTAATCGTTGTGTTTATATGGACTGGGGGATGAAATTTGTCAACACTTACCAGAGCAGTACCCAAAGACACAAGTAGTGGAGTATCAGATAATATTAAATCTAAAATTTTGGCATTACAATTGGTTATAGAGTTAAATTGTTGAAGATTGGTTGTTGATATGAACTCCATGAAGTCCTTGGCTCTGGAATTTGATGGACTGAGCGGAGTCAGTACAGCTCCAGAAGTTGTTGCATTCCAAGTTATAGATGGCAAATTGAAATCGCCAAGTAGCGTGTTACGTGTTCTTGTAGTGGTTTTGAGGAAAATAATTTGGCATTTAATAAGATACTTATTGAATACTGTATCTGAGATATTAGGCGGTATATACACAACTCCTATATTGATTGGTATAATATTATTTTTTCCTTTGATTGAGATCCAGAGGTCCTCGAATTCCGTACAGAGATCTTTCCGCTGGTATGCTGAGAATGACTTCTTAGTTGCTAACAGAACTCCACCTCCGTCTTTCCTGTTGGCAAACTGAGAACTATCTCGATCACGTCTAAAAACTATATATCTGGCGTCGAATAATTCTTCACTATTCATCCTTGAAGTAAGCCATGTCTCCGTCAAGCAAATAATGTCATAATCACTATTTAGAATTTCTGTGTAACACTCATTAAGCTTAGTTCTCAGACCACGAACATTCTGATAGTAGATAGAAAGAGCCATTATGAACTAACACAAACTTATTAATAAACTTACTGGACAGTCCTTTAATTTATTGAAAATTTTGCAATGCATCCAGGTTAGGAACTGGTGTAACTGGCGATTGTTCGTCTTTCCTGATGAAAATTCTTGCATTCTTGGTCCAGACAAATTTAAATTGCTTATTTTTAGCCATTTGTCTAGCTGCTGCATGTATAGTCTTATTGTAAGGAGAGAGATGCTCACAGACATATATCGGGGAAGTTCCCTGTAGACCTATGTGCGATACATTAAGTTTGTTGGACACATTATTTTTGTTGTATGTCTTCACAGCTGAGAGAATATTATCCCGGATTCTACTATTTTGGAGGCGAACAATAATATTTCGTGATCTTGCGCTCGTGCTAGATTGTCGTTGAACCCGATGGCACGCCAGTATTTGATCGTTCTTTATGTTGGCGGATACGCTTGTGCATATTTTAGAAACTGTATCCAAAAGAATCTCCTGACGATTTTCAGGCACCATCTGTATCTCGAGGTTACAGTTGCGGCTTATCTGTTCCATCTCTTCCAGTTTTTTTTCCAATCTTTGGTGACTTTCTTGAAGCTTTGAATTCTCAGATTCTAGTTTTTTAACACGAGAAGTGTTTTCAATATTAGTTTTATTGAGACAGTCGTACTCACTTGATAGATATTTTGATGTCTTCTATGCCAGATATCTTCTCATTAATATGGTCGAGTTTTCTTTCAATAGTTTTATTTAATTCATACATAAAATTATCAAACTTTGGTCGTTCTTCTTCAACTGTTCCAATTGAGAATCCTCTGGTATCTGTGTCGGGGTTGTTTTAGCTTTTGGTGGGCTGGGTTTACATAAAATCCATTTCCATTTCTGACGATTCATCTGAAGCATATTTTTAAATATCTCTTCTGTAAAGCCTTGACAAGAGTAGTGGAAACTATTACCACATTTTATGCATTTTAAAACATTTTCAGATTGCATTTTATCATCGCATTGCTTACAATTCATTTTGAATATGTGAGATTCCAAAATTAGTATTTTCAATGCTAATTAATGAGCAACAGAGTAGTCAGAATATTTTATTGTTGTAAAAATTATTCTCGTATGCCTTAGTCACTTGTCAAATTTGAAATAATTAATTTGTATTTTTATAACTTATTTCTTCCAGTATATAACATATTGTTGGTTCAAATGTTTCCTTCCATGTAAGTTTTCACTGTGTCGATGGACTTGTTTCTAATTCACTTTTAAACACTCTTTTTTACTCAATTTTGTAGGAGCTTATTGAACACGTATTACTTGTATTTATTGTTGTATTGTTATAAAGTTGTTATTTCTTTCGATAGATCATTGTTTACTTTTATGCGCATTTTGTTGTTAAAATTAGAGTTATGAATAGCCTTGATGATGGGGAGTGGTACATATTTTTCCGTTAGGATATTAATAACATCTTCTAGAAGCACTATGTCAAAGGCTTTAGTGAGGTCAACAAAACACATATACAGTTGCCGGCAAACTTCTTGAAATTCTTTGGCGTAGTGGGGGAATGCGCAGAAGACGAAATTTGGGTCTCGTTGGTGGAAAGGTAGATGCGCAAACTTCCCCCCACTACGCCGTAGAATTTCAAGATGTTTGCCGGCTACTGTACGCCGGTTTATTATATTCAATGGATTTTTCCCTAATTTGTCTTACCACGAATATTGCGTCAGTGGTAGACCGGTTTTTTCTGAAACCTTGCTGTTCATTACAATTTTGAATTATGTTCTCGTGGTTTTGAATTATGTTTAATTTAATTTTGAATAATGTTCTTCAATTTTGAATTGGGTTCTTCGTGGGTAAGGTCAGCTGCCTGCCTGCGGTAAAAAAAAAGTAGCAAGCTCACAGTCCGGAACACCAAGCCTCGGAACACAGTGGATCCATGAGCCATGTCGATTCGAAAAAATTCGAATGAGCTATTGTGTGGAAATTCACATTCTGCACGAGAGGCTCTGACCTTATAATTTTTTTTGAGAGCCATGTCAATCTAATGCATTAAATATGCTACTCGTAGTTCTCAAAAGACTGTTAAATTTCTACATTTAAAGACGTCTTGAAAACGCGAATTTTCAGGGTGTTGTTAAAGAAAAAATATTTTCCCTTTCCCATTCTACACTGTATGATTTATACTTACTATATTTTTTTGTATCTAATTAAGTCACTCGAGGAACGATTACTACTGTTGAAGTTGTATACCGTACGCCTTGTAAGATTGTCTAAGTGCATTTTGGCTTTAGATAATCTCCTTCCGTAGCGAAATTTCACCATCTCATAACTTTAATGAATTGTTTGATCCCCTCACTAGGCAAATAAAAAATTCCCTTTATTATCTTGCCGCACTAACTCGCCCCCTTTTTTTTATTTTTTTTTCATTTTGTTTCATTAACAAAGGATGATGTGTCATAGGTTTTTTAATATTTACATCTCTGACAATAGTTTTTAAATTCCCACCACAACATATTGAGATGTAACCGAATACGAGTGCTCTCAACAGCCCTAAATTTGGCAAATAAAAATAGCTTCTTTCGATTTGCGCGGTTGGCGGCGCGCGTGCAGGGCTACCAGTTGTTTTTGACTTGCGGCGTCATTGGAACAGAAAATCTAGAGGTGACAGCCCGCGAGGTCACCGCTCCAGATACGGGCCCAAGGGGTTCGCGAAATGGCGACCTTGGTAAGTTTTTATCGAGATTCAAGTTGATACGATACAGCAATAATCGTCCGTGGTCTTTGTATTTTGTTCGGTTGTCTAATATAAATCTTTTTAGGGCCCGTAGAAGCGTCCTTTTTCTGCCCGCGAGACGGCCTGGCAGGCCGTATGCGTGCTGGTATCGATGCCTGAGATGAAGCGGCGTCTTGGAGCGCGTCGGCGGACCACAGGATTGCCGGGATGCTGCCGGTCCAACGCCGTCGAGACCGCCATTGGGTCCCGTTTGCCACGTTTGAGCATCGCCGAGGGAGAGGATCCAGGCAGATGGGGTCGCCATCGCTGCTGGACCCCCTCCTGTTGACTACCACATCGCAAAAGGGGGTACATAATTAATCGCGTGTCGTGACCTGTGCCATATGTTATCATGCTGTGCTACATCCCGGACGAACTTTAATGATAATAACCCACAATAGAATCTGTGTCTGTTTGCAAATTGTGCTTCGCCTTTCAGGCGAAGACTATATCTTGTTTTAAGATCCCGCCTGGCGCCGGTGTTACCAGGGCCGTTCGCCAGAGCTAGTTATTTTCTTTCTTAACCCATTTGTTATGTTTTTTCCCTTGTATGAAATGATTTCATAAGTTTTTATTTATAATTCAATTCCTACACGGCCCGTCGGCCGCGATGCCTAGGGGCACGCGCCTCTCTTGTTTTATGTTAAATTTGTAATAGTTTATACTTTTATTATGTCAAGGTCATGAAATATAATGCTGTTCTTTCATAGATGACCGTCTTTGATTTTTGTAATTCCTTCCGGTGTGGTCAGGTATCTACATTTACACTACACACACACAAACACACACCGACACACCCTCCAGCAATGACCAGCACCTGGAACTCCATGAGAAGCACGCACCATGCCTGAGAAGTCTCGTGACCGTCTGAATTAGCTGGTGGATGCACGGCAAGTATGGGTGGACTGGCGCTCTATCCGCCAGTGCCGTAGCAATATATATCTGCGTTTTAACGCCAAGTGGAGCGTCTGCCTGCGCGCGCACCTCGCGGCCTGGGCTGCGCGCGCCGATCATCTTTTTTTGATCGGTGGCATCTACAATCGACCACCGAGCTCGCCCCCCTGTTTTAACTGCTGTACCAGCAACACGTAAAAAAGTTTCTTTTTACGCACCTTAATGTCGGCCGGTGGATTTCGAATAACTAATGTTATAAGTGTGCATCGTGCATCAACAATGTTTGTGAACTATAAAACTGCCCTCTCTCGCTTCGCCCGTCTTGACGGGTCTTACAGTCTTTTTTTTTAAACTTGTTTAAAAAAAAGACTGCCTTTTTACATGGTGTACGTTCCCGCCGGTGCACCTAAAAATCTGAAGTAACTCGATCTCGTTTATTTTTGTGTTATTTCAACACGGAAGTTTCCGTAAATATAGAATCATGGACCGAGATCTAACGAACATCAATAATTAAATGAAGTCAGAACCCTTTTAGTGTTTAATATCGTGTTTTTGTTTTCAATAGTTTTCATAAACCAATGTCATCACAGTGATAAACAACAATAGTCATCATCACGAATATTTATGTGATCCCAGGATTCTAATGATTCGAATAGATAAAGTTTGACTTTTTAAATTTCACCAGGAGGACGCGTCGTTGACAGCCATTTTGAAAAACTTCTAGAAGATTTATATTATTCCGTATTCCCGTTGGATTTCAGATCTAACCACCATTATAACGTCATAGAAACCAGAGTTGTTCCAACTTTGATGCCATAACCAGTTCATAAAATCAGTTTTTTACAATTATCACCAGGACCTCTTTAACTGTATCTTCGCGATACGTGCATTGGTCGCCATAGTTCGTCGATTTCCTTCCGAGAGAAGTCTTGAAACAGTATTTTTAGGTAACTCTGTATTATGTGTTAAAAGTGAAAGCAGTAATGGTGAAACAGACTATCACAGCTCTGTATAATTATCCCTGTAGTGTACTTTTGTGTCTATCCTTTTGCATCAAAGAAATAATATAAATATTCAATTTTTGTAATTGCCTATAAAGATATGCTCGTGTGTTTTATCAACCCTTGAGAGATTACTAGTCGAGTCTGTATTCATTTTTTCATGTATTGTGTGAAATTTAGAACTTGTTCTAATATAATATTGTCCTCAACATACTTCTTTCATTTACTTCCCGATACCCACCAAACACACTCGTGAACCTGAACTACCCTGAAGATTGAGACCTGTTTTTCGGCTGAGCTGAAGGTAAGTGCTCACGGCCCCATTTTCCCAGACTACAACTATGTTTAAAAAATAAGTAAAAATCTCTCTACAATGTACAAATAAGGGAGAAACATAAACATGAAAAGTCATTTGCTAATGTTTGAGTGATTCTTTAATTTTTATACATAGTATTGTGCCCATATCGGTGCATATTCCAATTCACCACGAATTAAAAGTTTATATAACGTTGTTATGTTATTATAATAATAATAATCATATTTCTTAATTTTTAAATACACCTATATTAATAATTCTTCGTAATGTGAATTTCTTCAAGATAGGGTAACAATTAATATGATTGATGTTTTAATGACTGATTGGAATAATAAAATTTCGTCAATTTTCATCGAATCATGCACGTATTTCTTCATTTTGATCAAGCTTATCTTTAGTAACCTACACTTGATAAGACTTTGTTGATTTAAGATATAAGCATAGCTTTATTTTCACCAACTAATAATAAGTTTATGGTAAATTATAAAATTTATTAACATTTCGACTACTCTTATCGTACACTGTTTTAATACTTCCTTAATTATGTAAGAATTATAATTATCCATCATAAATGATTCTTTGACTATCTGTAACAGTAATAATAAAAATAGATAAACTGTATTGCGCCATTTTTGGAAAAAAATTACCTCAAGGGCGCTTTTACACAAAAAGTGTCTAGCCCTGTACAGAATAAATATCTATCTGTGGTCTTTAGTTAATTTATGATAAGGACACAGTGTCCTTGTAAGTCAGGTATAAATATTGAGTTTGTCAAATTGATGTCATTTGGATATGAATGCCGCCACTTATCTGCAAAGGAATTTCAGGTTTTATGAAACATAATAATCATATTTGTACTAAGCCAAGATACCGTGGAAATAATTTTATCAGGTCATTTTGCCCAATTTAAAATTTTGGTCAAATTGCCGTTTTGTATAGTATAATTATTTACTCAATTAATCAAAGTATTAGGCATTGTTTTAGATGCACTTTAACGCAAGAAATTTTAATATAAATTCATTGATGCCTTTACTGTAGGAATCCTGGGGATAGGAATCGAATTCTTTAAAAGCGTTTTTAACCGAAATATCAAATTTTTCCCTAACTATCCAAATTTTTAAAAAAAATCCGTATGTGCAAGGTCTGACAAGTCAAGTGGGTGACGGAGAGTTTCAAGTCAAAGCTCCTGTGATTTAAAGATGGTCCGTTGCGAAGTGTGCGGACGAGCGTTTTGTCGTGGAGAAGTAGCGGACTAGAGCAAGAGACATGTATCGGTTGTCTGGTAGCAAGCTTGTCCATCATCGTTTCCAATTTGTGACAGTATAACTCTGCAATAAGTGGTGTGCTAGATCTCACGAAGCTGTAGTGAATTGTGCCGGCACAGGTCCACCATACAGTCACAGGTAGTTTCTTTTGACTCAATTTACTTTTGGACATTGTTTGGCTGCCTCCCCTGCATCCCATCCAACCATTGCGACAAACATGTCCGATTATCGTACGGGATCCACTTTTGATCACAAGCAACAATCTGATTCAGAAAAAAATAAAGCATGCCTCGACGCGAGTCGCTGTCTTCCTTCGGTAAGTTCACACGTTACCCATTTAGCGAGCTTCTTTATTTTCCCAATTTGACGAAAATGAATCATTATCGCTGATTCTGACATGGTTTGAGATGAATCCGCTTCCACTTCAACTCGTCAGTATCAACTATAGTCTCCGGTCGTCTTAAGGGCTTGTTAAGGTCCAAATTTTCAGAAGGGAAGCGATCAAACCGAAAAATCACAGGGCGATCGATTGAAATACCTGGTCTATACATATTTTTGATATTGCGTGCCGTCTATGCAGCATTAGTACCACGACGGAATCCGTAAAAGGAAAAAAAGTGAATTTTTTTTTTCAGCGATCGTAGACACACTAATATCAAGGAAAAAATAAACGGCACCATAGCACACGAATACACAATTTCCACCTTGTTTTAAGGTAGAGATAATCAATTTTGTTATATCCCGAGGACAGTAGATGCTCCGGCAGATTGGAACAGACCGGTGTTGTTTTGTGAGTAACAGGTTGAGTGTAATAAAGGGAGGTGGGTAGGAAAAAAATAGGAAAATTATACGCAAAAACCTAAAGATACTTCCGATAATAGTCCGTATTTAATGTCATTTTTCAACATTATTTTTCTGTAGGATAATTTTAAATTGTATTTCGCAATGAAAAGATAAACCTGGTATGTTCTTGATCGCTATCACCTGGATGTGGAGGTGGAGGTGAAGTGAATCATAAAACTCAAGTAGTTACATCAGAAAAGGTAATAATGAATTTGATGAAAATTATCGATTATTTTGGAGTATTTTTGAGATATCTGTGTAATAAATAGCGACGTTAATCCTCTATAGTCTAAACTACTGATACAAGACCTGGGCGTTATAATCTCCGCTGATTACATTTCCCATACACCTGGGTCGGCTTTATTTTATCTATAAGGTTTTAATTTTACTTAATTTCAACCCTAATTTTACAGGAGACTCCATACATTTATTCAGGAAGAACTTTTCAGAATGAGAATCACAAACACAATGATGCATATTTCGCCTTCTATTACTATTTATCCTCTAAATCCTATGTTTCTAAATTAATATTAACGTCTTTGTTTCCAAAGTACTGTTAATATAAAAATGATGATGATAGATGTCCCAAATTTTATTTTCGACTGGTTTTGATACTACCGTATTTTCGTCAGGATGCAGTAAATTACGCGAAGAAATCAGGGGTGTGGCCTAGTTACAGCCAGGAGAAGCTTGGCAATGTTTCATTTCGATTGTCCCCCTGATCTCGCCGACCAATCAGGAGAGCTGAAGTAGCCACTTATCTCTCAGCACGCATCTCGCAGCAGCCATAAATCTAGCGCCGCACATTACACGCGCGCGACACTGCAGGCTGTCTCGTAGCTGGTAGCAAAAACTTTACAGGTTGATTCCTGCCTTGATAATGAGTCGAAAATGTGCAAACATGGCCATGTGCAATAGTTATGGAGATATGCAAAATCAAAGTCTGCATTTTTTTTGCAATATACCTATCTGACATTTTTTTGGCAAAAAGTTGAACTATCATTACAGTAACTTATATCGAATACAACAAATTCATTTGCTTCAATACAACTCAAATAAAATTATAGAAACGTTGTAAAATTTTTTTTCATTTTGCAAGGTTTGTATCATTTTATTCGAATGAATTTGTTATATTCGACATAAGTTACTGTAATGATCAACTTTTTGCAAAAAAAAACGGAAATATTGAACCAAATGCAAACTTTGATATTCCACATCTCCATAACTACTGATAATTAGGTCATGGTTGCTTGAACATTTTCGGCCCTTTACACACTGAAGGGAACCATTGGTAGAGTCGGACTTCTTCGTGTAACGATACATTAAAAGAGCAATTTTAATCGCGCGCCTACCTTTTATATACATGTTATTTTAATTTATTTTGAATTTCAAAAACTTATATGAAAGAATGTGATGTTAAGATTTCAGTACTTTTGGTAAAGAAACCCTATCAGGATTTATAATCTTATCGCAAATCGGCTAGTTACTGTAAAGATTGGAAATATCAGAAAATATATATTATATAATAAGTACCTATACCTCTATCAAATTAACATTAAATAAACCGCAGCTTTATTTTGGAATGGCTGTGAGAAAAAATAATTTAATTAAATTCTCAAAAGATTTTGTGGACAAATAAATAAATGTAGGTATATGGGGTAGTACATTCCAAAACATTTTGTCAGTTATGAAGTGATAGATATGGTTATCTTCTCAATTATACTGATAATGAAAATATTGTATTTGTAGATAGATTACGCAAGACACAGTTTTAAATATCACATTAATTAACAAATTCATTATAATTTTAGAGAAAATGCTATTTTTGCTTTGGGCCGGTTCATAGTAATCGTTTCGTTTGAAGCATAAATACCTATTTACGAAAACTGGTTGTTTGAGTGGTGGAAAATGCAAAAATCTATGCTTGAACTAATGATTAATAAAAACCAAGTTGATGCAGCCGGCCTTCAGGCGCATTTGTAGAAGATGTGAGTTCGACAGAGTGAGGAATGAACAAATTAGAAGTGAATGTAATGCTGGCTGTAGCGTAGTAGATAGCACGGAGAGAGGAGCGCCGAGTCGGAGGTGGAACGTGTGAGCGAGGAGAGAACGAACGGAGAAAGGAAGAGACAGCAGGAGGGCGTCCGCAAAAGACCCGGCACGATCAGATAAAACAAATATTGAAAAATGGCCCTGTCAATAAAATTCCCTCCAACAGCCGAAGAGAGAAGTATGAAGGAGGTCGAAGCAAATGTATTGTGCCAGGATAGAAGTTCTATATGAAGTAAATAGTAGACATGAATAAATAATAATACATTGTTTAAAAAATAAAAAACATTTGTTATTATTTTTAAAACCCTAGACTCATAAACATATGCTGGACTAACATTTATTCATAAACATTGGTCTCTGAGACCATAGTTCTATGTTGAGGTGTTTCTAAAAATCTATAATAAATAAAATAAATAAAATAATAATAAAAAAAATAAAAAAAATAAACAAAATATTATACCTTTTAGCTCGTTTAATTAATTATCCAAAACTGTTATATGAAATGAAAAACAAAACTTATTTTACACAATCTACACACACTAAGCTGAGGTGATCCACGCACATAAACTTTTTGCAAAAGGTACATTGAAATCTCGTTTTTCGACTTTTTTTTTGGTCACAAAAGCAACAATTTTTTTTTGATTACCACTTAGACCAGGCGTATCAATGGTGGCCGTTTCACCTAAAACTTTATTTATTTTCCTCTTTAGGCAATGCTTCAAAGTCGGAATATCCCGTCGCTTGCGCAACCATGGTTCAGTCATCTTTACTGAAATGTCTTTCATGAAAGATCACCTGCTTATTGTTTTTTTGCGTTCTTTTATTATATTACTCTCTGACCCTGCGAACTTCGTTCCGCCTTAGAGGCAATAAATAAGCACATTTTTGATTTTATTAATTTAATTATTTTATGAATCAAGTATTTCAATGATTCTTTAATAGATTGCACTTTTTAGTTAAGCACCTTGTGATACACGACATTTTTTGTTTTATTATCAGGCGCAAGTAAAAACAACGCAGATGGTCGGAAGACCCGTGAACATGCCACATATAATTGACCATGTGAAAAACATTGATTTTCCAGATTCAGACCACAAACTTTCAAGGATTGGCCTTGTGATTTGTTAATGGTCATGGCGAATGCAAGACGGATCGGAAATTGAAGTCTTTTAAACTAAATGGATCATCGGGATCCTCGGAATGAGAACTTCCTCACCTTCGAATTTTCCTTTGAGTATCGTCGCGTAAATCACATTGTTCATCAATTTACTTACCACCAAACGCGTACCGTTGCAAAGTTTTGGTAGGTTTATGTTTCGAAGCATGATTACTACGGAGCCAACCTTCAGGCGTAAATTGTGCGGTGGTAAGCCAGGCACATCCAAGGAGTTCACAAATTCGATTGGATAGTTGGTGGCTTGTTACACAGTCATTTGATTTGAATGAATGCATTGTTCCAATGATATCATTCTAAATTATGTAGTTTAGGTCATCTACATCTTTATTCTTAGCCGCTAAAATTGCTCGCTCACTCAACCGTTCATTATTTTTGTAGTTAGTAATTATGTTTGGGAATACTTTGTTGATAAGTTCGTCTTTCGATGAGACAAAGTTACAGAAATTCTGAGGAAATGAAAACAATCCGCTCGATTCGTCGACCGGTACTCGACCATTACCGATAGTCAGCAATTGCTCAGAGAAATCTTCAGCATATGTATCATTAAGCAATGCAACTCTCATGTTTGTTGTCAGCTGAAGTTTCTTCACATAGCGCCATAGATTCGATGATTTGAGGCAAGCGTTTATTTCGTCGGCAGCCGTTGATCTTGGAATTACTGGCAGTATTTGGCGGAAATCGCCAGACACTAAAATCATTACGCTTCCAAAACATCTCAAGTCATTGCGTAGATCTTTCAATGTTCGGTTAAGTGCTTTTAATGCACGTTTATGCGCCATTGTGCATTCGTCCCATATGATGATTTTCGATGCTGATAAAACTTTGGCCATTGCGGAGTTTTTTGAAATATTATATGTTGATTCCTCAATAGTTTGAAGATTTAACGGCAATTTTAATGCTGAATGAGCCGTACGGCATCCTTCTAACAATGTGGCTGCTATTCCAGAAGAAGCAACTGCAAGCGCAATGTTGGATCTCGTACGAACAGTGGCTAAAACTAATGACATCAGGAATGTCTTACCAGTTCCACCAGGTGCATCCAGGAAATATAATCCACCACTTCCATCATCAATTGCTTTCATTAATGTATCATAAACTTCCTTTTGTTGGGGATTCAACAGTGGTACATTCGTTTGAACTACTAAATCTAATTCTTCGTGATCATATTCACGTTCCCGTTCCAATTCTCGATTAAATGCGTTATTCATTTCACGATTTGGCGCTGGAATTCCTAACCTGACTAATAAACTACCGCACATAAGGTAACACATGTCTTCGATCAAGAATAAAGTCCGATTATGTATCTCCTCATTCATCTCAAGATCTGGATTTTTCGAACTGACACGAATTTGATGTAAAATATCTTCTGACATATTATCCTTGTATTTATGCCACAGGTTAGATGGGTTTGATGGAAAGCATGTCGAAATGATGATAGTAAATAATGTGCATGTCTGACTTGGAGATGCAGAGATAATGACTTCAACGATTGTCGTATCCCAATGGGTATCGTTTTCTAGTAAATTGAGTTCTTCACATGCAGCACGATATGTTGGGAATATTGTACCATTAACAGTCCGTAGTGACTCAAATGACGTTGGCCCACGCACATTTACCAGCAAAAATCGCAAATAAAAGCATTCATCATTCTTTGGATGAACTGTATACATACGACCAAGAGCATCAGTAAAACGCACATCCGGATAACCAGGAACCGTATTGCCCTACTTCCGTCGTTGAAAATTCTTCGATGAAGCATTTCAAGTGTAATAACGTGGCATCTCCGAGTATAGCAAAGTTCGTGCAACGGATCGCTTTTGCAGATCGCAAAGAAACTGGTCAATGTTGTCGCTGGAGGTGTTTCAGCACGTTGAACAACATTTGAAGCCGTGAAATATACTCGTTGACCATTCTCCAGATGCACCGCCAAATGCATAACAGTAGGATGACGTTCGTGAATAGGGAATGCGAATATACGCCAAATCGCTTCATTGCAGTTCGCATAACGACCAACTTGATAGTGCGCAATTTCATCGTTGGTATTAGAGGATTGGATGCCAAAAACCGCCATATCGCTGCCTTTCGTGACATATTTGCAAATGTATTTAATGGACTTTACTGAATTGCAATTCTCAACGTTGCAATGTGTCTTGAACGATTTGGAAATAAGTGGCGAATATGGAATAATCCAACTGTTGTCGACAACGAAATCCATTCTTTTCACTTTTGTTGTGATAGTTCGACCGTTATCATTGGGTGATCGACGGCGATACAGTGGGTAACCATCGTTGCCAGTGACGGTCTCCGCCGTTAATTTCCGTAGATATCGTTTGGAACACTTGCCGTCGACCATGCAAGGTGATTGGGGATTGACGGCGCCACACGGTCCATGAATCATATTTGTAATTACAACATCATGTAGGTCTGGGAATCTCGGTGCATATTATATCATCTATTTGATCTGTTTGAATTCTTTCCTCTAACCAAATCTCCTCGTTTTTGCCATTCGATTGAATACATCCAGCATCGAGTATCTCCAAAGACGCATTCTTTAACAATGTAGTTCATCAGGGACCGCATTTTTTGTCTGAATACACGTGCGGTGATGTCGTGTCGATCACTTGATGTTTGTCTGGGAAGCAGCAATTGAACAATTTCTATCCATTTTGGATTACAGGTAAAATTAATAAAGAGATCTGGCCGACCGTAATGACGAACATATGTCATTGCATCCTGCGCATATTCTTACATATGACGTGGACTGCCTATGTACGTTGCCGAAAGAATAGTTAATCGATCAATATCAGCTGTATTTCCTTCAGTACCAAGTGCATCACGTAAATGTATATACTCCTCAGAAAGCAGTTTGGCTTGGTTCAACCTAATGAAATTTAAACGCTCCGTTTCTATTTTGACGTATATGTCGACGCAATACTGCTGAAACAATCGACGAAACCTCAGCAAATAGTTGTCAGCATTTTGACGAATCATCAAACGATATGCGTTATCGTGAATGAAATTAAAACATTAGATTTAGTATTTTGTGCCTATATAAATTTTTTGCAAAATTATAAAGGGGTGAAGATAAATAATTTTAAATTGGTTGCCACTCATTTGTCCAATTTTACAACAACCCCTTATCTTTTCCTGGTAATAAACAGTGTAATTGGTCTTTTATTGTAAACCAAAACTAAACAATGTAAAATGTATGTCATGTTGAACTATGATATTGATACTCACCATTCAATGGATTTATCATTTTGATATTAAAATAATATCCATTTTCTCCTTGCTAAAACATCAGCGGGTACTGCAACGTGTCACATGAATGATGTGTTTCAGATATTTGTCACAGTTACCCAGTATTGCGACGTGTAAGCACAATATCGCGTCTATCCAAGTTTTCACCAACAATCAGGATGGCAACTTTATCTATTGTTGGAGCGTTAAATGTGCGTTCGTGTATTCCGGATGGTCGTTTATCTGCTCTGATCACGACTTTGTAGTCATCATTTGGCATGCGTTTCAAAGCACTCTTGAACAGTCTGACCAACGCATGATGTTCATGAATCAGTTGCTGCAGATCTTGAAGAATTGCTCTTTTCATTGCTGCATTGATCTCTTGACGTCGATCAAGTTGTTCTTCCATGTTGCCCATGAAGTATATTTGTAAAAATCTATGCTGTGCATCTTCGAGAGGTTGCAATGATCCAATTCGGTGGTGAATCTGTCCTTGTATCTACAAAATAAAAAGCATAGTCAGTATTTCTGATTTATATATTTTTTTTGTATAATCAGCAAACACAATGCGTAGGAATAAGTATAGTAAGTTATTCATTTACTATATTGTGTACAATATAGTACAAAAAGTGTAAGTACAAAAATAAACAAATAAATAAATACCTCGAATGTCGGATTAAATCCTCGTTCTTCAATAATGTCTGCCCCAAATGAGGTAATTTGGAAACAACCATTGTATTTTTGACTGTTTGCAAGAAAATGACGTGATTCTGGTGTTTTGCCACAAAGCAATGAATGCAATGGCTCAGGTGGCGGAGTCAATAATGACAATTTCACTTTTCCACTAAGGCAGCACAATCCGGGCGTTTCTCCGAAAAACTTCAATGCGCCACAATACTCGCAAACAACGTCCATTGGCCCAATGCAAACGCTAGGATGAAAGCAGTAATCAGTGCTGCAATCATATCAAAATGCTTTTCGATTCAAATCAGCACTTGATAAATCTCTTATTGTGCGTCGAAAGTTATTTACTTCTTCATCTCTGTTATTTGCTCGACGATTTCGCATTGAAAACAGAGCCGTTTTACGGGCTGCCTGGCTTTGCTCTTGTGATTGAGAAGCACGAAGTCGAGCCATACTACCGCGGCGCTCTTCACGGGCAATTCCTTGTGCTTCTTCAGTTATTTCATTCGCAATGTTTCGTATCCTTCTTGCATTACGGCTTTGTCGGGAAAGATTCGATCGTCTTGGTCGCGGCATTGTTAATGATGATTCAAAGAGAATTCAAATTACTCATGATTATATATTTCTAACAAAATTTATATTATCAAATTCTCTACTTAACCACACACAAAATTACGTTTAGCTGTCATTTTTATAATTGTCAAATTTTTACCATACTTAACCATGGACAAAATTACGTTTAGCGGTCATTTACGTTTTTTTGTTATTCCATGTCAGATGCGTTTTTGTTATACCACGTTTTATAGTGACTTCACTGAAACGCGGTCGAACGAGATAAAAAGTATCCTATATCCGTATCCTTGTTCTAAGCTACCTTTCCATCAATTTTCAGCCAAATCGGTTCACCCGTTCTTGAGTTATTAATAGTGTAACTAACACCACTTTCTTTTATATATATATGGATGTATGTATATTATGTAGGAGTTTATAAAAGCCATATTTAGCATGCAATAAAAGTAACATAGAAGCCATCTCTGCGTCTTTCTGTTACATGACATACCCCCACACATTTGATCGAATGTATCTACGGCGCTTTTGGTTGAATTGTAGAAGTTGTTGATCTTTGGTTTACCAGAAGCTCCAAGTGTACCATCACTATGAACAGTTGAAAGTAACAGAAAATTCTTATTTTTTTAGGCTTGTAAGATACTAATATGCTTCATAGCAGAACATAGATGATGTGATGTTTTTTTTCTCTTTTATCTGAAGTAATTCAGGTGGTATTTCCCGTTTATTTGCTCGAAGGGTTCCTACAAGTGTAAGTTTATAAGGTTATTTTAATAACTGATGAGCCAAAGGAACAGACGTTAACCAATTATCTGTCATTATATTACGATTGCTTCCCCACAATGTTTCAGATAAAGCCTTGACATAATATGCTCCGAGAGAATCACCGTTAGTTTCAACTTTTCCAGTATACGGCGTAGCGTTTATCGTATACTTCGTTTTGGCATTACTAGGTTTCGATACATTACGGTGTCCCGTCCATGTATGAGAAAAAAAAATTTTGAGTTACACTATTGCTACAGGTATCAAAATTTGCGTAATTTTACACAGATAGCGAAAACGGTAAAAAAAACTTAGAATTGTCTGTCATTTGGAGGGCTCTACCAAGCTTTGAAGTTTTGTAAATTTTACGTTTTTATAGAGTTCAATCGTTTGCCTAAAATAATTTAAAAAAAAACAAGTTTTAAAGATATTTTAGCATTGAAATTAATTAAACAAAGCACAAGAAAATAAAATGAACAAAATATAGATTATAATCAATGACAAAAATAAAAAAAATAAACTTATTTTTGTGTCCAAAATTTGGCATTTCTGCTCGAGATTACATCCTGGTTCTAATAAAGCCATCTCTAGAAGTAAGGTCAGTTATAATTTGTGAGGCGTCTGTTATATTCTCTAGGACCCGAAGTGCAACCATCTAAGGTCAAGAATAAATGACGAAGGGGTAACTCATTGACATGAAGCATACAAACACACCATTGAAACTGTCTCTCCAAATACTCATCTAAATATTAAATCACGTCACCCTTCCAATCGGTGTTAGTTACAGTTCTGTAACATTCAACATAGTTGGTAGGTGCTGATTGTCAAGTTCTTTGTATGGTCCGAACATAGCATAAGTAGTCTGACTACGCCTCGAACTTCTTATTTAAGCTGCTGATTGTCAAGTTCTTTGTATGGTCCGAACATAGCATAAATAGTCTGACTACGCCTCGAACTTCTTATTTAAAAATCACAAAATCCGCTTTTAACACTTTTTTTAACAATCGCAATGGTACTATTATGGTATAAAAATTATTTTGGCTACAAAAACACTCGCCAGTCAAATCAAGAAAGTCCTCAATACAAGTTCAAACATGAGGGTATTTGCAGGTTGAAACCTAACAAATTCCAAGTCGCTGGTAACGTATTGTTGCATGCAAATTGAAACGTCGTGTATGATTTACACCTAAATAGAAAAAAAAGTGAATATTTTTTTGTATTTAGTTCAGAAGCCAAAATTGAGGATAGCAAAATATCACCATAAAAATGACAATTTTTCAAAACTTTGTAGATCGGTAGAACCCTAAAGGTATAGTTTTATTTTATTTTTTAAATTATTTTGGTAATTTAAGCTTATTATGTAAGTTTTGAGAGGTCTAGTGTTAAGGTAAGCCAAAAAAAAACTATCGGGACAGTCTAATGTACATCCTAAACGGACAGCGGCCTCTGAAACCTAGTAATTGCTCATCAATTGTTACATAACTTCCAGCTTTATAACTGTCTCTACACGTCTGAATAAAAATTTCCCATAATTCCCTAATTAAATTAAAGCACAGTCGGTGACACCACCATTCATCAAATTGCGAAGACACATCCACACGGAGAAGGCTGAGAGAATATTCCAAAGAACTGAAGCTGCCCTTTTGAGAGAACGAGTGTGCAACGTCCGCCTGGAATTGGACAAAATAACAAGAATTCTCTTCGACCTGCACCTGAGCCTGAGTGGTACATTGAATTACGAAGATTGGACGAAAGTGGACAAAATGACGTCAATGCAAGCGTGGCGAAACAAACAATTGGTGGAGACTCGGCAAAAACGGAAATTTGAGTCACTCAGCCGACATAAGAAAAGCTCAACTAAGGAGCTGGATTCTACCAAAGTGGTGAAAAATTTATCCAGCCTTTCATTGGACAAGGCCGCGATATCAGTTTTAGCTAAAGGTTTGAATTTCGCCATAGCACCAAAAAACATTCCAGTTGACGACATAATCTGCGGCGTAGAAGCGGCATTGCGCAAGATTCCAGTGGCCATCGCAGAAGAAATTAGACAGGATACATGCGCTATATTAAGAAAGGCTAAGCCTCCGCGTCCCAATATATCCAAAGAGGAACACGCAGCTATAAAGAGCCTTCGCGCAAACGAAGAGATCCTGATTCTTCCAGCAGACAAAGGCAATGCCACAGTGATTTTGGACCAAGTAGACTACACAGCGAATGCGGGGACTTTTGGAAAGCAGCACTTATAAGAAAATCAAAAAGAATCCAACGGATAGAATCGACAGAAAAACTAGGGAGCTGGTCAAAGCTTCCAGTATTCCAGCCGATTTGCATTTTAAGCTTTTTATGCAAGCATCAAAAACACCTGCAATCTACGGGCTTCCCAAAATACATAAGGATGGAGTGCCACTAAGACCAATTGTGAGCGCAATAGGAGCGCCAACATACAAGTTGTCACAATATTTGGCCGGTCTCCTACAGATGCAGACGGGGAAGACATCCTCATGGTTGAAAGACTCAGCACACTTTGTCAATATGTTAAAAGTAATAACGTGTGAAAAGGGTGATATACTAGTCAGTTTTGACGTCATATCACTCTTCACTAATGTGCCTGTGGACGACGCTATGAGTCTGTTGGAAGAAATTTATGATGAAGACATCTGCGCACTGTTTGAGCACTGCCTGACGAGTGGATACTTTTCTTTCCAAGGTGAGCTCTTCCAACAAGTAGAAGGCGTAGCGATGGGTAATCCTCTTTCTCCGGTGATTGCTAACTTTTTTATGGAGAAATTCGAAGAAACAGCACTGGACACAGCATCCTTTACTCCGAAGGTCTGGTGGAGATACGTCGATGACGTGTTTGCAATCTGGCCGCATGATGAAGACAAACTAGGTGATTTTTTGGAGCACCTTAATTCACTACATAACAACCTGAAGTTCACCATGGAGGTAGAGAAAGACAACGTGCTGCCTTTTCTTGATGTTGAAATAAAAAAGAAAGCCGATGGGAGTTTCGGACACAGAGTTTATAGGAAGCCTACGCATACAAACCGTTATCTACATGCGAATTCCCACCATATCCTGCTCAAAAAAGAGGTCTCATCAACACTTTGGCCACGAGGGCCAAAAGGATATGCCAAGAAGAATATCTACAGGAAGAAATGATAACACTCAGCGACGCACTGGAAGGCAATGGTTACCAGAAGCGACAGATACAACGCGTCATAAGAACGAGGTCTGTTCGCCTTGAAAAACATACAGAACCTGAGTGCAAAGGCATCGCCTTTCTGCCTTTTGTCCAAAGCGTTACAGACAGAATTGCCAGAGCTCTCAAGAAAAGAGACATTAAGACAGTTTTCGGTACCAACTCCAAAATTAAGGATATGTTGAGATCAGCGAAGGATCGAGATCGCTTAGAAACAGAGGGTGTGTATAGACTCGATTGTCAAGACTGCGATAAAGTATACGTGGGACAAACAGCGCGTACCATTTCCAAAAGGGTCAACGAGCACAAACGGGCATGCAAACTCGGTCATCCAGAAAAATCAGCACTGGCTGAGCATTTTCTGGATACCGGCCATCATTTTGCATTCGAACCGAAAATCCTTGGAAAGCCTAAGAGTCACCATGCGCGTCTTATCAAGGAAGCACTAGAAATCTACAAGCATCCGATAAACATTAATAGAGATGATGGTCTCAAATTAAAAACATCTTGGTATCCGGCGCTTCAAAGTCATTCTCGTCGCAGACTCCGCAGAGATAGTGATCAGACAACAGATGAATCATACACACAACACATCATGACTTCGGCACGGTATTGCAGGCCGATACTTAACCACAACACCAACATTCAGACAACACATCAGCCCTGATGATGGACCCTGCAATGGGATCCGAAACGTCGGCCCGAAAGGTCGTAACAACACGGCATAATACCCCAGTAAACACAAACTTGAAGATTCTGAGTGGCCGTGAAAACCTAAGAACATTCCTAGCAAAGCAGTTAATTCTTTTGATCATGTAGGCGCAATAGTTGCGGTTTGAAATTTATATTTTGAGCTTCGCAAAGCAATTTCTTCATTTGTGTTTTGAACTATAATACGAATCAAATCTGGTGTCATAAAAATAGAAAAGCAGTTAATGTGTTCCGTAATATTATTTGAATTACTTGTGGGCCCTTGAATCACATGCACGATATTTCTAGCC